>CATIWC010000389.1:0-445293 GCA_948472305.1 Vicia faba
ATTCAAATGTGACCCTATGATATTCTTATATTAATTTTCTGTTGAGCTTTCTTATGGTGGAGTTCAATTCGTTGGTATCACTTACATTTTTTCACATGAGAAAAAAATTTAATTGGAACAAACTAGAGTACATAAAGGGATAATTTAATGGGAATAATATAGAGTACATAAAGGGAGGTTTTTGCAGACATATGGTGACAGAAAAGGGAGACGTTTAGCATAGGCATGTGACTTTTACCCACCATGGTTTTGACCTACTATTCTAGGTTAAATAGATATTTTTAAAATTATATAATAATAGAAATTGCGAATTTCTCTCTCTTCTTAAAATTCCTAATTTTTTCTTGTAAGATACTGGATCTAACTCTAGTATGATCTAATGGTGGCTTCTTGGTTCGACAATTTGATAGGATCTAAGCATGAGGTCGAAGCTAGTTCGCATACTGGAGTCGAAAACCTGCAATGCTATAGTCAAAGTATGTTCAAGTATGCATAGTCGAAATGCTAGGATTGTTAGCATGTCGAATTGAGCATGTTTGTTATGCTCAATTGTTTAAGTTAACTTGTTCCCTAAGTTAGCTTGTAATGGGCCTGTGTGTAAAAGCCCATTATTTTAGTATGTTAGTTTTCTTATAAATAGCATACTAGTCTCTCATCATTGTATAGTGCAAATCCTAATTAGGGTGAGAGAAGGTATTTGTTATTCTGCAACACTTGTAATATTGTTTCAAATAAAAAAGTAAAGAATAGTAGTCTATAACCAATTTCATTGTGTTCTTCTTGCTTCCTATTTTTCTTTACTCTTGTGGGTTTCTTGGTAATCAAGAATCCGTTTATACTCTGTTCTTGGTATTATTTTTCACAATAAGTTGGTGTGGTGAGCATGGAGAATATTCCGTCAATAAAGTATGAGATTGAGAATTTCATCAGAGTGAACGATTTCGGTCTGGGGCGCTTGAAGATGAAATCCATATTGGTTCAACATGGTTGTTTAGAAGCACTGAAGGGAGCCGCAACCATGGACGATGCATTAAAGGATAAAGAAAATGTCCATGGTAGATAATGCCCACTGTGATACGGTGGCAAAACCGACTGTTATACTGGTTTGCATTTTGTATTCACAAATGTGCAGTAAGCAAGAGTTGCCACCGACTTTTCTTTTATCCAACCAAGGAAATGGTGAAAAGAACAGGAAAAGACCTTTTTCGAGAGTTTCTGAGTAAGGGGTAGATTATGGAAATGGAAGGTGTTAGCACCCTTTCCATCCGTGGTTTTCCACGGGCTCTTAGGTGCTTGTTCATTTTGAAAATTGCTTTCGTGTTTGTGTGTTTTGAAAAGTTTGTTTGCTTTATGCTAACTCTCCAGTCCTCAAGAGTGTTAATAAAGCGTCTTTTGAAAATGCTTTTGAAAGTGTAAGGTGAAAAAATTATTTTTTGAGCAAGTACCTAACAACTGTCTACCTACTCGAAAAAGGATGTTCTTTTCCTCTTTTTCCTTAGATAGTGTCATCCTACTATTAGTGAGTAGGTAGCCCTATCATTGGATGTTGAGAGACTATCGAAGGGATGTTTACGGTCACTAAGGCAACTGGGCAAGAACTTTTAGTAATTGTCCTAAAGTTCTAAGATCACTTTTTAAACGAGGCGTCATCGAAAGGGTCATCGAGGGACTTATGATCTCTTGATATAAAGGACAACCACTAAAGATTCTCACGTTTCAAGAATTGTGACCGTTTTCGAAGGCAACCGAAGTGGGAGATACCCTAGGGGTGAGCATGTGCAAGTGTGTTGATTCAGTTCATTTATCTTACGCATTTAGGGTTATCTAATCGTTTTAATTTCAATATTTTTCATGCAATCCTATTAATCTAAGCAGTTAATAGTGCGGAAAATAAATTACAGAAAATAAAATTCCTAAGCTATTACAAGGCCTTGGGGAAATTACATAAATAGCGCACGGAAATAAAATGCAGAATTTTAAACCTAATTAAAGCGATTACAAACCGGGAAACAGTTACATAATGGGAAAAGAACAAATGGAAAAAAGATAAACGCGTGAAGAATGGAAAGAGCGTATAAACCCTAAAAATGCTTAAAAGAAAATCTTTTATTGTTTTTTTGTTTTTATTTATTTATGAAAATATCAAATTGTAATAATATCCTAATTAACTAAATTAAAAAGGAAAGAAAAATTATTAATTACAATTAATTCTAATGAAACTAATACTTTTTGGTATTTTTAAAGAAAAAAGGTTTGAAAATTTAGTCCTAATTTCTAGTTAATTTTAATTTAAAGAAAAAAATTAAGGTAATTAAACTAAATTAATTTACAAAATTAATTTTAATTATAAAAAAAAAACCTGATTCTATTTTTTTTGTGATTTTATTGATTTTATGATTAGAATTAAAAAAATGATTTTTGAAACAATTAAAATAAAATAAAGAAATTGAAAAATAATAAAAAAAATGAGAAGATGGGCCTGATAGTGAAAGCAGCCTGGGGGGTGCAAATTGAAAAAAATGCCATGCCCAGATCAACACAAGCCTAACGCCTTGTCTGAGATCTAGTGGGGCGTGCTTGATGGTCCACCATGGGGACTAATTGTTGGGTGCTGGATCTGAATGATGGATGATCTAGTGGCTGAGATCTAGAGACACACGGTGGACATATTGAGATGTTATGTACTGGAACCTGCAGGAAACTTTGGAAAAATGAAAAATTGTTGGACCTGGGATCGAACCCAGGTCCTTTCCCTCACACACCTGCACCTTCACCATCTGCACTATCCTTTTAATTTGTATACATAATAAAGCAATAATATAATATGTAAAACAATGATCAGATCCAGGTCATCAAAAAATGTGCGCGCCAACAATTAAATGAACCAATCAGATTATGTCAAAATGCCACGCAGGCTCCAAACGGAGTCAACGATTCAACGATGCCGGAGGGGATCTCCGGACATCTTCTCCGGGAGGTTCCAATCCTAAAACTTGAAAAAGCGTGGGATTGTGAAGGGTTAAAGGCCCTACCTACATAAAATCGAGTCCTGAATTTGATTTCGGCCTTAAATTGGCCTAAAAATACCTCTAACCCTGAAAAAGAAACTCTCGTGTTTAGAAACCCTAACAATGGTGATTAGAGATCCTAGCCCTGTACCTCACATGAAAGACGTCAGAATATTCACAATGAATGACAATAGCATGAATATGGAATGAAAAATCAATTTATAGCATATATTGGAAAAGTTTTGAAACCAAGCTTTACCAAAATCCGGTGATGTATCGGTCTGGCCTTCTAGGGTGTTTCACGCCTTGTGGATGATATGCATGACCTCCTGAGGGTCTTAGAGGGTGAATGGTGCAGTTTGTTTGGTCTGGCAACCGCTTGATCGTATGGTGCAAACTTTCACTTTTCCTTTGAATTTTTGAACTTTTGTTAGGGCTCTTTTGAAACAGCTGCACCTCTCCCTTGGTTCTGAATGGTTATGCATATATATATATATATATATATATATATATATATATATATATATATATATATATATATATATATATATATATATATATATATATATATATATATATATATATATATATATATATATATATATATATATATATATATATATATATATATATATATATATATATATATATATATATATATATATATATATATATATATATATATATATATATATATATATATATATATATATATATATATATATATATATATATATATATATATATATATATATATATATATATATATATATATATATATATATATATATATTGAATCCTTTTAGGTCAACAAATATGGCAAGGATCTCATGCATTCATCACATAATATTTGTTTTGGAATAATATGAAATATTTCCAAAATTGGCCAAATCTTGCACAAATGACTTCCACGCGTTTTTTCCAGCTATCCTGAGTTGTTTTTGGCCTTAAGAGATTTGGAAATCAAGCTCATGCAATCTTCATATTTTTTTTTATTATTTATTTGATTTAAATTGTATTTTTAATGATTAAAAATCACAATAAATAAAATAAATGACCAATTAAGGCATGGATGAGCTTAGAGGTCGTGGACCATGTTATAAACAAGTTTCAAACATAAAAAGGTAGGCCCATTTGAAAAAAATCCAAGTTTGATCATTATTTGCTTCATACACTTTTCCAAAAATTGGTCAACTTTGGCAATGCATATCTCTCTCAACTTTAACCCTATGGGGGTGTTCTTGGAATTTTTAGAGATCCTAGGGTGTCCTCTAAACAACCCATTTAGTTTCATCTCAATTGGATCTTCTATGTTCATGTAAGGAGCTTTGACCCAAAAGGTGTTTTTGTTGACCTTTTGAAAGGACCCATAATGTATAAGCTTGTATCTTTCAATTGGTGGATTTATTGTACTTGAGGTATGAGGAGGAGTTGTATGGAATTGGATTCTCTTTAAAATGAGTTTTGGTAGAAAAATTTCTAATAAAGTATGAGAAATTTATGCCTGATCAAAGTTTAGTTGACTTTTCCTATAGAAACCCTAATTAGCAATTCTTGACTTTTGATAAATTAGGAGCATTTCTTGAGTAATCATGATCAACCCTTGATAATATGATGGATATCACTTCAAAATGTTGATGTTGACCAAAATTCTTGAAGTTTGACTGTATATAGACCATAGTTAACTTTTGACCTAATATAGTTGATTTTCAGGCATTTGATCAGTTGACTGAGCAAACTTGTTGTGCAAGGCATGAAATTTGGCATGGATGATCTTAAGGACATATTAGGACCATGTAAAACATTTAAGACCATTGGAGCTCACACATCTTGATGAAAATTGAAACCCTAGTTAGAGGTTTATTGCCTTAGGAGGAGAATTTGTCTAGTCAATTCTTAGTCATCCTTGAGGACCTAAATGGCCATGTGTTGAGTAAAAAGGGAGGGAAAATTTTGGGGTACCATAGCTTCCCCTGTTCAATCTTCTTATACCTGAGGATGTAGATTGGCTTATCTGCCTTTCGTGATCTGAAGGTGGAAGATGATTGAACACTAGAGTGCCTAGAAATATTCACTCGTCTGAAGTGATATTGTTGGTGAATAATATCGGGAATGGAATTACATATGCCATTTGTAAAAGATGATAGAAGATTTTCGGAAATGGGCTTAAAGATGCCATCCAAGGAATATGATGGAGAGTCGTCGGAGACGGGCTTAGAGATGCCATTCAAAGTAGATGCTGACTTCGTAAGAAGTCTCTTTATGGGGATTCCTATTCCTGATGTCTGAAGAGGAGTCCGCTGGGGAATGTTTTAGGGGAATAGAGTCTAGGAGCTTCGATTGTCCATTACTCTACTGGGGAGTTATCTCTTGACTGGAGAGACGAAAGCGAGTTGTTATCTGGTCAGGATCTAGGCCTCACAGTGACTTGCCGAGGATAATAAGACTGACTGTTATCCGTTCGTATTCCAGGATTCACAACAACTTATCGGGGAATATGAAATTAATTGCTATCTGGTCAGCTCCAGGCTTTGTAGTAATTGTAGACATTGAACTATTATCTGGTCATATCCAGGCTTCATTATTCTTAACTGGATAAGAATCAGAAAATCTTAGTGTCGATTTAACTGAACCAAAGAAGGGTCTTGAATTATCTTTAACTGGATAAAGAATCATAAAATATTAGTGTCGATTTAACTAAACCAGTAAAGGTCTTGAGTTATCTTTAATTGGATAAAGAATCCGAGAAACCTTAGTGTCGATTTAACTGAACCAGTAGAGGTCTTGAGTTATCTTTAACTGGAATAGAATTAGAGAAATCTTAGGGTCGATTTGACTGAACCAGAGAAAGGTCTTGAATTAACTTTAACTGGAATAGAATCAGAGAAATCTTAGGGTCGATTTGACTGAACCAGAGAAAGGTCTTGAATTAACTTTAATTGGAATAGAATCAGAGAAATCTTAGGGTCGATTTAACTGAACCAGAGAAAGTATCCACCGGAAATGAATCAGAATAAATCATTGGTAGATTTAAACTGAACCAGTAGAGGCATTGAATTATCTTCAACTGGATAAGAATAAAAAAATATTAGGGTCAATTTGACTGAACCAAAGAAAGGTCTTGAATTAACTTTAACTAGAATAGAATAAGAGAAATCTTAGGGTCTATTTGACTGAACCAGAGAAAGTATCCACCAGAAAAGTATCAGAATAAATCATTGGTCGATTTAAACTGAACCAGTAGAGGTCTTGATAATTATTTTTCTAAAGAAAATGTTGTAATAGCCTTTCGTCAGAGTTAGCCTTTGAAAAGACTGTCAGGTCATATAAGTAGTTTGTGATGTTTGTTGATTGATCTTTCCTGAAATAGTAATGAGTTAGTCGTATGCAATGTCATGATGTATGAAATGTATCATGTAATGATGTTCTCAAAATAAATGAGATTATGCTTTATCCAATATGTATGTGCATGTCGTGATGTGTGAATATGAAATGCTGTTGCAAAATTTCCTAGTATGGGAAAATGAATCCCTGAATTCTTGCTGGATAGTACTGGGAAGCTGACTCCCATATTGCTGTTTGGGGGAAAGTGATTCTCTTATTTCCGCTGGCGATGATAAATTGAGACGATTTTCCGGGGATTTCCTCCTTCCGTTTGGGGATGCTCTGTCGGGGATCTTTGAATTCTGCTTGAGAATGCTTCGGTGGAGAGAAGATGCTCTGTTGAAAAATATTATCAATGTAGAGAAATAAACTTCGCTGGGGGATGAATTTCCGCAACTAGGGAAATAAACTCTACTGGGGGTGAGGCTTTATAAACTGTTTGAGATTATAAAACTTAGCTGGGGAACACGGATTTCAGTTCTCTGAGGGAACTTTGCTAGAGGAGGTAATTCCTGCTTGGGGAAGAAGAAGTCAAAACTTTGGTTGTTTTCACTCTGCCGGGAACATAGACATCACTAGGACGTATGCTGAGGATGTAGCAGTGACTTTGTAGTAGTACGTCTCTGCCTTTGTACCTGCTGGAGAACACAACTGCGGGGACTACAAATGGATTTTTGGACTTTGTCCCGTTTCTTAAAGTCATTAGCAATAGTCTTTCTGTTTTTCATGCAAGTATTTGCAAATAGTAATCATATTCAAATGCATATGTCAAGAATAATCACTGGACGCTTTTTGCAAAACAAAACAGAAAAAATTAAAATGAAAAGTTTTTTACTTTCAAAGAAATAATTTGTATTGATTTTGAAGTTTGCCTACAATAGGTGTTTTTGTACAAAGAGACTGACATTCTAGTAGGAGAATGTCGTCGTGAAAATGAAAACTATACAAAATAGTGTACAAAGAGAAAACAATTATGTGTAATAATCTCATTGAGTTTCAATTCTGCTATTGCCCTTATGTCCTTGAGCGTTTCATCACTTTTCTACTTATCTGGAGTTGACTGGATTGTTTGGTATTGTTTGAGCTTAATAGTTGATACTGAAGTCTGGTGGCAAGGTAATCCAACGGGACATAGTTATACGCTTTAAATCCCTAGCTTTTTCCTAGACCTCTCTTTCGGGTTTTCAGTCCACCGGGATACCCTTTTTTGCCCAAGCTGCCTTTTCAGGTTTTCGAATTGCTGGGTGTACAGATTTTTTTGTATTTATCCCTAATTTTTGCCTGAAACCTTTTGGTTCGCCGAGACGCCCTTATTTTTTCCTAGGCCAATTAACCTAGCGGGTATTTATTCATGCATAGTATCTTTTAACTATGTCTGTGTTTACATGGTGAGGAAGGTCGTCATCGTCCATAGTGGTCAAGATCATGGCTCCACCAGAAAATATGTTCTTGATTACAAAAGGCCCTTCGTATGTAGGAGTCCATTTTCCCCTAGGATCACCTTGCGGCAGAGTGATGCGCTTGATTACCAAATCACCAACTTGATATACCTATTGTCTGACCTTCTTGTTAAAATCCTTGATCATACGCTTCTGGTACATCTGACCATGACAAACAACCCCTAACCTTTTTTCATCAATCAGGTTTAGTTGGTCAAGTCGGGTCTGGATCCAATCATCTTTGTTTAGCCCTGCATTCTTCATGATTCTCAAGGAAGGGATCTGGACCTCAATAGGTAGGACAACCTTCATACCATATACCAGAGAGAAAGGTTTTGCTCCTGTTGACGTTCGTGCTGAGGTGCGGTAACAATGGAGAGAAAATGGTAATATCTCATGCCAGTCTTTGTATGTCATCGTCATCTTCTGGATGATCTTCTTAATATTCTTATTAGCAGCCTCTATAGCGCCATTCATCTTCGTCCGGTAAGTAGAAGATTTATGATGCTGGATCTTGAATTGCTTACAGTGTTCAGTGATCATAGTGTTGTTGAGATTTGTACCATTATCTGTAATGATTCTTTCGGGGATACCATACCGACAAATAAGGTTATGCTTGATGAACTGTGCCACAACATTCTTGTTAACAGAAGCAAATGAGACAGCCTCAACCCACTTTGTGAAGTAATCAATGGAGACTAGGATAAAGCGATGCCCGTTTGAAGAGGTATGTCATATTTCTCTGATCATGTCAATGCCCCACATTGCAAAGGGCCAAGGGGAAGTCAAGACGTTTAGAGGAACCAACGGTACATGCACCTTATCAGCATAAATCTAGCATTTGTGACAAGTCCATGAATGCTGATAATAGTCTGCTTCCAGAGTGGACCAATAGTATCCTGCCCGTAGGATCTTTTTAGCCATGGCGTGTCCACTAGAATGGGTACCAAAGTTACCTTCATGTAAATCTTCCATAATCCTCTCTGCTTCTCTCTTGTCTACACACCGAAGTAAAGTAGAGTCGTGGTTGCGCTTGTAGAGGATTCCATTATTGAGGAAGAACTTTTCAGAAAAACTTCTCAGAAACTTCTTATCATTGACATATGCCCTCTCAGGGTATTCTTGAGCTTTGAGATACCTTTTCAATTCGTGGAAACAAGTTTTGTCTGTTCCCCCTTCAGTATCGATCTCATAGTAGTAAGCTAGTTCATCCAATCTCTCAATAGTGATCTAAGGAGCCTCATTGTCCCATCTGACCTTGAACATGGATGACATAGTAGCTAGCGTGTTCGCTAACTGATTCTCTTCTCTTAGAAAATGTTCAAAGGTGACTTCTTCAAAGTTTGGGAGCAATGTCAGCACATGTTCTTTGTAAGGGATGAGATTAGGGTGCTTCGTGTCCCACTCTCCTTTTATTTAACTTATTACCAAGGCAGAATCTCCAAAAACACTCAAGAACTTGATCCTCAAGTCAATAGCAGCTTTGAGACCCATGAGGCATGCTTCATACTCAACCATATTGTTGGTACAATTGAAACATAGTCTGGCAGTGAAAGGAGTATGCCAGTCCTCGGGAGATATGATTACAGCACCGATGCCATTGCCAAGCGTGTTGGAAGCTCTGTCAAAAACCATAGTCCATCGGGATCCTTTCTCAGGTCCTTCACAATCAGTCACTAACATGATATTCTCATCCGAGAATTCAAAGTTCATGGATTGGTAGTCGTCCACGGCTTGATGATCCAAATGATCAGCTAATACACTTTCCTTGATTGCTTTCTAGGTTGTGTATTGAATATTGTATTCAATCGGGACCATTTTCCATCTTGCTATTGTGATACAGTGGCAGAACCAGACTGTTTAGTGAAAAATACTGGTTTGTGTTTTGCGTTTGTGTTCGCAAAATCTCGCGGTAAGCAAGAGTCGCCACCGACTTTTATTTTATCCAACTGGAAAGGAAAAAAGCACAGAAAAATTCCTTTTTCGAGATTTTGAGTACGGGGGGTAGATTATAAAAAGGGAAGGTATTAACACCCTTTCTATCCGTAGTTTTCTACGGGCTCTTAGGTACTTGCTCATCATTTTAAAAAAATTGCTTCCGTGTTTGTGTGTTTTGAAAAGTTTTGTTTTACTTCGTTTTAACCCTTGTTTCTGTCCTCAAGAGTGTTACGAAGTTGTTTTTGAAAACTTTGTTTGAAAAGTGTTAGTGTGAAAAAAGTTTTTGTTTGTTTGAGCAAGTACCTAGGAACTAATCTACCTAGTCGAAAAAGTCTGTTCGTTTTCCTTTAGATAGCGCTATCCCACTATTGGTGAGTAGGTAGCACCGTCGTTGGAGTTGTAAGGGTCAATTCGAAAGGGACGTACGATCACTAAAGCAATGTTAGGACGTCTTAGTAATAACCCTAATGTCTTAAGATCATATTCGAGGCAACATTTCCGAGACAACCTTTCCGAGGCAACATTTCTGAACGGGACTTTTGATATTTGTTTAGACAAGAGAGTGACCACTAAAACACCCTATACTTAATGATTGTTTACCGTAGGCAACCGAAGT
Source organism: Vicia faba (assembly GCA_948472305.1). Classification (NCBI taxonomy): domain Eukaryota; kingdom Viridiplantae; phylum Streptophyta; class Magnoliopsida; order Fabales; family Fabaceae; genus Vicia; species Vicia faba. Next base: position 10,386 of record CATIWC010000389.1, read on the forward strand.
GAGAGTATACCCTAGGAGTGCGCATGTGCGAGTGATTTGATTTCAGTTATTATCTTTGCACATTTAGGGTTTGCTAACCATTTTAAAATTATCATACATTCTTGTCATGCAATCCTATTATCATACATCTTACAGTTAATATTTGCGAAAATTAAAATGCGGGAAATAAAACTACGCTGTTACAAGGCTTCGGGGAGGGGGATTAATTACATAGCCAAAAACCCGTAAAAACGATAAATAAACGAAAAGTCCTAATTAAACTATTACATCCCATGAGCAGTTACATTAATATTGTAAAAACAAATAAACACGCGATGAATTGAGAACGAGAAAAATTAGGGTTTTGACCCCGTCTAAACCTAGTTAAAAGAAAAAAAAATCATTTTTTGTCGTTTTTGATTATTTGAAGAAAATAAGGTTTTAAATTAAATAGATACAAACCTAATTACTAATTAAATTAAATTAAGAAAATTAATTAATTTTGACATATTTTTGTATTTTGGTTATTTTGAGAAAATAAAATAAAAAATTAAATTAAACAAAACCCTAATTTTCTAATTTATTTTAATTTATTTACAAAAGGTTAAAATTGCCCTAAAATTAAATTAAACTAATTAAATTAATTTTGAAAAAATAAAAAAACCTAAATTCTAATTTGATGAAAATTGATTTTTATGAGTTTTTGTAAAAAAGAATTAATTTTTATGTTAGAAAAATAAATTAACCAAAATTAAATAAATAAAGAAAAAAATATAGAAAGAAAAAGGAAGAATTGGGCCTGGCATCCAAAGCATCAGGGGGTGTTTATAGCAATCTGGGCCCAATAGCCTGGATCCACAGTTGACTTCTCATGATTCCACGTTGCAAGTTGACTAGGGCCTTTGGTAGACCCTCATATGCCAAGCGTTGGATTTGATCTGCTTTATATCTAGTGGTTGCAAGCTGATGGTCCATGATGGATATTGGGGAAACCTGCGCATGGGATCAAATATGGAAAAATAATATTGAAACACAAGGGGACCCGGGGATCGAACCCAGGTCCTTTGGCAAATTCCTTCGCTCATTAACCAACTGAGCCAGCGCGCTTGTTTGTATAAAAGATAAAAAACAATGATTATATTAAAAAAAACATAACATGTTAACTTTCAGCACGCAAATTTTTGAACGGGCCAGTCAGGCCACGCCACGCCATCATCTCCTACCTCCCTCCGTTGCTAAAAGTTTGGAGACTTTTACCTACGGACAAAAAACGTAGGTACAGCCCCTACAATTCTTCAAAATCTCATACAGGCACAATAAATCAAAACTAAAGGTGCAGATCAACTCGTCTTGACCTTATGAACACCATAACACCCCTCTTTTGGGCCAATTTTGCCTGCAATCAAAAACCCTAAAAACGAACCCTAAACCCTAACAATGGTGGATCTCTGTATGGTTAGAAAAAATGCAATTACTCATTACCAATAGCTTGCAAATGTTTCAATGAACAAGAATATATAAGTAATTCATGCTACAAGTGCCAGAATCATGATATTGAATTTCAAGAAAGTGGCGAAGTCGTGACTCACTTACAATGAGTTTTCATGCACAAAAATGCTTGCTAAGGATTGGTATGGACTCCTTGAACACCCAGGAAACGAATGAGATATATTTGAAGGCTTGAGAATGCCTGGAACTATGAAATCAGATTGCACTTTTTTCTTGATTTTTTTGAAAGTTGTTCTTCACTCTACATGCCTCCAACCTTTGTGCATTTGGTCTACAAACGTTCTATATGTAGTCTTGAGTGAATTAGGTTTATAAATTTGTTTCAAATCTTCTTCAATTAAGGTGATTGATCAAGATTTGATTATCTTGTAAATCTTTCCAAAATAAGCCAAAAATCAATCTTTTTGTAAACAAATAAGCCTTGCACGATTCGATTCCCTTTCCAGCTATCCATGGACCTGAAATATGCACAAAATCTCAAGGTCTAAATGATTTTAATATTTCCATGATTTTATTTTGATTTAATTTGATTTAATTGAAATAAAAATCAAAATAAATGGAAAAAATAAAATAAAGGCAAGTGGGAAGGATCATGGGTCGTGGACCATGTTACAAACTCAAGACAAGTACAAAAAGTCAGGCCCATTTGACAAAAATTGCAATTTGAAGCACATTTGACTTTTGGCAATTTTGCAAAAAAGGTCAACTTCACCAATGCATAACTCCTTCAATTTTGACCCTATGAGGGTGTTCTGTGACTTTTTAGAAAGCTCAAGATGTTCTCTAAGCAAACCTTTAGGTATAATCTCAATTAAGTCTTCCATGTTCATGTATGAAGCTTTGACAAAAAAGGTGTTTTTGTTGACTTTTAAAATGACCTATAATGTCAAAATTCATAACTTCTTGTGAGTGCATATTTTGAACTTGGGAGCTGAATATGGATTGTAGGGCATTGAATCCTCTTCACAATGAGCTTTAGATGGGTCATTTATAATAAAGTATTATAAATTTATGCTTGGTCAAAGTTGAGTTGACTTTTCCTATAAAACCCTAATTTACAACTTTTGGGTTTTGATGAATTATGAGCAATCCTTGAGGAATCATGATCCAACCTTGATAAAATGATGAATAATACTTCAAAATGAGGATGTTGACCAAAAATCTTGAGGTTTGACTGTATGTGGGCCACAGTTAACCTTTGCCCTAGCACAATCGATTTTCAAACCTTTGAGCAATTGACTGAGCAAACTTTCTCTGCAAGGCTTGAAACTTGTCATGAGTGATCTTGAGAACATATAAGGACAATGGTGAGAATTTGGGGTCCTTTTGGTTCAAACATCTTGATGCAAACTGAAACCCTAATTTGAGGTAGACTTCTTTAGGAGAGAGTTTGTCTGGTCAACCCTTGGACTTCCTTGAGCAATTTGAGGACCTCACTTGAAATGTTTTCAGAAATATGGGAGGGAAAATTTTGGGGTACAATATCGGCCCCTGTTCAATCTTCTTAAACCTGAGGATGTAGATTGGCTTGTCTGCCTTTCGTGATCCAAAGGTGGAAGATGATTGAACACTAGAGTTCCCGAGAAATTTGCACTCGCATGAAGTGGTACTTGTCTTGTGATGTCAGGAATGGGCTTATAGATGCCATTTGGAGATTGATGTAGGGGGGTGGGCTTAAAGATGCCATCTGAAGGAGTGTCGATCGCATAAGAGATTCCTTTGCAAGATCTTGTCTACCTGTTGTTGAGGAGAATTCTGCAGGGGAATGTTGTTCTTTGTATTGGTAAAAGTTGAATTTTAGGAGCTTCGGTCGTCCGTTATTCTACTGGGGAATCGTCTCTTGGTCGAAGAGGTGAAAATGAACTACTATATGGTCGTGATCCAGGCTTCATAGTGATAAGATCGACTGCTATCTTGTCGTGTTCCAGGCTTTGCAGTGACTTACTGGAGAGATGTGATTAAACTTGCTATTTGGTCGTAATCCAGGTGTGATCGGTGGATCTGGAACTGACTGTTTAACGCTGGTTCGCGAAATGTCGCGGAAGCAAGAGTCGCCACCGTCTTTTATTTTCTCCAAATGGAAAGGACAAAAGCACAGAAAAATTCCTTAAAGAGATTGATCTCGGTTCGGGAGGTAGGTTATAGAAAGGGAAGGTGTTAGCACCCTTTCTATCCATGGTTATCCATGGGCTCTTAGATACTTGCTCATATGTGTTTTCAAAATGGTTTGCTTGCTTTTCAATGTGGGTTTAAAAGTTTCTTTTGAAAAAATTCCAGATCGACTCATACGTCAGAGTGTTTGAAAAATTTGCTTTGAAAGCTTTTGAAAATGTGTCAATGTGAAAAGTCTTTTTTGAGTTTGTTTTGAGATTAGAGCAAGTATCCTTGAGAACCTACCTACCCTAAGGAATTCGTCTGTGTAAGAGTCCTTTAAAGTAGTGCCATCCCACCATTGAGAGGTAGGTAGCACCACCGTTGGAGGTGTTCGGGTCAATTCGAAGATTCGGGACATGGTGATCACCAGAGCAATGGGAAGACACCTTAGAAGCTACCCTCATGCCAGGTTCCCGGATCATGAGGACTTACTAAGACATCCTCTACTCGACGATCACCTTTCGAAAGGCAACAGTGAGGCGTACCCTAGGGGTGGTGTGTGCGAATTGTGTGTCATGTTTCAGTTATTTGTCTTGTCATGTTTGTCGTGTTCTACGCTTGATTTTAATTAGGACATTCATTCTTGCATGCATATTTAACAGTTATAAAATTTGCGAAAAATAAGTCTAAACTATTACAAAGGCGCGGGTCCACATCGCCAAAATTAAACCGGACCCGATTTAGCGAAAAATAAATAAAGCGAATAAATAAAAGTGCGAGAAATTTAAATTACATGGCTTTGGGATATTTACAGAATTATGATAAACGATAAAGATAAATGCGCAAATTAAATAATTGAAACAAAACTAGGGCGTTGGACCCTTTTTGCAAATAATTAAAATTACTAAGGACTTAAAAATTAAAATTAAATGAGAATGATATTTTTGTGTTTTTTAGATTTAATGAAAAAAAGAAATTAATTGAGATTAAATTAAACGGCAAACCCTAATTCTAATATTTTTATTTATTATGAAAGAATTAAAATATGACCTAAATTAAACCTAATTCGTTTATGTACAATTTAATTTATGAAAATAAAATAATAAATAAATAATATTGTTATTCTGAAAAAAAGGGAAAAATATTAAAAGGAAAAAAAATTAATTAACCTAATTCTATTTTGTTGGATTTTTATTATGGAAAAAATATAAATTAAACCTAATTTGAAATTAATTTATTTACATGCTAATAAAATAATTATAATAAAATAAATATTATGTTTTTTCTGTATTTTCTGATTTTTATAATGTTTTTAGATTTTTTGTTAAAAATAATTAATTAAAACAAATAATTAAAATAAACAATCAATTAAAATAAATGAAATAAAAAGGAAATCAAACCAGAGTGGGGTGTAGTCCCCAATTTAGGAGGTATGAATTTGGAAAGCCTGGCCCAATAAGCATGGAATTTCATTGACTTTCTGGATCATGTGTCATGCGTTGACTGATATTCATTGCACTCCTGGAATCCATGCCCTTGATTTGGTTGCCTGGGACACGTGGGTGGCTTGGATATAGCGTGTACGGTGAGTCTTTGTGTGAGACCTGTATGAGATTGCCAAGAGAAAAATAATATGAAATTTTGCAAGACCTGGGATTTGAACCCAGGTCTTTGATGTCACATGCGTAGTGCGTTGCCAGCTGAACCATTCACTTTCAATTAACATATAATAAACAATAAAGAATATAATAATAACGCATTCGCTGTTTTGGAATTTCGCGCGAATTTCAAACTGTCCAATGGTTGATGGACACGATGTCATCTCCTTCCCCTACCCTGTAACACAAACACTATGAGAACGGTTTTTACAGCGTGGTTTAAAGAGGGATTCAAGAAAATAGCGAATAGGATTCCTTGATCCATAAATCCATCGCGAGGCATGCTTCTTGTTCATGGGACCACGCTGAGTTCAACCATGGTGGTTTGGAGCTCTGATTTTGCCTCTACGTAAAAACCCTATTTCAAGAAACCTGTAACCCTAGACTTTAACAATGGCATAATCTTGTATAATCAATAAAAATGCAATTAAACACCACAGTTAGCTTTAGAATTTCACAAAGAATAAGAATCAATAAACAAAATTCATGAAAAATGCTTAGAATATGATATGCGATTTGGAAATTTTCAAGGTTCAGTCAAGGTTCTTGATACCAATTCAAGGTGTTTTTGTTGATGTTAATGATGGGCACGCGTTCAGAATCACCCAAGGAAGCTATTGGAATGGAAGTTGAAGCTTGAATCTCCCTCTAAGGCACTTTTCAGTTTTGAGTTTTTAGGAGAATTTTCAATATTGTAATGCTTGGTTATGCGCAGCTTTTCAGTCCTTTTTGCTTTAGGTCTTCATTCTGATCATATAGGGAGTGATCTAGGTCAACAAAAACCAACAAAATCTCATGAATTCATTATTTGGAGATTTGATTTGTTTAAGGATCTTTTTGAATATTTTTTCATGGTTTTTGTGCCAAATCTGATCAATTAGCATCAAATCCTTCCCTATTAACATGTGCACGAGTTATAGAGTCCAAAGCATGCATAAAAAGATTTTTTAGGTTAAGGTTTATATTTTTCATGAATTAAAATGATTTAAATGAATATAAATTAATATTAATTCAAATAAATAATTAAAAAATATGAAAATACTTCCCTTTGGGCCTAGTGGTCGTGCATAGGCTTGACATGAAGAAATTTGGAAGGAAAATAGGCCCATTTGCATTTTTAAGCCTTTTGCATCAATGTTGACTTTTCAAAATTCCTAAAAATTTCCCAACTTCCACAAGGCATAACTTGGTCAATTTTTAAGCTTTTCACATGTTCTTGGACATTTTGGAAAGTTCTTTGAGTCCTTTAACCAATGCCTTTGGTCTCATATCATTTTGATTTACCAATCTCAAGTTATGGCCTTTGACTTAAAGTCACTTTTTGTTGACTTTTGAAAATGACCTATAATGTTGAAATTGATAACCTTTTGTGAGAGCATTTCTTGGACTTGGAACATGAAGATGAATTGTAGGAAATGTCTTTCTCTTCAAAATGAGCTTTGGATGGAAATTTTCTGATAATCCATGTGAAAGTTATGCCCTGGTCAATTTCAGTTGACTTTTTCAGCTGTCCAAATATAGCAACTTTTGCATCTTTGATGATTTCTGAGCCAAATTTTGAGAATCATGATCAAGCATTGATCAAATGATGTTTGTGGCTTCAAAATGATATATTGACCAAAAATTTGAACTTTTGACTGTCAAATGACCATTTTGCCCCTACAGTTGACTGTAGTGCAATCTAGGGTTTTGACTGTGCAATTTTGAGCTGAATGCCTTGAAACTTGACATGAGGATACTTGACCATCTTTTTAGGCATATGAGACTTGATTGGGCCTTTGAAAAGTTCATTTGCTTGACCAGAACTCAAACCCTAGTTTTGACTGCCTAGGAGACAGTTGAGCTGCACAACCCTGGGGGAATTTTGTGACCTTGACTTTGACAATTCTTGATGAATATGGGAGGGCAAATTTTGGGGTACAACACCAGGCTTTGCAATTTCTCGATTCTTATCTGGTCGTACTCCAGGATTCAGAAGGAATTAAGTTGTTATCCGGTTGCATCCGGGCTTCAACTTGAATTTAGGGCACACTAATATCCGGTCGATTCCGGGCTTCTTAGTAATTATTCAGGTAAATTGCTATTTGGTCGAAATACAGGCTTCGCAGTGTCTTATACTGTTATCTGGTTGTAATCCCAGGCTTCAGTGTCCTTTACCACTATCTGGTCGTAATCCAGGCTTCACGATGTCTTATACCATTATCTGGTCGAATCTAGGCTTCATGGTGTCCTGTACTGCTATCTGGTCGATTCCAGGCTTCACAATACCTTACTTCTTATCTGGTCAAATTCCAGGCTTCAGAAGAAATCAAGTGTGTTGTACCCCAAAATTTTCCCTCCCATTTCCTCAACATTTTCTCACCACAAGACCCTTGGAGCTCAAGATCCAGTTAGGGTTTCCTCTGCTCAAGACTCCTCCTTGCACTGTTGACCCAAATTAGGGTTTGTGTTTGCACAAAGATGTTTTGACCCAAAAGGCCCAAAGTGACTTTCATGCTTCAGGTTGGACTCACAAGTTTATCCATACCAAGTTTCAAGCCTTGATTCCAATCCTTGCCCAGTCAATTGGACAGTTGACCTAGAAATCAACTGTATTGGGGAAAAAGTCAACTGTGGCCAATTGACAGTCAAACCTCATGATTTTTGACCCACATCAACATTATAAACTCATATGGACCATTTGATCAAGTTTGGATCACAATTCCACAAGAAATTTGATCAGATCACCAAAAGGGCAAAATGGTCATTTTTAGGGTTTTGACTGCACAAAGGCAATTTTTGACTGTTTGACCTAACCAATGGCAAATCAAGCTCACATATAGACTCAAGGACCCCATGGAATTGTCTTGACATGTTCAACAAGTTCAAAAGATCCCAAATGCACAAGTTTGACAGATGAATTTTCCAGTCAATTGATCAATTTTTGACTGTATACTGAAAAGTCAAGCTTTGACTTTTGGTCAAAATCAAGTGTCAAGATTCATTTTCCATCAAAACATGTCAAATTATGAAACTTGTTCATCAAGAAATCAAAAATCACAAATTAGGGTTTGAAATGAAGAATTTTCATAACTTAGAATTTTTCTAAGTTATGAAAATCCCTAATTTTTTCCCCTAACTTTGTCCCACTTTTTCATCAAGATACATTTGGATTCAAGGAAAACTCAAAACATGAAAGTTGTAGTCCATTGCAAAATCTACAACTTTGATTCACAAAGTTTCCTCAAAAGAAGCTTGTAGCTCAAGTTATGATTTTTGGAACAAGGGTGCAAAACATTCTTAACTTAGAAAAATTTTGACCTATTTTAGGCAGGATTTTTGCCTAACTTCATGGCCACTTTTCACATGCTTCCACTTGGAATTTAAAATTGCATTACAAATATGGATTGTAACACACATTCCAAGCTTTCCAAAATGTCAAAAAACTCATCAAACAACCTTGTGGTTAGGGAGAATCGAATTTGGCAATATAGGCAAAACTCACTTTGTTCATGAGCCATTTCCATGTTCATAACTTGTGCATTTTCAAACTCAGCATATGCAAGCTACATTACAGGCCTCTAATCTCATTTACACTCCAAAATTAAATGCTAAACCTTTGTGCCAAGATGTTATTCTTTGAGTTTGGTCATTACATGAAGGATTAGTCCTTAATTAGAAAAAGCAATATATCCATTTTTGAAAAGTGGAACTTTATGTCAAGATTGCAATCTTTGAAGTACAATGCAAATCCTTTTGGCACAAGTTCAGGGATATATCCCACTGATCAAGACAAGGCTTTGCAGCACATTTGAGGGGCCTGCACAAGTCTAGAAACCAACTGGCCATTTTCTTGCTTAAGTGAGAAGAAACCTAGCATAACTCACAACAACTTTCATTTTCTGCCAAGAGAAGCTTAGGCAAACTTGTTAGACACATCCCAAACAACATCACTGAGCTAAGGCACGACCAAAACACCTTCAAAACCTCACCATTCATCAAAACACCCTCCTACTGCAAAAAACAGAGTCACCTCTGCAGTTGGACTTCCATAACTCAACCCACTCGTGCATTCTTGCTAAAACCAGTTCATACACACTCCATACCACATATACAAGCTATCCCAAGCATTGGACATGACCTGTAACACCTCTAACCAACTTCACCATTTTCACTTTTTCTGTTTTGCAGGTTGATTGCCATAGCTTGATTCACTTGGTATCAAAGCAAGCTAAAGGTTGGAATAGCATCCCTGGACTTCAAGCAAGTTGTACCAATCCTCACCTTGCCTTGAAAGTACCTCCATTGTCAGACACGATCCGAGCTGAACAGGTAAGTTCATGGACTTCTATCTCTCAATCTAGGAAGAGTTAGCTTTAAGTTTATGAATGAAAAATGTTCTACTCATGGCCCTGAAGCTATACATATCCTCACTCTCCATTTATATTGCATATGCTGAGAGAATTTAAGACCTGAACATTGACAAAAACTTAGGTTAAGAATTAGGGATGGAGAAATTCTCTCTCATTTCTGAGAGTTAAGTTAAGTTTTTTATATGTATGGAATCGTGGCTTGATGCTTGACATCTTTCATGTTATAAGTTTGTGCTAAAAGTCCAGGAATCAGGAGTTGTGTTTGAAGCAAGAAAGGCGCGCGTTTTTCAAACATTTTTGTCTGAAGGTTGAAGACAACCTTTCATGGGTTGGGCCTGAGATGTTTTCCTTTTCACACCCTTGCATTTCACATGCACCCCCCTGGCCCATTTTGAGTTTTGTTTATCATTTTTAATTTTTTCCTTTTGATTTTGGTTCTATATTTTTATTTAAGCATGTAAAAATATTAAAATTATTTTTCTCACATTTTTTGCATTTTTTTTTATATTTATTTTGTTTCATTTAGTTTTGTACATAAATAAACATAAATATACTTTTATTTAAAATAACTAAAAATAATACAAACACATTTTATTTCTGATTTTTATTATATGTTATCTCTTGAAAACATTTTTATAAAAAATATACTTTTCTTTGTAAATATTAAATATATTATTTTGTACATATCTAATATATTTAACATATAATATAAATATGCACATATTTATTAGGATATTTAGAATAAAAATACAAAAAATATACATTTTTATTTTTATTAATATTTAACTTAAAAAATCACTTTTTTACAATATACTTCCTTTTTATTTGTTTTTGTACATAATTAATAAATATTGCATATATTATATAATAAATACCTTTTATTTATAAAATTAGGGTTTTACCCTAAAAACATAGAAATACCAAAAATTAATTCATTTTATTTTTGTTTATTTAACACATAAAAAAATACTTTTTACATACACATAAAAATTATTTTTTGCATCTTGCATATTTATTTTATTTTATTTAAGTATTGTGCAATTAATTAATTTGTATAATTCAATTTGGATGTAATGGTTAGATTTTAATTTCTTGCTAAAATATCCCCATTTGAACATTTGTACCCCCCATCCCATATATTGTGCTGTAATAACTTAGGACCTTTTATTTTTCGCATTTAAAAGCTTTCTAAATATGCCATGATAGAATTAGGGTTTGTATGCAAAAATCAACCAAACAAATAGTTTGACCTAAATTCAAGATAAACAAGCATGAAAATGGACAACACTAATCACACTTGCACCCCTAGGGTATTCCACTTGTTGCCTTCAATAATGGGCCATATTGCATGTTAGGTATCTTTGGCAAAAACAAAACAATCAAATGATCATAGTCCCTCGATGACGCTTTCAAAAGTTGCTTAAAAAATGATCAAGTCCCTTAAAGGAAAAATTGCCCAAAGATACTTCGCACCATTGCAATCATGGTCTAAACGATGACCCGCGCCCGTCCCGTTAACATCCTAACACAAGATTGTCCACCAAATACGATGGTGGAACAAAATTGTTAAAAGGGTTAAAACATAACAAAGATCTTTGAGAAATTTAGGGTAGATAGCTCTTGGTTACTTGCCAACTTGCAAAACAAAAACACTTGCCTATCTTTTAAAACCACACATCACAATACCCTTTCAAAACAACTTTCAAAAACATTGAAAACTTTTCAAAAGACATACACCTTTGTATACATCCCAACATGGATCATTACAAAGGTTGCCACCACATTGGCCTCTTTTCAAAACATTTTTCAAAACCCACACACAAAGCACCATTTCAAACCATTGAAAATCAAGGCAAGTTGATCTAAGCAAGTAACTAAGATCCCATGGATAACCATGGATAGAAAGGGTGCTAATACCTTCCCTTTCTATAATCTACTCCCCGAACCCAAGAAAACATCTCAAAGGTTTTTGCTGTGCTTTTTAACCTTTCCTTAGGATAAAATAAAAAGTTGGTGGCGACTCTTGCTCAACCGAAACATTTGCAAAAACAAACGCAAAACCCAAGTCAGTTCTCCCACCATATCACAGAACTGGCGACTCTGCTGGGGACTCTTTTTTAAAGTGGAGTAACCTTAGGGCTTAGATCACCCTCTTGCATGACTAATTGTTTGTGTTGATTGCTTTATATCTTGGCTCTCTTGTTTGGGTTTGCAATCCTACACCCGGATTTGGGGAAACATTCATAGATAGCAATATGTTGTGGAAATTGTGCGGGGTATACCGACATGGTTGAAGCAATAGCTATATTAGTGCGACATATTTGTGAGTACCGGTAACCCTTGAGTTCAATCAAGGAGAGTACGGGGCCGCTGAGTGATGTCACTAAGCACTAATGACCTAGAACCTTACTTGACCATCTTGGCCTTTCATTAGGGGTAGTGAGATGACCGGCTTTGGTGCAGTCCGAAGTTGGTAGATACTCGATACTATACTCATTGAGGTCTGTTTTCTTGGAATATTTTGGTCGCTAGTTAAGTGGCTAAACCAAAACAATGAACAATGAAAACAGTCCGGTGATATTGAGCTCCTTAGAACCCGGTTACTATTTATAGGACAGGTTTTTAAGCCAACTACACTCAAGAGGGTACTTACCTATGAAACCCCATGCAAGCCTGAAACTAGGGTTTGGTGTGATTTGCTTGTACATATGTTTTGTGCATACATCATAAACATCATAAAGCATCATATGCATTCACTAAACATTTCAAGGGTTTAGATCTTCATCTTTGTTCTTGTTTTGTAGGTCATGGAAATTCCTCGCAGGAAAACTATCCAAGTCAACCTTGTGAGAATCCCTCCTCAACTCAAGGTGCTCACATCAAGAATTCCGGAAAGCTCTCCATTCGATGAAAGACATGGTAGACTGCTCAGCCTAGTCAACACCAGCATTGAAGAGGACATGATGAAGGTGCTGTTCCAGTTCTTTGACCCCCTTCACCACTGTTTCACTTTCCCCGACTACCAGTTGGTGCCCACTTTGGAGGAATTTTCTCAACTCCTAAGAATTCCTATCCTTAATCAACTACCCTACAACGGTACAGAAAAGGAACTAAAGCCTGAAGATGTTGCTCAAGCACTACACCTACAGCCATCTGACATCAAGGGGCATTGGGAAACTAGAAGCGGTGTCAAAGGCTTCTTAGCAAAATTCTTGTTTGAGAAGGCACAAGAGTGTTGGAATTCATTGGACCTACAAGCCTTTGAAGAAATTGTGGCCCTCCTCATCTATGGGCTGGTCTTGTTCCCAAATCCTGACCAGCTTGTAGATGTCAACGCCGTCAAGATCTTCTTATCCAGAAATCCAATACCAACATTGCTTGGGGACATTCTTCACTCATTTTACACACGAACAATGAGAAAGAGGGGTGTTCTCATGTGCTGTACTCCTCTCCTTGCAAGGTGGTTTATTTCGCACCTTCCACAATCTGTCTTGAAGAATGACCAAGGTTTAAGGTGGTCACAACGGTTGATGACCCTCACTCACTCTGATGTACATTGGTGTTCTCGGTCCAGAGAAAATTTCATCATCACCGATCGTTGTGGAGAGTTCCCTAATGTTCCATTACTTGGCATTAGAGGAGGTATTACCTACAACCCTTGTCTAGCTTTGAGACAATTTGGATATGCACGGAGAGATGACCCTCACGACATGTTGATTCCTGACCTAGTTTTTGACTTCGACAATGATGCGCAAGGACTTCGCCAAAGATTCATCAGAGCTTGGAGGATGCCTAACAAGGTAGACAACAAGACACTGGGGCACAAGAACTCCATCCCTCTTGAGCCTTACCTCAAGTGGGTACGAGCCCGAGCCTAGAGTCTAATGATGCCTTACCCTCATGTTCTCCCTGTGATTAAAGAGCCTGTTAAGGAAGGAGAGGTTCCCTACACCATCCTATATCCTGACATGCCTACATCGTGGGAGGATATGCAGAAGAGTTGGATCCAACTCAAGGAGGAACTGAACACTTTTGAAGCCAGCTACTACGCCAGTGAGAAGAAGGTTTTGGAGCTTACCCGCTGACTCCATGAGGAAGAGACCCTCAACACCTACATTGCACCAAAAAGGATGCGCAACGTCTTTTTACCTTGAGAAGTTTTTTGTAATATTTGGCCCATGGGGCATTTATGTACTGACAAATTTCTTCTTATTAATATGACGTACGTTCTTTTTGTTTGCAACAATTTTGAACTTTCTAAATCCTTGAATGCATTGCATACATAAGCATACCATTCATCATGTGCATAAGCAGGTCTCCACACCAGGTTTCCTTATCTTTCTACTGTTTATTTCAGTAAGATGGATCTCAAACAGACGGTCAAGGACTTGCAGTCTCAAAACGCACAGTTTCAACAACTCCTGATGACCTTGGCAAAGGGTCAGGAGGATCTGAAATCCCTGCTGGGGAACAAAGACCAAGTGAAAAAGAAGAAGAAGAGGATCGGGGTGGCTACCCTAGGAAGAAGGTTTGAGGGTGAAGCCAGAAGAGTGCTTGAATTTCCCCCTACATTTGAAGAGGGAACCAGTAAAGGGAATGCGGTTGCAGTACCTTCCGAATCCGAGGTTGAAGAAGAGGAGGCTGAAGAGGACGAAGACTACTCTGATCAACAATAATCGCCCGCTGATGACAAGTACAAAGGTTTTGAAGACAGGTTGGCAGCTATGGAGCTGCAGAGAGTTCCCGGCTTAGATTTCGAAGATTTGGGATTAGTTGCTGGAATTGTGATCCCCCCGAAGTTCAAAGTGCCAGCTTTTACAAGGTATGACGGGCTGTCCTGCCCAAAGATGCATCTCAGATCATATGTAAGGAAGATCCAACCTTACACTGCAGACAAGAACCTTTAGATCCATTTCTTTCAGGATAGCCTTTATGGGGCTCAACTCGAGTGGTTCTATCAGCTGGATGGAGCCAGCATCCGAAACTGGGAAGACTTGGCCACCGCATTTTATAAACAGTATCAGTACAATTCTGACCTTGCTCCTACGCGCACCCAACTTCAGGGTATGTCACTGGGGACGGGCGAAGGATTCAAGGAGTATGCGCAAAAGTGGAGAGACTTGGCTGGCAGGGTGCAGCCACCGTTAACTGACCGTGAACTTGTTGACATGTTCCTAGGGACCTTGTCTGGTCCGTTCTTTAACCATCTGATTGGTAATTCCTCTGCTGGATTTACAGATTTGATCTTGAATGGTGAAAGGATAGAAGCTGGTATCATGTCAGGGAAGATACAGAAAGGTGCCTTCGCAAGTACTGAGAAGAAACCTTTCAAGAAAGAAGCTAGTGCTGTTTATGGTCCTAGAAGACAAATTAAGCCGGAACGCCTCCCGGCTGTCAATGCATTGGTAATTTCAAAGCCTGTTGCTACTCCTCAGCAATACAACCAACAAAGGGGTGAGAGGCCCAAGAGGCAGTACACTCGGCTCAGTATGACCCTGTCTCAGATATTGCCGCAACTACTGTCAACCAATCTGGTAACTGTCAAGGAAGCTCCGAAGGTAGTGAACACAGCTTCTCCAAAATACAACCCCAACGCCCGTTGCGCTTATCACTCCGATAGCCCGGGGCATACTACGGACGATTGCTGGGCTCTGAGGAATAAGGTTCAAGACCTTATTGACGCTAAAGAAATACAGTTTGAGGCTCCTGAAAGGCCCAATGTTGTGACTGCTCCCATGCCCCAGCGTGGAGTAAATGTTGTGGAAGAAGACCGATATGTAGCCTCTATGGAAGAGATTGTTACTCCGTTATCGACCGTTAAAAGGAATCTGTTGCTAGCCGGTTTATTTCCGGGATATGGTGAAGATTGCCTTCTATGTGCTGTTTCGCCTTTTGGTTGTCCTTTGCTGAAATTAGGTATCCAAAGCCTGATGGATAGCAAGAAAATCTTGTTTGAAAAGATTGCCGTTCCTGCTGCCCCTGCCGAAGAAGTTTCTATCGTCACTATTTTCAACAAACCTCCCAAGGCTCCTTCAAAGAAGCCTGTCAAAATCATGTCCGCTCAGAAGATTGCTCCTATCATCATTACTGTTCCGGGGCCTCTCCCTTATACGTCCGACAAAGCTGTCCCGTGGCACTATAGGGCAGATGTTTATGTGCTTGGAGTGAAGCAAGAGTTTGATACAAGTACCGGTGTCAGCAACATTACCGGGCCTGCCAAAATTACTCGCAGTGGTAGGCTGTTTTCACCAGATATTTCACCACCAGCTATTCAGAAACCCCTTATCATCACACCCGCAAGTGTGCATGTTCCACTTCCTAATCAAATTCCTATTTCTACCCCTGCTGCCGAGTCGTCTGACGCTCGGGGCAAAGGGATTGCTACTGATTTGCCTGCCTTGACGGAGGCATCAAAGACAACCACTATTGAAGCCTCCCAGCAAGAGATGGAGGAGATCCTCAAGATTATCAAGAAAAGTGACTTCAATGTTGTTGAGCAGTTGGGGCACACCCCCTCAAAAATTTCTATGCTATCACTGCTATTGTGTTTAGAGGCCCATGCAAAGGCCCTGATTTCCTTCCTGAAGACGACCCATGTGCCACAAGAAACATCTGCTGATCAATTTACTGATTGTGTGGCCAACTTGACTGCTGATAATGGTCTGGGCTTCTCTGACGCCGATCTAACTGCAAAAGGAAAGAACCATAATGACGCCCTGCATGTCTCCATTGAATGCAGGGGCACCACTCTTGCCCATGTGTTGGTGGACACCGGTTCTTCATTGAATGTATTGCCCAAGAAAGCCTTAGACAGGTTAGATTGTGAGGGTTTGGAGCTCAAGCCTAGTAACATTTTCGTCCGAGCCTTTGACGGTTCGAAAAGGATGGTACATGGCGAAGTTGACATCCCAATCAGGATTGGTTCTCAAGTTTTTGATTATACTTTCTATGTGATGGACATCCGTCCATCCTACTCTTGTTTGCTGGGTCGTCCATGGATCCATAAGGCTGGAGCTGTGACCTCCACACTACATCAGAAGCTTAAGTACCCGGTTAGGGGGAAGATTGTTACAGTTCAAGGGGAAGAAGAGTATATGGTCAGCCACTTAAACTCGTTCTGGTACATAGAGATGGATGGGGAGTTCATTGAGACCCCCTTTCAACACTTTGAAGAGGTGCCTCAGACATTGGCATCAGCTGAAACTATGATTGAAGACCCTCCTTTGAAGATGGCTTCCTTGAAGGATGCTCGGGCTGTGATTGAGAAGGGTGAATGCGCAAACTGGGGCCGACTTCCTGACTTCACTCCAAAGACTGACAAATTTGGCTTGGGTTTCACTGTGGAGGCTCAGAAGGCTATTCGTAAAGCAAGAATTGGAAGACCTCCTGTGTTCATCACCAACCCGGGAGTGAATGCTATTGAAGACGAAGTGGAGGAATCCGAATTTGACAGCTGGATCTACCCAACAACCGACAGTGGACCGAACAACTGGACCGCCAAAGACTTCACACCTATTACTTTTGTCACTCAGTAATGAACTCTTTTGTTTTCAATTTGTAATAAACAATATGTTGAAACTTTTATGGCTCGGCGTCCTACCCGGGTGTCGTGGCTCCATTTGTGAGGGCTTTTGTATGACATTTTCATATATCATTAATCAAAACATTGGACGTTTGTTGCATTTCAAAATCTTGCGCTCCTTTTCTTTCTTTATTATATATTGCAAAACAGCTATATTTACACACACTCACTTATACAGGTTCCAATCCACTCTGGATCTCACTGGTAACAACTTTGCTACTGCCAGTTATGACTTCGAAAATCCGATCAACTTAGTCGAAGACGAAGGTGAAGATGATTGCGAAGTGCCTGGTGAACTTGCAAGACTGCTACTCCAGGAAGAGAGGGCCATCCAGCCACATGAAGAGCCAGTGGAAACAGTAAATCTGGGTACTAAGACAGACAGAAAGGAAGTCAAGATTGGTGCCAATCTAGAGTTCAGTGTGAAACAACGGTTGATTCAGATGCTGCATGACTACATGGAAATCTTTGCTTGGTCTTACGAAGACATGCCTGGTTTGGATGCCGACATTATGGTTCATCACCTGCCTACCAAGGAAGTCTGCCCTCCGGTAAAACAAAAGGTCCTCCGTATGCGTCCAGAGATGTCCGAGAAAATCAAATCCGAGGTTATGAAACAATTTGATGCCGGATTTCTAGCAGTGACTTCTTACCCTCAGTGGATTGCCAACGTAGTTCCGGTGCCAAAGAAAGATGGTAAGGTCCGGATGTGTGTTGATTACGGGGATTTGAACAGGGCCAGCCCTAAGGATGATTTCCCTCTGCCTCATATCGACGTTCTGGTTGACAACACTGCTCAGCATAAAGTTTTCTCCTTCATGGACGGCTTCTCCGGTTATAATCAGATCAAGATGGCTCCTGAAGACATGGAGAAGACCACTTTTGTCACTCAGTGGGGCACCTTTTGCTACAAGGTCATGCCTTTTGGGTTGAAGAATGCTGGGGCAACCTACCAAGGTGCCATGGTTGCTTTATTTCATGATATGATCCATCACGAGATAGAAGTATACGTCGATGATATGATTGCAAGGTCCCAAACTAAAGAAGAACACCTTGACCATCTACGGAAGCTGTTTGACTGTCTGAAGTTGTACAAACTGAGGTTGAACCCAAACAAGTGCACCTTTGGGGTAAGATCTGGAAAGATACTAGGTTTCATTGTAAGCGA
Organism: Vicia faba; assembly: GCA_948472305.1. Taxonomy (NCBI): domain Eukaryota; kingdom Viridiplantae; phylum Streptophyta; class Magnoliopsida; order Fabales; family Fabaceae; genus Vicia; species Vicia faba. The sequence goes on from CATIWC010000389.1 coordinate 28,728, forward strand.
CAAAGGTATTCAAGTGGATCCTGCCAAAGTAAAAGCCATACAAGAGATGCCAGCTCCCAAGACAGAGAAAGAAGTCAGAGGCTTTCTAGGACGGTTGAACTACATTGCCTGATTCATCTCACATCTAACTGCTACCTGTGAACCAATTTTCAAGCTACTGAAGAAAGACCAAGTAGTACGTTGGAACGATGAATGTCAGGCCTCTTTCGAAAAGATCAAAGAGTATCTCCAAGAACCACCCATTCTTATGCCACCGGTTGAAGGAAGACCTCTAATACTATACTTAACAGTACTTGACAACTCAATGGGGTGTGTGTTGGGGCAGCATGACGAGTCTGGCCGAAAAGAACACGCCATTTATTACCTGAGCAAAAAGTTTACCGACTGTGAGACTCGGTACTCACTGCTCGAGAAAACTTGTTGCGCTCTGGTATGGGCTGCTCGCCGGCTGAGACAGTATATGTTGACTCACACTACTCTGTTGATTTCAAAAATGGATCCAATCAAGTGCATATTCGAAAAGCCTGCTCTGTCTGGAAGAATAGCCAGATGGCAAATGATCTTGACAGAATATGACATCCAGTACACGACTCAAAACGCAATCAAGGGAAGTGTACTGGCAGACCATTTGGCACACCAGGCAGTGGACGATTACCAGTCGATGAACTTTGAATTCCCAGACGAGGATATCATGGTAGTAACTGATTGTGAAGTACCTGGACCAGATGAAGGACCTGAGGAAGGATCCCGATGGTCTATGCACTTTGACGGAGCCTCAAACGCTTTGGGTAACGGTATCGGCGCTGTGATCATATCCCCTAAAGGCACTCATACTCCACTTACTGCCCGGTTATGTTTCAACTGCACCAACAACATGGCGGAGTATGAGGCATGCATCATGGGTCTTCAAGCTGCAATTGACTTGAGGATCAAGTTTCTGAGTGTCTACGGAGATTCCGCTCTCATGATCAATCAGGTCAAAGGCGAGTGGGATACGAAACACCTAAATCTTATTCCTTACAAGGAGTATGTGCTGACATTGCTTCCCCACTTTGAAGAGATAACTTTTGAACACTTCCCAAGAGAGGAGAATCAGTTAGCGGATGCGTTGGCTACAATGTCTTCTATGTTCAAAGTCAAATGGGACAACGAGGCGCCCTGGATCATTATCTGGAAATTGGACGAACCTGCATATTGTTGTGATCTTGAGACCGAAGAGGTAACAGAGAAGCCCTGGTATCATGAAGTGAAGAGGTACCTTGAAGCTCAAGACTACCCCGAAGGCGCATCTGTTAATGACAAGAAGTTCCTGAGAAGGTTTGCGGCAAAGTTCTTCCTCAGCAATGGCATTCTCTACAAGCGAAACCATGATTCAACCTTATTGCGTTGCGTGGATAAGACTGAAGCAGAAAAGATCATGGCAGAACTACATGAAGGTACATTCGGAACACATTCCAGTGGACATACCATGGCAAAGAAAATCCTTCGGGCAGGGTATTTCTGGTCCACAATGGAAGCCGACTGTTATCAGCATTCTCGGACTTGTCATAAATGTCAGATCTATGCTGATAAGGTGCACATTCCTCCGGTTCCTCTGAACGTCTTGACAGCACCTTGGCCTTTTGCAATGTGGGGCATTGATATGACCGGCGAGATCCGATCGACGGCATCCAACGGGCATCGCTTCATCCTGGTAGTGATCGATTACATCACAAAATGGGTCGAGGCAGCCTCCTACGCTACCGTAACCAAGAGCGTTGTGGCGCGGTTCATTCGGCACAACCTGATTTGTCGATACGGTGTACCTGAGAGGATCATTACGGATAATGGTACCAATCTTAACAACAAGATGATCACTGAGCTCTGCGAGCAATTCAAGATACGACACCACAACTCTTCTCCTTATTAGCCGAAGATGAATGGGGTTGTAGAAGCAGCAAATAAGACTATCAAGAAGATTGTGCAGAAGATGATAGTGACCTATAAGGATTGGCACGAGATGTTGCCGTTTGCTCTTCATGGGTACCGCACCTCGGCACGGACGTCAACGGGGGCAACTCCCTTCTCCTTGGTCTATGGCATGGAGGCAGTCTTGCCTATTGAAGTCCAGATACCCTCTCTCCGGATAATGAAGGATGAAGACTTGAGTGAAGATGACTGGATCCAGACTCGGCTTGATCAATTAAACCTAATTGACGAAAAGAGACTCACCGCTATTTGTCATGGTCAGACGTACCAAAAACGGATGATCAGGGCATTTAACAAGAAGGTCAGACGACAAGAGTATCAAGTCGGAGATCTGGTAATCAAACGCATCATTCTTCCTCAAAGTGATCCCAGGGGCAAATGTACCCCTACATACGAAGGGCCATTTGTGGTTAAACATATCTTCTCAGGGGGAGCTATGATTCTAACCACCATGGATGGTGACGACCTCCCTCACCCTGCCAACGCAGACATAGTAAAAAGATACTACGCATGAATTAAGGACCCGCTAGGTTGACACACCTAGGCAAAAATAAGGGCTTCCCGGCGAACCAAAAGGGTTCGGGCAAAAATAAGGGATGAAATGAAAAATCTCTGTACACCCGGCAAGTCGAAAACCTGAAAAGGCGGCTTGGGCAAAAATGGGTATCCCGGTGGACTGAAAACCCAAAAGGGAGGTCCAGGCAAAAGTTAGGGATAAGCGTAAAACTATGTCTCATTGGATCACCTCGCATCCAGAATTCGGCTTCAACCATCAGACTTCGGCATTGATCAATCAGCTTCAGTTTTAACTAAGCAGCAAAGTGATGAGACGCTTGAAGACATAAAGGCGATAGCAGAGTTGGAACCCAGTGGGACTATTTTTCACATAGCTGTTTTGTTTCTTTTCACAAAATTGTATAAACTCTATTTCGCTCGGCGGCATCCTCTTACTAGGACGTCAGCCTCTTGTACACAAAAACGCCGATTTACGGGCAAATTTCAAAATCAATACAAGTTCAATTTTTCAGACAAATTATCCATTGTTTTTCCTTTTTCTGTTTTGTTTTGCAAGAAGCGTCCAATGTTCATTTTTGATATATGCATTTGACATTAATTGCCAATCGTGGTTAGTTGCATGCGAAACAAAGGACTAATTACAGATGACATCAGAAACAGGGGCAATAAAGAATTGTCTAGGTGATCTAGTTGCTCTGTCCACCAAGGTACCTAGGTAGGTTCGGCTGAAGAACATAACCAAGTTACCTCAACTCCCCACAGAGTAAGACAAGATTCAGCAATACTTTCCCCAAGAAGAGTTGGTTTCCTATCAACCCTGAAAAGGCACAATATTCCCCTAACAAGTCAGCAGTTCTCTCCTCAAGCCGGATCAGTCTACTGTCAGCCTTAAGGAAGTTGGGCATCCCCAGAAGATCTCAACATTCCCCAGCGGAGTACGAACATTCCTCAGCAAGCATCCTCGGCGGTCTTAGTATAAGATTGTTCCCCGGCGGAATACAGACACCCCAGTGGAACCATTTCCTAGTACAGTCCGAAAAGTTTCCCCAGGAGAGTGGAATCCATATCCCCAGCAAGTCTTGGAGCTTATCCCCAGTAGATTCTGGAAGCTTATCCCCTACAGAGTACGGACGTCTCTCCCGGACTTTATTCAAAGTTGTTCCTCACAAGAGCTTATAACTGGGTTATCCTCAGCTAATTACCACGGAAAGATCGTCCTCGGCGAAGTTCTTCTCATCCCCAGCGGAATTCATCAAATTCCCCAACATAACTTATTAGCAGAATCCCCAGCGGAGTTTATCATTGAAATCCCCAGCGGAGTCTACCATTGGAATTCCCAGCGGAGTTCTCATCAAAACCTCAGCAAGGTATCTCTTCCCACAGAGTAATTCCCCGCGGAGTAATTTCTCCAACAAGTTTATTCCCCAACGGAGTCATCTTCTCCTACCGGTTTATTCTTTCAACCATCATCCCCAGCGGAAACGAAGAACTCTACTCTTCAACATCAGCCCAGGATTTGATTCCCCCGACCAGTCGTCAAGGATTTATTTTCCTAGACGAAAATGCATTCAGAGACATTTCACATTTCACACATCCTGCTTGCATACATGACAAAGTGCATACAACACTATCTCATTTTGAGCATCACGCACATCATAACATTGCATACAACTAATGTTTTGCCTTTTCAGGAAAAGTCAATCCAAAGATGATTACTATCAACTATCGCAATTCCAGATTTGATTCCTGTATCTAGCCAGGGCACATCTGTGAGTGATTGATTGTAGATTCGATACCTGTATCTAGCCAGGGCATATCTGCATAAAGAGTTTGAAGATCAACCCCTGTAACAGGCCAGGAAATTATCTTTCATTCTCATGTCAGAGGTTTACACCTGTATCCAGCCAGGAAAGCTATCTCTACCAACCTATTACAATTCCAGATTCGATACCTGTATCCAGCCAGGACATATCTGTAGACAACAATTCCAGATTCGATACCTGTATCCAGCCAGGGCATATCTGTAGACAACAGTTCCAGATTTGATACCTGTATCCAGCCAGGACATATCTGTAGACAACAATTCCAGATTCGATACCTGTATCCAGCCATGGCATATTTGTAGACAACAGTTCCAGATTCGATACCTGTATCCAGCCAGGACATATCTGTAGACAACAGTTCCAGATTCGATACTTGTATCCAGCCAGGACATATCTGTAGACAACAGTTCCAGATTCGATACCTGTATCCAGCCAGGGCACATCTGTAAACAACCTTTTGAAGTTCCGGATTCGATTCCTGTATCTAGCCAGGGCACATCTATGAGCAACTAATTGTAGATTCGATACCTGTATCTAGCCAGGGCATATCTGCATGAAGAGACTGAAGATCAACACCTGTAACAAGCCAGGAAAACATCTCTCTTTCTCAAGTATGCAAGTTCTTGCTAAGGAATCTCTTACGCAATCAACACTCCCAAATGGCATCTATAAGCCCATCCTCCTATCCATCCTATCTCCAAATGGCATCTATAAGCCCATTCCCGCCATCACATTGCTGTTACTCCAGCATGCGAGTGCAAATTTCCGGGCACTCTAGTGTCCAATCTCCTTTTACCTTCGAGCCGCGAAAGGCAAACTTGCCAATCTAACTCTTCAGGTCTAAGAAGATTGAACAGGGGAAACTATTGTACCCCAAAATTTGCCCTCCCATTTCCTCAACATTTTCTCACCAAAAGACCCTTGGAGCTCAAGATCCAGTTAGGGTTTCCTCTGCTCAAGACTCCTCCTTGCACTGTTGACCCAAATTAGGGTTTGTGTTTGCACAAAGATGTTTTGACCCAAAAGGCCCAAAGTGACTTTCATGCTTTATGTTGGACTCACAAGTTTATCCATACCAAGTTTCAAGCCTTGATTCCAATCCTTGCCCAGCCAATTGGACAGTTGACCTAGAAATCAACTGTATTGGGGAAAAAGTCAATTGTGGCCAATTGACAGTCAAACCTCATGATTTTTGACCCACATCAACATTATGAACTCATATGGACCATTTCATCAAGTTTGGATCACAATTCCACAAGAAATTTGATCAGATCACCAAAAGGGCAAAATGGTCATTTTTAGGGTTTTGACTGTACAAAGGCAATTTTTGACTGTTTGACCTAACCAATGGCAAACCAAGCTCACATATGGACTCAAGGACCCCATGGAATTGACTTTACATGTTCAACAAGTTCAAAAGATCCCAAATGCACAAGTTTGACAAATGAATTTTCCAGTCAATTGATCAATTTTTGACTGTATACTGAAAAGTCAAGCTTTGACTTTTGGTCAAAATCAAGTGTCAAGATTCATTTTCCATCAAAACATGTAAAATTATGAAACTTGTTCATCAAGAAATCAAAAATCACAAATTAGGGTTTGAAATGAAGAATTTTCATAACTTAGAATTTTTCTAAGTTATGAAAATCCCTAACTTTGTCCCACTTTTTCATCAAGATACATTTGGATTCAAGGAAAACTCAAAACATGAAAGTTGTAGTCCATTGAAAAATCTACAACTTTGATTCACAAAGTTTCCTCAAAAGAAGCTTGTAGCTCAAGTTATGATTTTTGGAACAAGGGTGCAAAACATTCTTAACTTAGAAAAATTTTGACCTATTTTAGGCAGGATTTTTGCCTAACTTCATGGCCACTTTTCACATGCTTCCACTTGGAATTTAAAATTGCATTACAAAGATGGATTGTAGTACACATTCCAAGTTTCCAAAATGTCCAAAAACTCATCAAAACACCTTGTGGTTAGGGAGAATCGAATTTGGCAATATAGGCAAAACTCACTTTGTTCATGAGCCATTTCCATGTTCATAACTTGTGCATTTTCAAACTCAGCATATGCAAGCTACATTACAGGCCTCTAATCTCATTTACACTCCAAAATTAAATGCTAAACCTTTGTGCCAAGATGTTATTCTTTGAGTTTGGTCATTACATGAAGGATTAGTCCTTAATTAGAAAAAGCAATATATCCATTTTTGAAAAGTGGAACTTTATGTCAAGATTGCAATCTTTGAAGTACAATGCAAATCCTTTTGGCACAAGTTCAGGGATATATCCCACTGATCAAGACAAGGCTTTGCAGCACATTTGAGGGGCCTGCACAAGTCTAGAAACCAACTGGCCATTTTCTTGCTTAAGTGAGAAGAAACCTAGCATAACTCACAACAACTTTCATTTTCTGCCAAGAGAAGCTTAGGCAAACTTGTTAGACACATCCCAAACAACATCACTGAGCTAAGGCACGACCAAAACACCTTCAAAACCTCACCATTCATCAAAACACCCTCCTACTGCAAAAAACAGAGTCACCTCTGCAGTTGGACTTCCATAACTCAACCCACTCGTGCATTCTTGCTAAAACCTGTTCATACACACTCCATACCACATATACAAGCTATCCCAAGCATTGGACACGACCTGTAACACCTCTAACCAACTTCACCATTTTCACTTTTTCTGTTTTGTAGGTTGATTGCCATAGCTTGATTCACTTGGTTTCAAAGCAAGCTAAAGGTTGGAATAGCATCCCTGGACTTCAAGCAAGCTGTACCAATCCTCACCTTGCCTTGAAAGTACCTCCATTGCCAGACACGATCCAAGCTGAACAGGTAAGTTCATGGACTTCTATCTCTCAATCTAGGAAGAGTTAGCTTTAAGTTTATGAATGAAAAATGTTCTACTCATGGCCCTGAAGCTATACATATCCTCACTTTCCATTTATATTACATATGCTGAGAGAATTTAAGACCTGAACATTGACAAAAAATTAGGTTAAGAATTAGGGATGGAGAAATTCTCTCTCATTTCTGAGAGTTAAGTTAAGTTTTTATATGTATGGAATCGTGGTTTGATGCTTGACATCTTTCATGTTATAAGTTTGTGCTAAAAGTCCAGGAATCAGGAGTTGTGTTTGAAGCAAGAAAGGCGCGCGTTTTTCAAACATTTTTGTCTGAAGGTTGAAGACAACCTTTCATGGGTTGGGCCTGAGATGTTTTCCTTTTCACACCCTTGCATTTCACATGCACCCCCTGGCCCATTTTGAGTTTTGTTTATCATTTTTAATTTTTTCCTTTTGATTTTGGTTCTATATTTTTATTTAAGCATGTAAAAATATTAAAATTATTTTTCTCACATTTTTTGCATTTTTTTTTATATTTATTTTGTTTCATTTAGTTTTGTACATAAATAAACATAAATATACTTTTATTTAAAATAACTAAAAATAATACAAACACATTTTATTTCTGATTTTTATTTTATGTTATCTCTTGAAAATATTTTTATAAAAAATATACTTTTCTTTGTAAATATTAAATATATTATTTTGTACATATCTAATATATTTAACATATAATATAAATATGCACATATTTATTAGGATATTTAGAATAAAAATACAAAAAAAATATACATTTTTATTTTTATTAATATTTAACTTAAAAAATCACTTTTTTACAATATACTTTCTTTTTATTTGTTTTTGTACATAATTAATAAATATTGCATATATTATATAATAAATACCTTTTATTTATAAAATTAGGGTTTTACCCTAAAAACATAGAAATACCAAAAATTAATTCATTTTATTTTTGTTTATTTAACACATAAAAAAATACTTTTTACATACACATAAAAATCATTTTTTGCATCTTGCATATTTATTTTATTTTATTTAAGTATTGTGCAATTAATTAATTTGTATAATTCAATTTGGATGTAATGGTTAGATTTTAATTTCTTGCTAAAATATCCCCATTTGAACATTTGTACCCCCCATCCCATATATTGTGATGTAATAACTTAGGACCTTTTATTTTTCGCATTTAAAAGCTTTCTAAATATGCCATCATAGAATTAGGGTTTGTATGCAAAAATCAACCAAACAAATAGTTTGACCTAAATTCAAGATAAACAAGCATGAAAATGGACAACACTAATCACACTTGCACCCCTAGGGTATTCCACTTGTTGCCTTCAATAATGGGCCATATTGCATGTTAGGTATCTTTGGCAAAAACAAAACAATCAAATGATCATAGTCCCTCGATGACGCTTTCAAAAGTTACTTAAAAAATGATCAAGTCCCTTAAAGGAAAAATTGCCCAAAGATACTTGGCACCATTGCAATCATGGTCTAAACGATGACCCCCGCCCGTCCTGTTAACATCCTAACACAAGATTGTCCACCAAATACGATGGTGGAACAAAATTGTTAAAAGGGTTAAAACATAGCAAAGATCGTTGAGAAATTTAGGGTAGATAGCTCTTGGTTACTTGCCAACTTGCAAAACAAAAACACTTGCCTATCTTTCAAAACCACACATCACAATACCCTTTCAAAACAACTTTTAAAAACATTGAAAACTTTTCAAAAGACATACACCTTTGTATACATCCCAACATGGATCATTACAAAGGTTGCCACCACATTGGCCTCTTTTCAAAACATTTTTCAAAACCCACACACAAAGCACCATTTCAAACCATTGAAAATCAAGGCAAGTTGATCTAAGCAAGTAACTAAGAGCCCATGGATAACCATGGATAGAAAGGGTGCTAATACCTTCCCTTTCTATAATCTACTCCTCAAACCCAAGAAAACATCTCAAAGGTTTTTGCTGTGCTTTTTAACCTTTCCTTAGGATAAAATAAAAAGTCGGTGGCGACTCTTGCTCAACCGAAACATTTGCGAAAACAAACGCAAAACCCAAGTCAGTTCTCCCACCGTATCACAAAGTGGTTATCTAGTCGCATCCGGGCTTCCATTTGATTTTGAGGCCTACTAATATCTGGCCGATTTCCGGGCTTCATAGTAATTGGTAGGGTAGACTGCTATTTGGTCGAAATCCAAGCTTCGTAGTGTCCCTTACTGTTATTTGGTCGTAATCCAGGCTTCAGTGTCTTTTTACCGCTATCTGGTCGTAATCCAGGCTTCACGGTGTATTATACCATTATTTGGTCGAATCCAGGCTTCATGGTGTCTTGTATTGCTATCTGGTCGTAATCTAGGCTTCACAATAACTTGCTGAGCTGTTATTCAGTCGATTTCTAGGCTTCACAGCTTGTGTTTATGATATACCACTATCTGGTCGAATCCAGGCTTCATGGTGTCCTTGTATTGCTATCTGGTCGTAATCCAGGCTTTACAATAACTTGCTGGGGGATTAAACTATTATCCGGTCGAATCTGGGCTTCATAGCTTAAATATAAGATGAACCACTATCTGGTCGATTCCAAGCTTCATAGTTTTTGATACTGTTATCCGGTCGTTCTCCAGGCTTCACAATATGATGGAGAAATCAAGTTACTATCCGTTCGGATCCGGGCTTCATAGCTTGAACTGGAATAGAAACCTTAGCATCGATTTGACTGAACTAGAGAAAACTTGTGAGAATTTGGATTGTAACTTTCCCTGAAAGGTAAAGAGTTAGTCGTATGTAATGTCATGATGTATGAAATGCATTGAGCAAATGATGTTCTCAAAATAAATGAGATTATGCTGTGTGATGCGTATGCACATGTCATGATGTATGGATATGCAATGCTTTTATGATATTCTCTAACTGGGGAAAATAAATCCTGGACTGCTGCTGGAGAATATAAAGAGCTGAATTCTTTGTTCCTGCTAGGGATGGCGGTCAAAGATGATTTAAGAATAAATTTGCGGAAGAATAACTCTGCTGGAGACTAAACTGGCGAGAGAATGACTCCATGGGGAAGAGATACTCTGTCAGAAGATCTGCTGATTTGGAGAAATAACCTCGGCTGGGGATGAATTACCGTTGCTGGCGATAATGAAACTTGTTGGGGATTGAGTTTCTGTTTATGGAAGAAATAAACTCCACTGGGGATGGTCGTCCCTTGTTGGTGATAGATGGACTCTGCTTGGGGAGAATTAACACCATTGTTTTTAGATACCTTTTACTCTGCGGGGAGTGTATGTATTTTTAGCCATATTCTTCAGCTGGGTCTATCATTGTACCTGGTGGATAGAGCAACTGTAAGGTTTGGACATTTCTGTTTGCCCCTGTTCCTGGAATTACGAGTAATCGTCTTTTGTTTCACATGTAAATATTTGTGAGCAACAATTATTTTCAAATGCATATATCAAAAATGAATCATTGGATGTTCTTGCAAAAAAAACAGAAAAAGAAAACACAAGTTGAAATTTCTTTGTGAAAATGAATTGTATTGATTTTTGAAGTTAGCCTGTGATAGGCGTTTTGTACAAGAGGCTGACGTCCTAGTAAGAGAACGCCGCCGAAAGAACGGAATTTAGACAATTTGTGTAAAAGAAAGAAAAACAGCTATGTGAAACAATCCCACTGGGTTCTAACTCTGCTATTGCCTTTATATCTTCGAGCGTCTTATCACTTTGCTACTTGGTTGAAGGTAAATCAGATTGATCAGTGCCGTCTGAGCTTGATAGTCGATACCGAAGTCTGGTTGCAAGATGATCCAATGAGACATAGTGTTACGCTTCAATCCCTAATTTTTGCCTGGACCACCCTTTCGGGTTTTCAGTCCACCGGGATACCCTTTTTTGCCCAAGCTGCCTTTTCAGGTTTTCGACTTTCCGGGTGTACAGTTTTTTTTTTCCATCCCTTACTTTTGCCCGAACCCTTTTGGTTCGTCGGAAAGCCCTTATTTTTGCCTAGGCCAGTCGACCTAGCGGGTCTTTGATCATGCATAGTATTTTTTCACTATGTCTGCATTGACGGGGTGAGGAAGGTCGTCACCATCCATGGTGGTTAGAATCATAGCTCCTCCCGAGAAAATGTTCTTAACCACAAATGGCCCTTCGTACGTAGGGGTCCATTTGCCCCTGGGATCACCTTGTGGCAGTATGATGCACTTGATCACCAGATCCCCGACTTGATATTCTTGTCGTCTAACTTTCTTGTTAAATGCCTTGATCATTCACTTTTGATACGTCTGACCATGAAAAATAGCAGTAAGTCTCTTTTCATCGATTAAATTCAGCTGATCAAGCCGGGTCTGGATCCAGTCGTCCTCACTCAAACCTTCATCCTTCATAATCCGAAGAGATGGTATCTGGACCTCAATGGGTAGGACTGCCTCCATGCCATAAACCAAAGAGTAGGGTGTTGCCCCTGTTGACGTCCGCGCTGAGGTACGGTACCCATGAAGAGCAAATGGTAACATCTCATGCTAATCTTTGTATGTCACTGTCATCTTCTGCATAATTTTCTTGATATTCTTATTAGCCGCTTCAACAGCCCCATTCATCTTCGTCCGGTAAGGAGAAGAGTTGTGATGCTGAATCTTAAACTGTTTGCAGAGCTCGGTGATCATCGTATTGTTGAGATTTATACCATTGTCTGTAATAATTCTCTCCGGTACACCATATCGACAGATCAGGTTGTGTCAGATAAACCGCGTCACGACGTTCTTGGTTATTGTAGCAAAGGAAGCTGCCTCAACCCACTTCGTGAAATAATCAATAGCTACCAGAATGAAACGATGCTTGTTCGACGCAGTAGGTCTGATATCGCCGATCATATAAATGCCCCACATTGTAAAAGGCCAAGGAGCTGTCAAAACATTTAGAGGAACTGGAGGTACGTGCACCTTATTAGCATAGATTTGGCACTTATGACAGGTCCGAGAATGCTGATAACAACCGGCTTCCATTGTAGACCAGTAATATCCTGCCCGTAGGATTTTCTTTGCCATGGTATGTCCATTGGAATGAGTTCCAAAGGTACCTTCATGTAACTCGGCCATGATCCTTTCTGTCTCACTCTTGTCCACACATCGCAGTAAGGTTGAATCATGGTTTCGCTTATAAAGAATCGCATTGCTAATGAAGAACTTTGCAGTGAACCTTCTCAGAAACTTCTTATCATTAATAGATTCACCCTCGGGGTACTCTTGGGCCTCAAGATACCTCTTTACCTCGTGAAACCAGGGTTTATCTTCTACCTCTTCAGTCTCAATGTCATAGCAATGTGCGGGTTTGTCCAGCATCTCAATGGTAATCTGGGGAGGTTCATTGTCCCACCTGACTTTGAACATAGAAGACATGGTAGCTAGCGCATCCGCTAACTGATTCTCCTCTCTGGGGAAATTTTCAAAGGTTATATCCTTAAAGTGTGGGAGCAACTTTAATACATACTCTTTGTAAGGAATAAGATTTGGGTGTTTCATATCCCACTCGCCTTTGATCTGACTGATCACTAGAGCGGAATCTCCGAATACACTCAAGAACTTAATCCTCAGATCAATAGCAGCTCGAAGACCCAGGATGCATGCTTCATACTCTGCCATATTGTTGGTGCAGTTAAAATATAATCGGGCGGTGAACGGGATATGACAGCCTTCAGGAGATATAACCACAGTGCCAATGCCATTACCCAACGCGTTTGAGGCTCCGTCAAAATACATAGACCATCAGGATCCTTCCTCAGGTCTTTCATCTGGTCCAGGTTTCTCACATTCGGTCGCCAACATGATGTTCTCATCCAGGAACTCAAAATTCATGAATTGGTAATCATCCAAAGCCTGATGCGCCAAATGATCTGCCAATATACTCCCCTTGATTACCTTCTGGGTTATGTATTGAATGTCATACTGAGTTAAGATCATCTGCCATCTTACTATTCTTCCGGACAAGGCAAGCTTTTCGAAGATATACTTGATTGGATCCATCTTTGATATCAATAGGGTAGTGTGAGTCAGCATATACTGTCTCAGCCGGCGAGCAGCCCATGCCAAAACGCAACAAGTTTTCTCGAGCAACAAGTATCGGGTCTCGCAGTCGGTAAACTTTTTCCTAAGGTAGTAAATAGTGTACTCTTTTCGGCCAGACCCGTCATGCTGCCCCAACACGCACCCCATCGAATTGTCCAGTACTGTCAAGCATAAAATCAAAGGTCTTCCTTCAACTGGAGGCATCAGAATAGGTGGCTCTTGGATGTATTCCTTGATTCTTTTGAAAGCGGTCAGACACTCATCATTCCATTTTACCACTTGATCTTTCTTCAGCAGCTTGAAGATTGGATCACAAGTAGCGGTCAGGTGTGAAATGAACCTGGCGATGTAATTCAGACGTCCCAAAAAGCCTCTAACTTCCTTTTCTGTGCAGGGAGCCAGCATCTTCTGTATAGCCTTCACCTTGGCAGGGTCTACCTGAATACCTTTATCACTAACGATGAAACCCAGTAGCTTACCAGACCTTACCCCGAAGGTGCACTTGTTCGGGTTTAACCTCAGTTTGTACAGCTTCAACCTATCAAATAGTTTCTGGAGATGATCTAGATGCTCTACCTCAGTCTGGGACCTTGCGATCATGTCATCAACGTAAACCTCAATCTCATGGTGAATCATGTCGTGGAACAGAGCGACCATGGCGCACTGATAAGTTGCCCCAGCATTCTTCAACCCGAAAGGCATTACCTTGTAACAGAAGGTGCCCCACTGCGTGACGAAGGTCGTCTTCTCCATATCTTCTAGAGCCATCTTAATTTGATTATAACCAGAAAAACCATCCATAAAGGAGAAGACCTTATGTTGCGCGGTGTTGTCGACCAGAACATCGATGTGAGGCAATGGGAAATCGTCTTTGGGGCTCGCCCTATTCAGATCTCTGTAGTCCACACACATTCGTACGTTACCATCCTTCTTAGGCACTGGAACAATGTTGGAAACCCACTGTGGGTAACAAGTAACAGCTAGAAATCCGGCGTCAAACTGTTTCATGACCACAACTTTGATTTTCTCAGATATCTCAGGGCGCATACAGCGAACCTTCTGCTTTACGGGAGGACAGTCTTCTTTGGTTGGCAGGCGATGTACCACAATATCAGTGTCTAAACCAGGCATATCTTCATAAGACCAGGCGAAGATCTCAACATAGTCGCGTAGCATCTGTATCAACCGCTGCTTGACACTAGGCTCCAGATTTGCACCTACCTTGACCTCTTTCCTGTCTTCCTCGGTACCCAAATTCACTGATTCCACTGGCTCTTCATGGGGATGTATGGCCCTCTCTTCCTGTAACAACAGTCTAGCAAGTTCCCCAGGCACTTCACAATCATCCTCACCTTCGTCCTCGGCTTGGTTGATCGAATATTCGAAGTCATAACTGGCAGTAGTAGAGTTGTTATCAATGGGATCCAGAGTGGATATGGATCTGCATTATGATATGTGAGTGTGTGTAATACAATAGCTGTTTTGATAAAGTGCAAGATAGAAAGGAAAAACAAGGAGCTCAAAATTTTTAATGCAAGAAAACGTCCAATGCTTTATTGATGATATATTAAAATGACAAATAATAAGCCCTCACAAACAAAGCCAAGGTGCCTCGGGCAAGGCACCGGGCCGTAAAGTTTCAAACTGTCTGTTACAAATCTCAAAACAAAAAGTCAATTACTATGTAATAAAAGAAATGGGCACAAAGTCTTTCGTTGTCCAGTTGTTCAATCCACCGTTGGTAGTCGGGTAGATCTAGCTGTCGATATCTGACTCTTCTTCATCAGCATCTTCTGTGGTGGAGACAACCTCAATAGCATTAATTCCCGAATCATGCTTGGGCATGGGTGCAGTTATGATGTTGGGCTTCTCCGGAGCGTCAAACTCAATCTCTTTGGCTTTGATCAAATCCTGCACCTTATTCTTCAAGGCCCAACAGTTATTCGTATCATAACCTGGGCCACCAGAGTGATAGGCGCAGCGGGCATTCGGGTTATATAGCGGAGATGTGGTGTTGGGATTCTTCGGGGCCTCCCTCAGAGTTACCAGGTTGGTCTTCAATAACTGTGGTAGAATTTGAGACAAGGTCATATTAAGCCGAGTGAACTATCTCTGCGGTCTCTCCATTCTTTGTTGATTGTTGCATTGTGGGGCAACGGTGGGTCTTGATATTACTACCGCATTTACTGCTTGACGGCGTTCAGGTCGGTTTTGGATCCTCGAGTTGTAAATTGCACTAGCTTCTTTCTTACCGGTGAAAGGCTTCTTTACTGCACTTGACGATGTATCCTTATGTATCTTACCACTTCGGATACCAGCTTCTACTCTCTCCCCAATCAAAATCAATTCAGTAAACCCATATGATGAACTTCCGATCAGATGATTAAAAAATGGACCAGACAACGTCCCTAGAAACATGTCAACCAACTCCCTGTCAGATAAAGGGGGTTGGACCCTTACAGCTAAGTCTCTCCATTTCTGAGCATAGTCCTTAAAACCTTCGCTTGCACCCATAGACATACCCTGAAGCTGAGTATGAGTGGGAGCAAGGTCGGAGTTATACTGATACTGCTTGTAAAAAGCAGCAGCAAGGTCCTCCCAGTTGCGGACACTAGCTTATTCCAATTGATAAAACCATTCAAGCTTTGTCCCTGACAGACTATCTTGAAAAAAATGTACCCAGAGATTTCTATCAGTAGTGTAGGGTTGGATTTTTTGGACATACGAGCGGAGATGGAGTTTTGGACAGGATACTCCATCTTACTTAGCAAAAACTGGAGCTTTGAACTTATGAGGGATCATCACCCCAGATGCCAGTCCCAGATCTCCGAAGTCCAAACTCGGGATCTTCTAAATCTTCATAGCACTCAGACGGTCTTCGAGTTGTTTGTACCTATCCTCAGCAGGAGGATACCGCTCGTCATCAAAATCAGTATCATTATCATAAACTACAGGACTAGGACCCTTTTCTTCTTCTTGGTTCTCCTCCCCTTTGGATGAAAGAGACAAATCAGCTTCCTGTCGTAACCTATTCCCAAATCTGTTACCCATATTCAGAAGAACCACCTTCTTTTTCTTCTTTTTCTTCTTCAAGATGAGAGTCTTCAAATCCTCTTGCCCTTTAGCCAAGTTCAAGAACATCTCTTGGAATTGGGCATTCTGTGCCTGAAGAGCTTTGATGGCTTGATCGGTAGGTATTTCAGAAGACATTTCATGCTGAAATAAATAGCGAAGGAGATGAGAAACCTGTAATGATACTTGTAATGATGTGCATGATAATGGAATGCGTATGTAATGATTTCAAAGACTTTGGGAGATTTAAATTTGAAAACCAAGAAATAAACAAAATTTATTAGATTAAACTGGTAAAAAGGTTCAACAATGCCTTTTAAGGCGTTTACAAAGAAATAAATAAAAAACAAATCTAAAACTAGAAAAGCAAAAATCAGAAATCCCATGGCCGCTTCCCCTTCGATCTGACGTAGCCATTGATTGTCCTTTCATTCTCAAGTTTCCTGGTGAGCTTCAAGATCTTCCTTTCTTGCTCATGATACTTCTCCCGGTAGGTATCCCTCTCCTCTCTCAGCTGAATCCAGGATCTCTTCAATGCCCCAAGATCAGTGGGCATGTAGGGATAAAGGACTATATAAGGAACACCCTCTTCATTGGTAGGCTCCACAATTACTGGCAACACAGCTTCATAAGGCATCCCAAGCTTCTAAGCACGAGCTCGGACCCACTGGAGATAAGGTTGCATAGGGAGAGAAGTCTTTGGTCATAGCTCTTGAGGATCAGACATGTTCACCATGCCCCAAGCTCATATAAACCTGCGGCGATGCTCATCAACGTCCCCCTTGTAGTCAAAGACAATATCTATAAGAAGTAGCTCATGAGGACCATCTCTCCGAGCGCGACCAAACTATCGTAAAGCCAAGCAAGGACTGTAGGTTATTCCCCCTCTAATTCCAAGCAACGGGACATTAGGGTATCCCCCACATCGATCAATGACAGCAGTGCTTTCCATAGCCTTAGAACTCCAAAGAATGTTTGTATGGGCAAGAGACATTATCCTGTAATACCACCCTAAACCTTCCTCATTCTTCAACAGGGACTTGGGGAGGTGCAAAATAAACCATCTCGCCAGCAGTGGCATGCAACACATGAGTGTCCCTCTTCTTCGCACAGTACGAGTATAGAGGGCATGTAGGATATCACTCAGAAGAGTAGGTACAGGATTACGAGATAGGAAGATCTTAACCGCATTCACATCTATGAAGGAATCTGGATTCGAGAAAAGAACCAAACCGTAGATAAGGAAAGCCAAGATGTCTTCAAAAGCCTGAAAGTCTAAGTTATCCCAGAATAGTTGAGCTTGATCCATCAAAAACTTGTCTAAGAAACCTTCAACCTCGTTTCGTGTCTCCCAGTTGGATACTACATCAGCCCGTGTCAGATGCAAAGCTGAAGCAATGTCTTCTGGTCTAGGAGTCTCTTCCAAACCTGTGAAGGGAATCTGCTCAAGGATGGATATGCCCAGTAAGTGAGAAAACACTTCCAAAGTGGGAACTAACTGATAATTCGGGAAAGTGAAACAATGATGCACCAGATCGAAGAACTGGAAAAGCACAGTCATCATCTGCTCATCAAACTTTGAGGTAACCAAGCTAAGAAGCTGACCATGTCTTCTAATGAATGAAGAAGTATCAGGAAGCTTTGAGACTAACTCTTTGAGTTGAGCAGGTATTGAAATTCTGGCTGCAGATACTCAATGTCACGTTCAATGTTATGACACCGTATCTGACTTTCTATAAGACAGTAAATACAAAAAACAGTAAAGAACACAGTCAATTGTTTACCCAGTTCAGTGTGCAACAACACCTACTCTGGGGGCTACAAAGCCAGGGAGGAAATCCACTATAAGAGATATTAATTCAGGAATAAACCAACCAGTTTATCTCCTTCACTTAAGACCTACCCAATGCAACTTCAATCTAAGTACAACTTAGACCTGAGTTCCTACTCACTCCCCCTCAATCACAGCAGTGATACTTAAAACAATTTGACTAATGAATTGATGAAGACACTCTTCAAAACATACACTTGATTATGCTTCACAGCTTTTTAATCAAGAAACACAAACACTCTTGCTTCACAGCTTTGAGTGATACACAAACCTAACTTGACTTTGCTTCAAAGCTTTAGTCAAGAGACACAAACACGCTCTTGCTTCAAAGCTTTGAGTGGTACATAACCCTTACAATTAAAACCTATTCCAAGTCACTTATCACAATGATACTTGCTTGGATTACAATAGTTAAAACTATACAGCTTCTAAATGATCTTCTGTCAAAAAGGGTTTGATTCTAAAACAGCAGCTCTGTTGAATATATAGCAGCTGCATCTTCAGTTAGGGTTTCCACAAAAAGCTAGGGTTAATTCCGTTTGACCTTAAGACTAGGTCACAGGACTTTATCAACCAGGTTAGGGTTGAGCTAGGTAAACCCCAAGTCCACGAGATTTTCTGTTCTGGAAAGACTGAGTCATTTTCCTGAAAAAAACTCAGAATTACCCAAATTGCATAACTGTTAGTTCAGAGCAGGATGTCTTAACATTTGTTATGACATCTGAAATCCTGTCTACTGATTTTGGTAAATGTGATCTTTTTGCAAAATGCTCAGATACACACTCATAAACAGCAGCACCTGTATGACAATATTTTTCTGCAGGGGTACCTAATAAATCAGTACCTAATAAACTAGAATGTTATGACATCAGTCATGACATTCACACACCTGCTTTTACCAAAAATGCATGCCAATAATTAAACAACTACAGGTATTTGCACAAAGTTAACTCGAATGATGTTTCTGCGCATAGAAGCCATAATCTGCAAAATAGAACAAAGATAAATCCCCTCGGTCTTTGAAATGGTTAGTATAATGAAGTATGCATGCTATGTTATGATGCATGATGTCATGGTAAAAGAAACAGCAGGTATAACAGATAACATACATGGTAAAGGCAAACAAGTCACACAAAATCCCTTAAGTTTAAGGCTTGCATGGGGTCTAGGTACTACCCTCTTGAAGTTCAGTTTGTTTCAACCTGTCCTAATAATAGTAACCGGGTTCTAGAGGTTCTCAATATCACTGACCATCCTCCATCGGTCATGGTTTCAGCTCACGCAATATTTTCTTGCAGCCGGAACTATCTCGAGAGTATAGTCTCAATGAGTGTAGTATCGAGTATCAACCAGTTCTCAGCTTTACACCGAGGCCGACTATCTCACTACTTCCTATGGCCAAGTTGGTCAATTATAGGTTCTAAGGTCAGTTGATGCTTAATGACACACATAGCAGTCCCGTATTCTCCTTGTTTCTCCATAACGGATGCCGGTACCAACCAATGTGCCACATCAACGTAGCTACTGCTTCAACCGTATCGGTCTATGCCGTACAGTTCCCTCACAGTTTATTGCTACTTACCTAAAAGGTGTCCCCCAGATCCGGGTTAGGATCTATAGTAACTCCCATACAAAAACCTTTAAAAGTAAAGCAATCAAATCAAACAAAAGAAGCAATTTATGATGAACTAATCCTAAGGTATACCCCACTTATTATTCCCCAGCAGAGTCGCCAGTTCTGTGATACGGTGGCAGAACCAGACTATTTAGTGAAAAATGTTGGTTTGCATTTTACGTTTGTGCTTGCAAAATGTCGCGGTAAGCAAGAGTCGCCACCGACTTTTATTTTATCCAACTGGAAAGGAAAAAAGCACAGAAAAATTCCTTTTTCAAGATTTTGAGTACGGGGGGTAGATTATAGAAAGGGAAGGTATTAGCACCCTTTCTATCCGTAGTTTTCTACGAGCTCTTAGGTACTTGCTCATCATTTTTTAAAAATTGCTTCCGTGTTTGTGTGTTTTGAAAAGTTTTGTTTTACTTCATTTTAACCTTTGTTTCTGTCCTCAAGAGTGTTAAGAAGTTGTTTTTGAAAACTTTGTTTGAAAAGTGTTTGTGTGAAAAAAGTTTTTGTTTGTTTGAGCAAGTACCTAGGAACTAATATACCTACTCGAAAAAGTCTGTTCGTTTTCCTTTAGACAGCGCTATCCCACTATTGGTGAGTAGGTAGCACCGTCGTTGGAGTTGTAAGGGTCAATTCGAAAGGGATGTATGATCACTAAAGAAATGTTAGGACGTCTTAGTAATAACCCTAATGTCTTAAGATCATATTCGAGGCAACATTTCCGAACAGGACTTTTGATCTTTGTTTAGACAAGAGAGTGACCACTAAAACACCCTATACTTAATGATCGTTTACCGAAGGCAACCGAAGTGAGACTATACCCTAGGAGTGCGCATGTGCGAGTGATTTGATTTCAGTTATTATCTTTGCACATTTAGGGTTTGCTAACCATTTTAAAAGTAACATACATTCTTGTCATGCAATCCTATTATCATACATCTAACAGTTAATATTTACGAAAATTAAAATGCGGGAAATAAAACTACGCTATTACAAGGCTTCGGGGAGGGGGATTAATTACATAGCCAAAAACCCGTAAAAATGATAAATAAACGAAAAGTCCTAATTAAACTATTACATCCCATGAGCAGTTACATTAGTATTGTAAAAACAAATAAACGCGCGATGAATTGAGAACGAGCAAAATTAGGGTTTTGACCCCGTCTAAACCTAGTTAAAAGAAAAAATCATTTTTTGTCGTTTTTGATTATTTGAAGAAAATAAGGTTTTAAATTAAATAGATACAAACCTAATTACTAATTAAATTAAATTGAGAAAATTAATTAATTTTGACCTATTTTTGTATTTTGGTTATTTTAAGAAAATAAAATAAAAAATTAAATTAAACAAAACCCTAATTTTCTAATTTATTTTAATTTATTTACAAAAGGTTAAAATTGCCCTAAAATTAAATTAAACTAATTAAATTAATTTTGACAAAATAAAAAAACCTAAATTCTAATTTGATGAAAATTGATTTTTATGAGTTTTTGTAAAAAAGAATTAATTTTTATGTTAGAAAAATAAATTAACCAAAATTAAATAAATAAAGAAAAAAAATATAGAAAGAAAAAGGAAGAATTGGGCCTGGCATCCAAAGCATCAGGGGGATGTCTATAGCAATCTGAGCCCAATAGCCTGGATCCACGTTTGGCTTCTCATGATTCCATGTTGCAAGTTGACTAGGGCCTTTGGTAGACCCTCATATGCCAAGCGTTGAATTTGATCTGCTTTAGATCCAGTGGTTGCAAGCTGATGGTCCATGATGGATCTTAGGGGAAACTGCGCATGGGATCAAATATGGCAAAATAATATTGAAACACAAGGGGACCTGGGGATCAAACCCAAGTCCTTTGGCAAATTCCTTCGCTCATTAACCAACTGAGCCAGCGCGCATGTTTGTATAAAAGATAAAAAACAATGACTATATTAAAAAAACATAACATGTTAACTTTCAACGCGCGAATTTTTGAACGGGTCAGTCAGGCCACGCCACGCCATCATATCCTACCTCCCTCTGTTGCTAAAAGTCTGGAGACCTTTACCTACGGACAAAAAGCGTAGGTACAGCCCCTGCAATTCTTCAAAATCTCATACAGGCATAATAAATCAAAACTAAAGGTGCGGATCAACTCGTCTTGATCTTATGAACACCATAGCACCCCTCTTTTGGGCCAATTTTGCCTGCAACCAAAATGCCTAAAAACGAACCCTAAACCCTAACAATGGTGGATCTCTGTATGGTTAGCAAAAATGCAATTACTCATTACCAATAGCTTGCAAATGTTTCAATGAACAAGAATATATAAGTAATTCATGCTACAAGTGCCAGAATCATGATATTGAATTTCAAGAAAGTGGCGAAGTCGTGAGTCACTTACAGTGAGTTTTCGTGCACGAAAATGCTTGCTAAGGATTGGTATGGACTCCTTGAACACCAGGAAACGAATGAGATAGCTTGGAAGGCTTGAGAATGCCTGGAACTATGAAATCAGATTGCACTTTTTTCTTGATTTTTTTGAAAGTTGTTCTTCACTCTACACGCCTCCAACCTTTGTGCATTTGGTCTGCAAACGTTCTATATGTAGTCTTGAGTGAATTAGGTTTATAAATTTGTTTCAAATCTTCTTCAATTAAGGTGATTGATCAAGATTTGATTCTCTTGTAAATCTTTCCAAAATAAGCCAATAATCAATCTTTTTGTGTACAAATAAGCCTTGCACGATTTGATTCCCTTGCCATCTATCCATGGACCTGAACTATGCACAAAATCTCAAGGTCTAAATGATTTTAATATTTCCATGATTTTATTTTGATTTAATTTGATTTAATTGAAATAAAAATCAAAATAAATGGAAAAAATAAAATAAAGGTAAGTGGGGAGGATCATGGGTCGTGGACCATGTTACAAACTCAAGACATGTACAAAAAGTTGGGCCCATTTGACAAAAATTGCAATTTGAGGCACATTTGACTTTTGGCAATTTTGCAAAAAAGGTCAACTTCACCAATGCATAACTCCTTCAATTTTGACCCTATGAGGGTGTTCTGTGACTTTTTAGAAAGCTCAATATGTCCTCTAAGCAACCCTTTTGGTCTCATCTCAATTAAGTCTTCCATGTTCATGTATGAAGCTTTGATATAAAAGGTGTTTTTGTTGACTTTTTAAAATGACCTATAATGTCAAAATTCATAACTTCTTGTGAGTGCATATTTTGAACTTGGGAGTTGAAGATGTATTGTGGGTCATTGCATCCTCTTCATAGTGATATTTGGATAGGTCATTTCTAATAAAGTATGAGAAAGTTATGCTTGGTCAAAGTTGAGTTGACTTTTCCTACAAAACCCTAATTTAGTAACTTTTGGGTTTTGATGAATTATGAGCAATCCTTGAGGAATCATGATCAAACCTTTTAAAACATCAATAATAATTAAAAATGAGTATGTTGACCAAAAGTATTGAGGTTTGACTGTATGTGGGCCACAGTTGACCTTTGCCCTAGCACAGTCGATTTTCAGGCCTTTGAGCAATTGACTGAGCAAACTTTCTCTGCAAGGCTTGAAACTTGCCACGAGTGATCTTGAGAACATATTAGGACAATGGTGAGCATTTGGGGTCATTTTGTTTCAAACATCTTGATGCAAACTGAAACCCTAATTTGAGGTAGACTGCCTTAGGAGAGAGTTTGTCTGGTAAACCCTTGGACTTCCTTGAGCAATTTGAGGACCTCACTTGAAATGTTTTGAGAAATATGGGAGGGAAAATTTTTGGGTACAACAGCTATCCTTCCGGAGAGAGCGGGCTTCTCGAAGATGTACTTGACAGGATCCATCTTAGATATCAACAAGGTAGTATGAGTCAACATATACTGTCTTAGTCGGCGAGCAGCCCATGCCAAAGTGCAGCAAGTTTACTCGAGCAGTGAATATCTTGTTTCACGATCGGTAAACTTTTTGCTAAGGTAGTATATTGCATACTCTTTTCGACCAGACTCGTCATACTGCCCCAACACACACCCCCATTGAATTATCTAACACTGTTAAGTACATTATCAAAGGTCTTCCTTTAATCGGAGGTATCAGAATTGGAGGCTCTTGTAGGTATTCCTTGATTGTGTCAAAGGCAGTCTGGAATTCGTCATTCGACTTTACCACTTGATTTTTCTTCAGGAGTTTAAAGATTGACTCACAAGTAACAGTTAGATGGGAAATGAACCTGGCAATGTAATTCAAGCGTCCCAAGAAACCTATAACTTCCTTCTCAGTGCGAGGAGTCGACATCTCTTGTATAACTTTTACTTTTGCAGGGTCTACTTAAATACCCTTGTCACTGACAATGAAACCTAGGAGTTTACCAGACCTTACCCCAAAGGTGCACTTGTTCGGATTTAGCCTCAACTTGTATGTCTTCAGTCTATTAAACAAATTTTACAAGTGGTCAAGGTGCTCTTCTTCCATTTGAGATCTGGCTATCATGTCGTCAACATAAACCTCTATCTCATGGTGAATCATATCATGGAACAAAGCTAACATAACTCGCTGATAGGTTGCCCCAACATTCTTCAACCCAAATGGCATCACTTTGTAACAGAAAGTGCCCCATTGTGTGACGAAGGTTGTCTTTTCCATGTCTTCAGGTGCCATCTTGATCTGATTGTAACCATAGAAACCATCCATGAAGGAAAAGATCTTATGTTGTGCGGTATTGTCAACCAGAACGTCAATGTGGGGAAGCGGGAAGTCATCCTTGGGGCTTGCCCTGTTCAAATATCTGTAGTCCACACACATCCGTACTTTGTCGTCCTTCTTAGGCACCGGAACTACGTTAGCAACCCATTGGGCGTAAGAGGTGACAACTAAGAACCCAATGTTGAACTGTTTCATAACTTCTGCCTTGATCTTCTCTGACATTTCAGAGCGCATACGACGAACCTTCTATTTTACTAGAGGGCAGTCTTCTTTTGTCGGCAGGCGATGAACTACAATATTGGTGTCAAGTTCTGGCATGTCTTTATATAACCAGACAAAGATCTTGACATAATCATGCAACATCTGAATCAATCGCTGTTTGACACTAAGTTCCAAATTTGCACCTATCTTGACTTCTTTTCTGTCCTCTTCTTTACCCAGATTCACTGTCACAACTGGCTCTTCATGAGGCTGTATAGCCCTTTCTTCCTGTTATAACAGTCTGGCAAGTTCTCCTGGTACCTCACAATCTTCCTCACCTTCGTCCTCGGCTTGGTTGATCGGAATTTCAAAGTCATAGCCGGTAATAACAGAACCGTTATCAATGGGATCCATAGTGGATATGGATCTGCAGTTTGATGTGTGACTGTGTGTAAGAGCATAGTTGCATTGAGAAAATAAAAGCAGAAAAGAAAAACAAAGAGCGCAAAATTTGTATGCAAAACGTCCAATGCTTTATTAATGACATATGACATTGAAAAATGATAACCCTCGCAAATAAACCATTGTGCCCTGGGTAAGACACAGAGCCATAGAGTTTATATTGTTCATTTATTACATATCCAGAAAAACAAAAAGAAAATTACTCATGAATAAAAGTAATCGGCATAAAGTCTTTAGCTGCCCAGTTACTGGGTCCACCGTTGGTAA
This sequence comes from Vicia faba, assembly GCA_948472305.1. Lineage (NCBI taxonomy): Eukaryota > Viridiplantae > Streptophyta > Magnoliopsida > Fabales > Fabaceae > Vicia > Vicia faba. The sequence goes on from CATIWC010000389.1 coordinate 54,133, forward strand.
TAGGGAAGATCCATCTATCCATGTCATAGCTATTGTCAACATCTTCTGTGGCTGAGACAACATCAATAGCATTGATTCTCGGGCCATGCTTGGGCATGGGTGCAGTTATGATGTTGGGAGTCTCAGGGGGATCAAATTCAACCTCCTTTGTATCAATAAGGTCTTGCACCTTGTTCTTCAAAGCCCAACAGTCATTTGTGTCATGCCCCGGAGTCTCAGAATGGTATGCGCATCAAGCATTTGGATTATAGCGGGGAGAGGCAGTATTAGGATACTTCGGAGCTTCCCTCAATGTTTCCAGATTGGACTTCAATAAGTGTGCCAAAACTTTAGACAAAGTCATATTAATCTGGGTAAACTGTCTCATAGGCCTTTCTGCTCTAGGCTGGTTATTCCGTTGTTGAGTAGCTGCAGGCTTGGATATCATTATAGCCCCTACCGTTAGACAGCATTCGGTTTTGCCCTGATTTCTCTGACTGTAAGTAGCATTGACCTCTTTCTTTCCCATGAAAGTTCTATTTCCTTCACTTGAAGAGGCATCCTTTTGAATCTTTCCACTTCTAATATCAGCTTCCACTCTTTCTCCTCTTAAGATCAGTTCGGTAAAACCAGTTGAAGAGCTTCCAATCAGATGATTGAAAAATGGACCAGATAGAGTACCCAAGAACATATCCACCAACTCCCTATCAGACAGAGGGGGTTGGACTCTTCCTGCTAGGTCTCTCCACTTCTGGGCATAGTCTTTAAAACCCTCGCTTGACCCCATGGACATACTTTGGAGTTGTGTACGAGTTGGAGCAAGGCCTGCATTATATTGGTACTGCTTATAGAAAGCAGCAGCCAGGTCTTCCCAGTTATGGATATTGGTTCCCTCCAGATGATAGAACCATTCAAGCTGAGTCCCGGATAGACTGTCTTAGAAGAAGTGGACCCATAAATCCCTGTCAGCAGTGTGAGGTTGAATCTTCCTCACATAAGATCGGAGATGTATCTTGGGACACAAGACCCCATCATTCTTAGAAAACACTGGAACCTTAAGCTTCTGTGGGATGACAACCCTAGAAACCAAGCCCATCTCTTCAAAATCCAGCCCAGGTACCTTTTGGATCTCCATTGCGTTCAGACGATCCTCCAACTGTTTGTATTTATCATCAGCAGGAGGATCCTACTCCTCATAATAGTCAAATTCATTATCAGATTCCTTCGGGTTGAGGTCTTATTCTCTCATCTCCTCTTCCTGATTGTCTCCTTCTTTTGATAAAGTTACCAGTTCTGAAGCTCGCCGCACTGGTCCTCTGTTCCTTCTTCCTAAATTCACTACACCAGCTGGTTTCTTTGGCTTCTTCGTTTTGCCCTTCAGTATGAGGGCTTTCAGATCTTCTTTCCCTTTAGCTATAGCCATGATCATTTGCTAGAACTTGTCATTTTGTGCCTGGAGATCCTTGATGTTTTGTTCAAGAGCCATTTCTTTACTTGTTGAAATGAACAGCAAAGAAGATAAGAACCCTGCTTTGAAACCTGCTTATGCAATGAGATGTATGATATGCTTATGCAATGCTTTCAAGGACCTTATTGGATTTAAGCTCTTTTAAACAAAATAGGAAACAAAGCTCTTTATTAGTAAGTTTTTAAAGAAACAAAAGATTACACATGGATAAACATTAAAAGGAAATTCTAAACTCCTAAGTCTCCCATGGGCGCTTCCTATTGGTATTGAGGTAAGTGTTGAGATTCCTCTCTTCGTGAAGTTTCTTTTTTAATTCCAGCACCTTCTTCTCACTTGCATAGAATTGAGCCTCAAAAGTATCTCGTTCTTCCTTGAGCTGGATCCAAGACTTTTGCAACTCTTCGAAGTTGGTTGGCATATCAGTATGGAGAATAATGTGGGACTCACCCCCTTGAGCAACAGGTTCCAAGATCGCCGGTAAGATGGCATCGTATGGCATCATAAGAATTTGGGCTCGAGCTCACGCCCATTTGAGGTAAGGTTCCAAAGGGATGGATTTCTTGTGTCCCAAAGTCTTACTATCAGTCTTCTTAATAATGCCCCAAGCGCGGATGAATCTCTAATGATAATTTTGAAAATAATCTGAGTAGTTGAACACAATACCCTGGATGAGCATATCAGGTGGACCATCTCCCCGCGCATAACCAAACTGATGCAGTGCTAAAGAAGGATTGTAGGTGATTCCTCCTCTAATTCCCAGAAGTGGCACATTAGGAAATTCTCCGCAGCAATCAATAAAAGAGATGTCTTCTTGAGAGTGAGGACACCAATGGATGTCGGAGTGAGAGATAGACATTAATCTTTGACTCCATCTTAAGCCTAAATCATTCTTCATTATTGACCGAGGAAGGTGCGAAATAAACCACCTATATAGAAGAGGGGTGCAACACATGAGGTTTCCTCGCTTCTTCAGAGTACGAGTATGGAGAGAATGTAGGATATCCCCGAGCAATGTAGGAACCGGATTGTGAGCAAGGAAGATATTGATGGCACTTACATCTATAAACTGATCTGAATTAGGAAACAGTACCAACCCATGGATCAAGAGAGCTAAGACATCTTCGAAGTCATGGTAACTCATAGCACCCAAGAAAATCTGTGCTTTCTCCATTAGAAATTTTTCAAGAAGGCCTTTAACCTCACTTCTTCTTTCCCAATGGGATTCAATATCAGATGACTTCAAGTGCAAAGTTATGGCAACATCTTCAACAGCTGGATCTTGTTCTAACCCAATGAAAGGTACTCGCTCCAATATAGGTAAACCAAGTAACTTAAGAGAATTCGTCCAGTGTAGGTACCAGTTGATAATCGGGAAATGTGAAGCAATGGTGCTTAGGATCGAAGAACTGGAATGGAACACTCATCAAAACTTCGTCAAATTCGGTAGTAACCAAGTTGAGAAAATGACCATGTCTTTTGTTGAAGGACGAGTCTTCGAGAACTTTTAAGACCAATTCCTTGAGCTTGGGAGGGATTTCTGTGAAGTTAATCCGGACGATTTTTCTGTGACCTGAATTCATATCCTACAAAACAGCAAAGAGGTAAATCCAACAAGTCCTTGAAATGGTTAGTATGTATGAATGTCATGATGTTTATGATGTCATGATTATGCTTAAATCACAGATAAACACAAGAAAATCACACAATAGACCTTAGGTTTAAAGGCTTGCATGAGGTTTAAGGTAAGTACCCTCTTTAATGTTCAGATGGCTCAACTTGTCCTATTAATAGTAACCAGGTTCTAAGGAATCTCAATATCATTGACCTTCCCATCAGGAATTATTTCAGCTTACGCACTGAAGTATTGCGGCCAAAAAATCCCGAAAGTCCAGTCTCAATGAGTGTAGCATCGAGTATCAACCAATCTTCGGTCGGAAACAAAGCCGGTTATCTCACTACTTCCTAATGGCTAGGATGAGTCGATTAAAGGTTTAAAGGTCAGGTAGTGCTTAGTGACACTATGAGGAAGTATAATGTTATCCTTGACTTACTCAAGGAACATTAGTACAATCCTGAGTATCGCGCTAACGTAGCCACCACTTTGTTCGTATCGGTCTACACCGTACAGCCTCCATAATTTATTGCTACTTACCTAAAAGGTTCCCCAGATCTGGGTGTAGGATCTTTACAAGAATACCCCAACAAACCCTCAAAGATAAAGCAAGCAAACACACAATAAATCATTTAAAAATGATGAACTAAAACTCTAAGGTAACCCCACTTTATATTGTCCCCAACAAATTCGCCAGTTCTGTGATACGGTGGCAGAATCGAATGTTATACTGGTTTGCATTTTGTATTCGCAAATATGCGGTAAGCAAGAGTCGCCACCGACTTTTCTTTTATCCAACCAAGGAAAGGGTGAAAAGAACAGAAAAAGACCTTTTTCAAGAGTTTCTAAGTAAAGGGTAGATTATGGAAAGGGAAGGTGTTAGCACCCTTTCCATCTGTGGTTTTCCACGGGCTCTTAGGTACTTGTTCATTTTGAAAATTTCTTTCGTGTTTGTGTGTTTTTAAAAGTTTGTTTGCTTTATGCTAACTCTTGCATCAGTCCTCAGGAGTGTTGATAAAGCGTCTTTTGAAAATGGTTTTGAAAGTGTAAGGTGAAAAATGGTTTTTTGAGCAAGTACCTAAAAGTTGTCTACCTACTCGAAAAAGGATGTTCTTTTCCTCTTTTACCTTAGATAGTTCCATCCTACTATTACTGAGTAGGTAGCCCTATCGTTGGATGTTGAGGGACTATCGAAGGGATGTTTACGCTCATTAAGGCAACTGGGCAAGAACTTTTAGTAATTGTCCTAAAGTTCTAAGATCACTTTTTAACCGAGGCGACATCGAAAGGGTCATCGAGGGACTTGTGATCTCTTGAACTAAAGGACAACCACTAAAGATTCCCACGTTTCGAGAATTATGATTGTTTTCGAAGGAAACTGAAGTGGGAGATACCCTAGGGGTGAGCACGTGCAAGTGTGTTGATTCAGTTCATTTATCTTGCGCATTTAGGGTTATCTAATCGTTTTAATTTCAATCTTTCTAATGCAATCCTATTAATCTAACCAGTTAATGGTACGGAAAATAAATTACAGAAAATAAAATTCCTAAGATATTACAAGGCCTTGGGGCAAATACATAAATAGCGCACGAAAATAAAATGTGGAATTTTAAACCTAATTAAAGCTATTACAAACCGAGAAACAATTACATAATGAGAAAAGAACAAATGGAAAAAGATAAACGCGCGAAGAATGAAAAGAGCGTCTAAACCCTGAAAATGCTTAAAAGAAAATCTTTTTTTGTTTTTATTTATTTATGAAAATATTAAATTGTAATAATATCCTAATTAACTAAATTAAAAAGGAAAGAAAAAAATTATTAATTACAATTAATTCTAATGAAACTAATATTTTTTGGTATTTTTAAAGAAAAAAGATTTGAAAATTTAATCCTAATTTCTAGTTAATTTTAATTTAAAGAAAAAAAAATTAAGGTAATTAAACTAAATTAATTTACAAAATTAATTTTAATTATAAAAAAAACCTAATTCTATTTTTTTGTGATTTTATTGATTTTATGATTAAAATAAAAAAAAATTGATTTTTGAAACAATTAAAATAAAATAAAGAAATTGAAAAAAAAAAGAGAGAATGGGCCTGATAGTGAAAGCAATTTGGGGGGTGCAAATTGAAAAAATGCCAGGCCCAGATCAACACAAGCCCAACACCTTGTCTGAGATCCAATGGGGGCGTGCTTGATGATCCACCATGGGGACTAATTGATGGGCGCTGGATCTGAATGATGGATGATCTAGTGGCTGAGATATGGAGACACACGGTGGACATATTGAGATGCTATGTACTGGAACCTGCAGGAAACTTTGGAAAAATGCAAAATTGTTGGACCCGGGATCGAACCCAGGTCCTTTCCCTCACACACCTGCACCCTCACCATCTGCGTTATCCTTTTAATTCGTATACATAATAAAGCAATAATATAATATGTAAAACAATGATTAGATCCAGGTCATCAAAAAATGTGTGCGTCAGGAATTAAAAGAACCAATCAGATTATGTCAAAATGCCACGCAGGCTCCAAACAGAGTCAACGATTCAACGATGCCGGAGGGGATCTCCGGTCATCTTCTCCGGGAGGTTCCAATCCTCAAACTTGCAAAAGCATGGGATTTGTGAAGAGTTAAAGGCTCTACCCTATACAAAATCGAGTCCTGAATCTGATTCCGGCCTTAAATTGGCCTAAAAATGCCTCTAACCCTGAAAACGAAACTCTCACGTTTAGAAACCCTAACAATGGTGATTAGAGATGCTGGCCCAGTATCTCACATGAAAGACGTCAGAATGTTCACAATGAATGACAATAGCATGAATATGGAACGAAAATCAATTTATAGCATATATTTGAAAAGTTTTGAAACCAAGCTTTACCAAAATCCGGTGATGTATGGGTCTGGCCTTCTAGGGTGTTACATGCCTTGTGGGTGATAGGATGACCTCCTGAGGGCCTCAGAGGGTGAATGGTACAATTTGTTTGGTCTGGAAACCGCTGGATCGTATGGTGGAAACTTTCACTTTTCCTTTGAATTTTCGAACTTTTGTTAGGGCTCTTTTGAAACAGCTGCGCCTCTCCCTTGGTTCTGAATGGTTTTATATATATATATATATATATATATATATATTGAGTCCTTTTAGGTCAACAAATGTGGCAAAGATCTCATGCATTCATCATATAATATTTGTTTTGGACTAATATGAAATATTTCCAAAATTGGCCAAATCTTGCACAAATGACTTCCACGCGTTTTTTCCAGCTATCCTGAGTTATTTTAGGCCTTAAGAGATTTGGAAATCAAGCCCATGCAATCTTCATATTTTTTATCATTTATTTGATTGAAATTGTATTTTTAATGATTAAAAATCACAATAAATAAAATAAATGACCAAATAAGGAATGGATGAGCTTAGAGGTTTTGGACCATGTTAGAAACAAGTTTTAAACATAAAAAGGTAGGCCCATTTGGAAAAAATCCAAGTTTGGTCATTATTTGCTTCATGCACTTTTCCAAAAATTGGTCTACTTTGGCAATGCATATCTCTCTCAACTTTAATCCTATGGGGGTGTTCTTGGACTTTTTAGAGATCCTAGGATGTCCTCTAAACAACCCTTTTGGTTTCATCTCAATTGGATCTTCCATGTTCATGTAAGGAGCTTTGACCCAAAAGGTGTTTTTGTTGACTTTTTGAAAGGACCCATAATGTATAAGCTTGTATCTTTCAATTGGTGCATTTATTGGACTTGATGGCTGAAGAGAAGTTGTAGGGAATTGTATTCTCTTAAAAATGAGCTTTTGTGGAAAAATTTCTGATAAAGTATGAGAAAGTTATGCCTAGTCAAAGTTTAGTTGACTTTTCCTATAGAAACCCTAATTAACAATTCTTGACTTTTGATAAATTAGGAGCTTTTCTTGAAGAATCATAATCAACCCTTGATCAAATAATGGATATCACTTCAAAATGTTTATGTTGACCAAAAATCTTTAAGTTTGACTGTATATAGACCATAGTTGACTTTTGACCTAATATAGTTGATTGTGAGGCATTTGAGCAGTTAACTGAGCAAACTTGTTGTGCAAGGCATGAAATTTGGCATGGATGATCTTGAGGACATATTAGGACCATGGAAAACAATTGAGACCATTTGAGCTCACACATCTTGATGAAAATTGAAACCCTAGTTAGAGGTTTATTGCCTTAGGAGGAGAATTTGTCTGGTCAATTTTTAGTCATCCTTGAGCAGCTTGAGGACCTCAATGGGCATGTGTTGAGTAAAAAGGGAGGGAAAATTTTGGGGTACAACACCCATGATGCCATCTTATTGAGCCTTGGTGATAAGGTTCTTCGATAGGTTTTGAAGACGACGGCGTCGGGTCTATGGTAGAAACTCGAAAGTTTGTGCAAGACCAAATTGTTGGTTAACCGCCTCTACCTGAAGCAAGCTCTATATTCATTCAAGATGATTGGAGGCTAAGTCATGTATGAGTAATTGGATAACTTCAACAAGCTGATTATTGATCTTGAAAATATTGATGTTAAAATCGAGGATGAAGATCAAGCACTATTATTGTTGTGTGCTTTTCCCAGAACACATGCTCACTTCAAAGAAACTCTCTTATATGAAAGAGAGTCGTTGACCTTTGAAGAAGGTCAATCAACCTTGTACTCGAAGTATTTGAATGAACGAAAGGAGCATAAGCCATCTTCGACTGGTGAAGGTCTGCTGATTAAGGCAAGATTCACAAAAAAAGATGGAAAGCTCAATAAGAAGAAGGGTAAAACTCAACAGAAGTCGTATAGTGGCTATGTATCTGGTATTTGATGTTATCATTGTAAGAAGGAGGATCATACAAGAAAGGTGTTACCTGAACTCCTGAAAGATCATGGAGGTAATATTAATGGAAACACAACCATTGTTAAAGATGATTTTGACTCATCTGATGTTCTTGTGGTTTCAAGCAACAACTAAAGAAAGAGTGGATTATGGATTCAGGTTGCACTTGGAACATGACTCCAAACAAAGACTTGTTTGAGGAACCATGTGATCAAGATGGTGGATCTGTATTACCGGGAAACAACAAAGATTGCAAGATTGCAGGTGTTAGATATGTGACATTCAAGCTCCATGATGAGTCAATAAGGTTGTTGACTGAAGTCATGTATATACATGATTTGAAGAGAAATTTGATTTCTCTTGGTGAATTCGACAAGAAATAATATATTTTCCAAATATAGAAAAGTATCCTCAGAGTCATGAAGGGTTCGAAGGAAGTCTTGAGAGGCGTGAAGAAATAAGGCTTGTATACCCTTGAGGCTGAAGTTGTAAGTGGTTTTGCAGATGTTGCATCCACGAAATCTTCGTCGAAGACAGAAATTTGGCACATGAGATTGGTCCATGCCAGTGAAAGGGGTCTGGTCGAATTGGGGAAACAAAATTTTCTTGGTAAAGACAAAGTCGAAAAGTTGAATTTTTGTGAACCCTGTGTACTTGGAAAATCTTTCTGAGTGAAGTTCAATAAAGGAAAACAAAGAACAAATGGATCCCTTGATTACATTCATGCTGATCTTTGGGGCCTGTAAGGTGTCCATCACATTCAAAAGCAAGGTATTTTCTATCCATAGTTGATGATTATTCCAAACAAATATGGGTATTCATCTAGAAGACTAAGGATGAAACTTTTGAGAAATTCAAAAATTGGAAGACTCTGGTAAAAAATCAGACTGGCAGAAAGGTTAAGAGGTTGAGAATCGACAATAGCCTTGAATTTTCCAATGAGACGTTCGACAGATTTTGTGCAGCCCCCGGTATTGCAAGGCACATAATCACTGCAGGTACTCCCCAACAAAATTGTTTGGCCGAAAGGTTTAATCGAACCATTTTAGAAAGAGTTAGATGCATGTTGACTAGTGTTGGATAAAAGAAGGTGTTTTAGACATAGGCTGTTTCGACAACAACATATCTGATAAACAGATGTCCTTCGATTGCGTTAGATATGAAGACACCTGAAGAAGTTTGGTCGGGACATCCACCAGATCTCGACAAATTTAGAGTATTTGGATATGTAGCCTATGCTTATATTAGGCAAGACAAGGTCGAACCTAGAGCTCTGAGATGCATGTTTATAGGATATCCTGAAGGAGTCAAAGCTTATAGGCTATGGTGCCTAGAGCCAGGTAACATGAGGTGTATCACCAGTCGAGATGTAGTTTTCAATTAAGCTGAGATGACTTTCAAGAAAAATGATGACTTTGGTCGAAGTACAGAGAATTTGAAGAAAAGCTAGAACAAGAAGAGATTACTATTGAGGTGGAGCATGTCGATGCTGAATTGTGTATCCCAGAACAATTCGAAGAAGAAACATAGATGCTGGAGATATTGAGGAAGTTAAGGAGTCTATTGATGACTACTTGTTGGCAAGATATTGGCTTGGAAGAGTCATCAATCCACCCCAGAGACTTGGGTATGCAGATCTCATAGCTTATGCCTTAATCTCTACAAATGAGGTTCTAGATGAAGAAACTAGAGAGTATAAGGAAGTTATGAGGAGTCGAAATAAGACTGAATGGTTGAAGGCCATTTATGATGATATGAAATCTCTTCATGATAACCACACTTGGGAAATGATCAAGAAACTTGCTGGAGCCAGGTTAGTCAGCTGTAAGTGGATTTTCTAAGTTAAGGAATGAATAGAAGGAGTGGTGTTGAAGAGATACAAGGAAAGATTGGTTGCAAGAGGTTTCACTCAGAAAAAAGTCTTGACTTCAATTATGTGTTTTCTCCTATTGTGAAGCACAAATCCATTAGAATTTTACTTGCCATGGTGGAATTATTTGACCTAGAACTGGAACAAATGGATGTGAAGACTGCTTTGTTGTATGGAGATCTATATGAAACAATCTTGATGAGGCAACCTGAAGAGTATGCAGAAAGAAGAAAGGAAAATTATGTGTGCAAGATAAACATGTTATTATATAGTCTGAAACAATCTCCTCGGCAGTGGAATAGGATATTAGACAAGTTCATGGTAAACATAGGTTTCATTAGAAGTCAGTTTGACCACTATGTTTACTTCAGATTTCGACTTGGAAATTCATTTATTATTTTGTTACTTTATATTGATGATATTCTCATAGCAAGAAACAATGTCGAGGATGTAATGGAGGTGAAGGTTGAACTCAATAAGGAGTTCGACATGAAGGACCTTGGGAGCTGCATCCAGGATTCTTGGGATTGATATTCGAAGAGATAGAAAGCAGTCAAAATTATGCTTATCTCAAGAGGCTTACCTAAGGAAGATTTTAGGCAAGTTTGTATGTCGAATTCAAAGTCTGTTGTGACTCCGACAAATCCTCAATTTAAGTTGTCTATATATCAGTGTCTCATTACTAAGGTCAAAAGAGTTTATATGAATTTCATCCCATATGCTAATATAGTATGTTATGGTCTGTACTAGACCCGACATAGCATATGCAATATGTCTTGTAAGCAAGTACATGGGGAATCCTAGAAAGGCTCACTGGCAGGCATTAAAGTGGATTCTAAGGTACATAAATGGGTCTCTGAATATAGTCATAATTTGTGGTTGAGCCTATGGTGAATATAGTAAAGTAGTAATCAAAGGATATTGATCAACAATTTTTACATATTTATTTACTGTTGATTTTAGTCATCTTTTCTTTATATTGGCAAGCGTTTCATTTTGTTCTTCTACATTTTATACGTTGGTTGTGTGTTTTACTGTTTTAGGCTCACATGAATAATCTGGGATAAATCAGTGCAAAAAAGTGCAAAAATCAGAGTTTCGGAAAAGTTTCCAGCATGCTTCAGGAGGTCTGACACGGCCTCCCGTGTCAGTTGACACTGTCTGTGTCATCCAATACGCTGATTGATCTATCATTAGCAGTTTTTACTAAAAATTTCACAACTGAAGCTACAGGAGTCGAATTATTGCGTTTTGATATTCGTTGGAAAGCTGGGAGAAATAGCTACAACTTTCATGTTGAAGTCATAAGCTGATTCAAATTGTAGAAGCCTCAAAAAAATTCATTAAAGTTGCAGACTTTAGAAATTAAATTATTTCGGGTCATTTTACGAGTTTGGTTTTTGTTTCCAACCCAGTTTGAGTTAGTAGTGAAAACCCTTATTTGGTTTATAAGACTTTTAGCCAGTGAAAGAAGGGGGGGATTTAAGAAAGCGACATATGAGATTATTTGAGGACGGTGATTTTTCATGATCCACAATGATTGAAGATCAAAATTCATCATTTATCTATAACGTTTAACCTTTATATCATTGAAATCCTTTTGAAAAAGATGAGTAGCTAAAACCCCAATGCTAGGGGATGTTCTTGTTTTGCATTTATAATGATTTTGAATTCCTAATTTGATAATACAATAATTTTCTATTCAATTTAATCGTTCAATGTTTTAAAGGCTTTCTTTGTCAGACAAACAAGATTGATTTACGGTTAACAATTAACTAGACCGCGATTGTTAAGGTTTGTGTATGATTAGACTGTAGTAGATATCACCTAGAACTAGGGACACCCTATAGTTACCAGATAACTCTTGATAAAACAAAGGCTTGACTCCATCAAAAATTTCTAAGGACTTAGGATTTAGGATGAATGATCAAAGGTTTTCTCACTAAGGATTTAGGGGAAAATAACCTAAAGAGCTGGTAATTGAATGTTATGAACTTCTTGAATATATGAGGATTCAAGGTTATTACATGGAAAATCATACACTTTACCCTAGCATGTTACTCATATTTGTCAAAACAGTCATTTGCATCTATTTATTTTTTTAGCAATTATTTTGTGTTAGCAAATCAAACATAAACTCTAGTTTTTGTTTAATTGAACAATAATTGGAACTTGATATTTATAAGCAATCCTTGAGATCGACATTCGGGGAATTTTCCTATTATTACTACAGAGGCAAAATAGTATATTTACTATTTTACCGATCAAATTTTTGGCGCCGTTGCCGAGGATTACCAAATTATAGAGTTCAATTTTAGTTCAATTAAAATTTTGTTGCTCGTTGTTATATCCCAAAATTTTCCCTCTCTTTTCTGAATACATTTCTCACAATATCTTCAATGGCTCAAGCTCGCAACACTGATACATCAAATTAAGGTTTAAGTTTTCATAAGGACAATTGGTCTTTTAATGCCTCAAAAGACTTTCATGGATCATTATGGACCTCCAAGAATGCTCATGACAAGTTTCAAGCCTTGGATTACCAAAATTGCTCAGTCAATTGATCAAATGACCTAAAATTAGCTTTATTGATGAAAAAGTCAATTGTAGCACCAAAAGTCAAACTTTGACTTTTTGGTCAACATTAAGTTTCAAAGATCACAATTCATCAAGACATTAAAAAATACAAAGCTTGATCATCAATAAATCAAGAAAGTTAAAAGTCAATGTGAAAAGTCAAAATTATCTTTGAAAAGTCAAAATTCTAAGACTTAGAAATTTTTCTAAGTGTTAGAAAGTTAACTTTTTTTTCATGACTTTGTGCCAAATTTTCACCATGATGCAAGATGATTCAAGGAAAAAATCCAACATAAAAGTTGTAGATCTCAATGAGATCTAAAACATTATAGGGAGGGACTTTTTCTAGAAATACTTGGATTTTGAGTTATAAATTCATGAAGTCATGGCATTTTTGTATAAACACTTAGAGAAATTTTTAGCAGTTTTAGTCAGGTTTTTGTCCCAACTTCTTGGCCAATTTTCATCAAGTTCCAACTTTATTTAATAAAAGTGGAAAACGTGAAAGTTGTAGAGGAGGTTCAAATCATTCCAAAAAGTCCAAGAACTCATTGAGATCATTCTTGAGCTGAGATAATCAAAGAGATGAAGTTAGGGTTTCATTCTTGAATTACAAGGCAGAATTTATGATGAACACTTACTAAACTTTCAACCAAAGCTACAAGATCTCTCTTTTAAGGCTATGTTCTCTCCAAATCTATACATAATCAAGTAATTACACAAACCCTAAGTGTGTTTCACAAGCATTTGAAGCTTTGTCCAAGTCTTGATACCATTTATGGTTAGAAATGAAAAAGCAACATTTCCATTTGCGTAAAGCTTCACTTTTCCAACCACTCTCTTCTTTCAAAGCTTGAAATCTATTCTAAAGATCATAGCAAATCTCTCAACATCAGAAGCAATCCATAAGACATGCAAAGCATGTCTAAGTTCCTTAATTCACTCCTTTCTTCATCATGAAGCAATTTATCTTTATGAATTTGAAAAATGCATAACATGTGATTTTAAAAAATATGAGTTGTTTCAAGTCTCAAACCTTCTATATAAATAGAGAGGCCAATTGCAAGAGAAAGAGGTCATAAAAAATAGAGAGAAAAGCCAAAAGTTTTGTTGTAAACTAGCCATCAAAATCTCATATAAAAAAAGCCATAACTATCCAAAAAGCTTCCACTCTTGAGTTTTAAAGTCCAAATCTTTGGAACTACCACACCTTGCAAGTCCTGTCCAAACAAACTATCCAAACACTCCATATACATCATATAGACAACAAATTAAACTCAACCACAACTTCTATAACATCTCTATTTTTCCAAGCTCAAGAATACTCAAGGCAGAAACTCAAGCTCAAAACACAAATTCCAGCTTCAAGGTAAGTCTCCTTGACTTTAAACCCTTCATTTCAAGCATCATTAGTTGATTCATCTTTGAAGATAAAATGTAATAACCATTCCCCTTGAAGCTAACCTTTTTTTGTCTTCCATTCTTGTCATTTATGTGTTAAGAACTAACCCATGCGTGCAGCAAAACAATGTTGGAGTGAAAAAATTACAGTATGAGTCGACACATACCTATATGAGTTGACATATCTTAGTGGAAAAACAAGTTATGATTCAACACAAAGTCTTATGAGTCGACACATATTGCTATAACAGACATAAAACAAAAATAAAAAAGGTGTATGAGTCGACACAAAACGCGTATGTGTCGACACATGCAAGAAATGAGTCAACACATACCATTATGCATCGACTCATACTGGGCTGATTTGGTTTTACAGGAGCAAGGAAAAGTTACGTGTCGATGCAAAGGAGCATGTGTCAACACATAATGTTCAAAAATGCAGTTTTCCATTCTTTTACACTGTTTTATCTATTTTCATATATTTTCTTCATTACTATTCAATATGGTTGTAATATTTAAGCTCCTATCCATCCCCATTTGTAAATTGTACCCATACCCCCCTAAACGATGTAATAGCGTAGGACTTTATTTTCCACAATTTACCGCTTTCAAATATAAATGCTAGTAACTAGGGTGTGTATGGAAAGACTAAAATCAATAAGTAGACAACCATAATTCAAGATAAAAATGCATGAAAACAAACACTTGCACACTCGTACCTCTAGGGTAACCCACACTTGTTGCCTCGGATAAAAATAGTCATGTCCCTCGAACGTGGGATACTTTGACAATGACCCTCAAATACAAGATCGTAGTCCCTCGATGACCCTTCAATGTTGCCTTCGATAAATGATCTTAGACCCTTAAGACAAATTGCTAAGGTATCCTACAATGTTGCTTTCTATGACTATATGATGACCCACGCCCGTCCCTTCACGTCTAATGATATGGCTTCTTATCAATCAATGGTAAGATAGAAATATCCAAAGGAGGAGGAAACGAACTAAGACTTTTTGAGTAGGTAGAACGCTCGTAGTTGCTTGCTCACAACCATTTTCAAAACATCTTTTAAAAATACACCAACAATTTCAAATGAAATATTTTCAAAAGTCAACACTTTGTATGCATTCTTATAGAGACGTGAATCATTACAAAGTTCGCCTAAACGAAGGCACTTTTTAAAAATACTTTCAAAACCCATCGCAAACACATTTCAAACAAAGTATTTAAAAGTGAGCTAGAAACTAAGAGCCCATAGATAACTATGGATGAAAAGGGTGCTAACACCTTCCCTTTTCATAATCTACCCCCCCCCCCCCCCCGAACTCAAGAAAATATCTCAAAGGTCTTTTCTGTTCTTTTCACCCTTTCCTAATTGGATAAAAGAAAATTCGGTAGCGACTCTTGCTATCCACAACAATTGCAATCAAACGCAAAACAACCAAGTCAGTTCTCCCACCGTATCACACTCGTCAACTAAAATTTTATTTCAATTTTTTTATTATTTGCATTTTATTTAATTATAAAAAATATATACAAAAAAAAGGGTCAGATTATATTTGCTTTATGAATTCTTCTATACTTTTCTACTAACCAAGTGTCTGAGTGTTGTAGTCATGTATTATTTCGATACATTTCCACCCGTATCTCCTGCATGTTGGTCTCCTGATTTGGGATTAACTTTGGAAGAGGAGAATGAAATTTTTAAAGCATATAGAAGGGAGGTAAGACTTTGGCGAAAGTTACAGTTGGAAGAAGAAGATGTGAAACCAGAAAAAGAATGCATAACATCAGATGATAAAGATGCAATAAGAATAGAAGAATTTGAGGTAAACAGGAAATATGGGGAAGAAGAAATAAGGAAACTTGAAGATGATCTAGTATTGGATGAGGCTACAAATTTAATAATTTGTGAAGATGTGGATATCCAACAAGAAAATCTTCAACAAAAGAGTATCCCTAAAAACTATTTTCACAAAAAGGCAGATGAAAGACAAGAAATTGACAAAGTATTGGATGTCATTTATGCCTTGTTCAATCAAATCAAGCTGAAAATGATTTGAAAGCAACATCATCAGTACTTTAAGTTCGTGGGATTGCTACCAAACAAAAGAAAGAAAAAAGATTATATGTTCTTTGTGTCATATATGCCACCCTAACAAGGGGATGAACCGCCGAGCCATGCGACATTAAACAAAGCACTTCGTGGGAAGTAACCCATGCTTTTAATAACTTAATTTTTCTTTTTGTATTTGTTTCATTTTTCCTGCAGGTAATAAAAAGGGAGCCTTAGTGGTGAAAGCTAGGAGGCAGCAACTGGTGTTGCATTAACCTCTATGAGTCACCTTCCTCGAACTTGTTCTGAAACATTAGGGTCAATGTTTAGTTCTGGTTTGGGGGATTTTACTGCTTTTTTCCGAGTTATTTGTTGGTTTTATGCTAATTGCTGTGTAAATTCATAAGTTGAAGTCCTTCCCAAATTTTGACCGAAAATTTTTATTTTATGCAAGAGCATGAATTCCAAAGAGATCGCGAAAGTATATAGAGATAAATGAATGATTGTTTGAGAGTAGAAAGTTCGGAATAATGTGACAGTGATACAAGTCTAACATGTAGATTTGTATTATAGTACTTGAATCTTGAGAAGTAATTCTTGAATAGTTTATTTTGACATCCTGGCATAATCTAGATTCACATGCATATATGTTGATTGTGAAATAAATAATTTTGGTACCAAATAATGAAAAGACGATAAAAGGAAGCCGACCTGCTAAGTTGGGTGAGTCTCACCCGGTTATTCAACCCAAAGGGGGTTGTGATGCAGTGGGAGAACTGACTTGAGGTTTTGCGTTTGTGTTTGCAAATGTTGCGGTTTATCAAGAGTCACCACCGACTTTTCTTTTATCTAAAGGAAAGGTAAAAAAGCACATGAAAGACCTTTTAGATATTTTCTTGAGTTCGGGGGGTAAACTATGAAAAGGGAAGGTGCTAGCACCCTTTTCATCCATGGTTTTCCATGGGCTCTTAGTTACTTGTTTTAGATCACTTGCTTTGCTTTGAAATTGTTTGAAATGGTACTTTGTATGGTTTTGAAAGTATTTTAAAAAGAGGCAATTTTTAGGCAATCTTTGTAATGATTCTCGTTCGTAAGAATGTATACAAAGATGTTTGTCTTTTGAAAAATGTTTCAATGAGTTCTGTGATGCGGTGGGAGAATTGACTTGGGTGTTTGCGTTTGTGTTCGCAAATGTTGCGGTTAGCAAGATTCGCCACCGACTTTTCTTTTATCCAAAAGGAAAGGTAAAAAAGCACAGGAAAGACCTTTGAGATGTTTTCTTGAGTTCGGGGGGTAGATTATGAAAAGGGAAGGTGCTAGCACCCTTTTCATCCATGGTTTTCCAGGGGCTCTTAGTTACTTGTTTAAATCACTTGCTTTGCTTTGAAATTGTTTGAAATGGTGCTTTGTGTGGTTTTGAAAGTATTTTGAAAAGAGGCCATCATTTAGACAATCTTTGTGATAATTCTCGTTCGTAAGAATGTATACAAAGATGTCTATCTTTTGAAAAAGGTTTCAATGTTTTGAAAGTTGTTTGAAATGTGTATGTGTTTGTTTTTGAAAATAGCAAGGATTGTCTTGAAGTTGATCAAGTAACTAGAAGCTATCTACCTACTCAAAAGTCTTTTTTGTGCATTTTCATTCCTTTGATATTGTTGATTTACCATTGATTTGGTAAACAACCCTATGTTTGGATGTATACGGGACAGGCGTGGGTCATTGTATAACCATGATAGCAATATTGCTAAGTACCTTGGCATTTTTTGAGGGACCAAGATCATCTTCGTAAGGCAACTTCGAATAGCGTCATCGAGGGACTATGATCTTATTTTTGTTTTGTTTTCCCAAGATACTTCGCATGCGTAACATGGCCATTTTGTAAAGCAACCAAGTGGAGATACCTTAAGAGTGTTTGTGTGCAAGTGTGTTTGATTGCATGCATGATTTTATCTTGAATTAGGATTTTCTATTTCATTGATTTTATCTTGCCATACATATCCTAATTGCTAGCATTTACATTTGAAAGCAATAAAAATGCAGAAATGTAAAATCCTACGCTATTACAATATTTAGGGGGTGGGGGATATACATTTATGAATGGGGAATCCAGCGAGAAAAATAAAGAAAAATAACAAGGGGAAGAAAAAGAGAAAGAGAGAGGGGGCTAGCGCGCTGCTGAGAGGAAGTCAGAAGTTCTGACCCAGGCCTGCTGCAGGATATCAACCTCTTAGTGAAAATGTATGAGTCAGAACTTCTGACTCTGGTGCGCTGCAAAATAGAAACCTGTTAGTGGGGAGGTCAGAAGTTCTGACTCCCATGCACTGCAAAACAAAAATTTATTAGTGGGGAAGTCAGAAGTTCTGACCCTGCTGGGAACACAAAAAATTTCAGAAGTTCTGATATTATTGATAACAAAATAGGTCTCGGAAGTGATGGCGTCAAAGTCAGAACTTAGTTTCCTGCTGTGCTAGTCAGAACATCTGCAATTTGGTTATTTCTCCCCAAAATAGAAAACATGCCTAAGGCACTTTCAGCAGGTATCATGGCGCCTCAGAAGTAAAGAGAAACAGAAACAACAAAATCAGAGGCAAGTATGCCTTTGCTAATTCTAACTGAGTTTCAGTTTCTTCAAGACAGTTCTGAGCTGATTCGTTCTCCACTTAAGCATGCAGAGGCGTAAAAAATCTCAGAACGTAAACAACATCAGAAGCATGATACTTACATTGTGTTTATTGAGCATGCAAATCTGATGATGCTTAGTAGCGTGGTGAGAGTCAGCAGGTGCTTACCTTGCTGTTAGAAGAAAAATATGTGAATTGGAGCTAGTCTTAACTCTGATGGTGTTCTGGACAGGTTCTTTTTTGAATGGGTGGATGGAGAGTATATATATATATATATATATATATATATATGGTCAGAAACTGTATGGGTATTTTCTAGTCAAGAAGCAAATTGGGTACAAATGAAGTTTGGAGGCAGGAGGTTCAAAGTTATGAAACACTAGGAATTTTGGCAGAGTTTCACAATGTTTTCTTGCTAGAATTTTCTGTTCCTCTTCTAGCAATTTTTCTGGGTTTTGGACCGGGCTTTTTCAGTGGACAATGGTGCTCTATTTATAGGCAAGGCTTTGTGAATTTTTTTAAACGTTTAAGTGGCGCCAATACCATGCAGTAGGTGCTGACTTGCTCTTGAAGGAAGTTCATGAAAATTTGTGATGATGGACAACTTTTCAGCCTAGGCTGGAACAGTAAGCGAGGATTAAGGGAAAGTGACACCCATAGGCGAAAAGTGGCGCATAGATCCATGCCTAAACCTGCACGAGGGTGTTACTATGCCACACGTAGAGAGACCCCTTGGATGAATGCTCAAAAGTGGTTGTGAGCATTAATGAGCATTAAATGGTGATGAGATTTGTCAAAATCAGAAATCTTGTAATAGGAGATTTTGCATCATTACCTAAAATCTGAGCCAACAGTTCTACTTCACCAAAAAACAACGCAAACCAAGCTCTAACCTTGGCCCCCTGCTGCCTTAGCAAATTCTGAGGGTTTTCTAGACTTTCCAGCATACTCTTTTGATCTGTCTCTGAAAACTCTGGACTTAGAGATTCATCTTCAGTGTTACACCCAATCTTCTGACCCCTTCATCTTCTTATTTCGGCATGTTCTGAAGGATCCCTCAGGCTTCTTTGCTTTCTTTGCATTCCTATAGTAAACTCTGGCTGAGCTTGCGTAACTGCTGAAACAGCCATGTTCTGTTTGGAGATTACATGTTGAACCACGTTTACATCCTCTAACTGAGTTGGTGTAGCTGCTGAAGAGCCACCTTCTGACTGAATGTTATATGCTGAGCCAAGTTTGCAACTTCCGACCGTTTCTTCCTGAAGGTTGGTTCAGAAGTTCAGAAGTGTCATTTTTCTTAAATACTTTAGAAAAATTCTAAGTATTTAGAATTTAACTTTTTCAAGGTAAAATTTGACTTTTGAGCTTGCAAATGACCACTTTGCTCTTGTAAATGATTCACTTGGAAAGAAATGATAATTCAAGGCTTGGATTTATTTAAGAGGAAATCTGGGAATCCAGGATGATTTCCTGAAGAATGAGAGGGCAAATTTTGGGGTACAACAACTGCCCCTGTTCAATCTTCTTGAACCTGAAGAGTTAGATTGGCGAGTTTGTTGTTCGTGACTCAAAGGTAAAAGATGATTGGACACTAGAGTGCCCATAAATTTGCACTCGTCAAAATGTAGTTGAGGGAATGGGCTTAAAGATGCCATTTAGAGAGGTGATAAAATCTTGTTGGAGATGGGCTTGTAGATGCCATCCAGGAATGTTTGTTGAATTGTAAGTTGTAAGTCAAAAGAATAAGTATCAGAATGGTGTCTGTATCTGGAACGTATCTGAACTGTTTTGAACTTGAATCTGAATAAGTGACAGAATGGCAACCGTGCCTGGAGCGTATCTGAACTGTATATGAAAGTTTGATACCGGAATGAGTAATAGAATGACTTCGGTGTCTGGAGTGTACCTGTACTATATCTTGAGGTCTGAATGAGTAACAGAATGGCTTCCGTATCTGGAGCATATCTGAACTATCTCTAGAAGGAAATCTGAATGAGTATCAGGTTGGCATCCGTATTTGGTGTGTATCTGAACTGTATCTGAAAGGAATATGGAATAAGTATCAGAATGTCATCCATATCTGGAGCGTATCTGAACTATCTCTAGAAGGAAATTGAACGAGTATCAGGATGGCATCCGTATCTGGTGCGTATCTGAACTGTATCTGAAAGGAATCTGGAATAAGTATCAGAATGTCATCCATATCTGGAGCATATCTGAACTATCTCTAGAAGGAAATTGAATGAGTATCAGGATGGCATCCGTATCTGGTGCGTATATGAACTGTATCTGAGAGGAATCTGGAATAAGTATCAGAATGTCATCCATATCTGGAGCGTATCTGAAATATCTCTAGAAGGAAATTGAATGAGTATCAGGATGGCATTCGTATCTGGTGCGTATCTGAACTGTATCTGAAAGGAATCTGGAATAAGTATCAGAATGTCATCCATATCTGGAGCGTATCTCAACTATCTCTAGAAAGAAACTGAATGAGTATCAGGATGGCATCCGTATCTAGTGCGTATCTGAACTGTATCTGAAAGGAATCTGGAATAAGTATCAGAATGTCATCCATATCTGGAGCGTATCTGAACTATCTCTAGAAGGAAATTGAATGAGTATCAGGATGGCATCCGTATCTGGTGCGTATCTGAACTGTATCTGAAAGGAATCTGGAATAAGTATCAGAATGTCATCCATATCTGGAGCGTATCTGAACTATCTCTAGAAGGAAACTGAATGAGTATCAGGATGGCATCCGTATCTGGTATGTATCTGAACTGTATCTAGAATCTTTGAACATTGTTATTGGTAGCTGTTAATCTTATCCTGAAAAGGGTAAAATGTTAGCTGAAACACAAAGTTATGTTGCATGAAATGTATGATGCAATAAATGTGCTTTATCAATGTTTATGATTTATGGATGTAATATGTGCGTATGTAAGCTGATTAGCTGTTTTGTTGAGGAAAATAAATCCTTGACTGCTGCCGGAGAAGATAAATCCTTGATTGCTGAAGATAAGAATCCTTGGCGACTTCACTGGGGACATAGGGATTCTTCATGTCTTGAAATTGGAGTATTGACAAAAAATTTGTTGTGAGAGTAATGCCATGTACCGCTTGAGAAATCTGCTTGGAGAATCCAGAGAACTTTGATGACTTCTGCTGGGAATTAAGAATGATAATCTTCATTCTGTTGGGGAGCAATGAAAACTCTGTGGGGAAAAGCTCATTCCTGTTTGGAAAAAGTTCAGAATTTTGGGTCGTTTGCCACTCTACTGGGGAGTTATCCTAGGTTGGGGAGAAACAAAATTTAACTGTTATCTGGTTGCTTTTTAGACTTCAAGACAACTTGCTGGGGAATTTGGAGAAACTGGATGGTTTCCACTGGGGATTAATGACGGGAGTCTTTTGTTCTGTCGGGGAGTAATAAAAACTCTGAAAAAAAACTTATTCTGGGGATTGTAGAGTAGTCTGCAGGAGAAGAGGAGTTGTAGTCCTTTGATTTGTAGTAGTCAGAGAGATAAAACTCAAGCTGGAGAGAGGTTTTCAAAGGTTAAACTCTTGCTGGGTGTGATCGGTGGATCTGGAACTGACTGTTTAACGATGGATCGCGAAATGTCGCGGTAAGCAAGAGTCGCCACCGTCTTTTATTTTCTCCAAATGGAAAGGACAAAAGCACAAAAAAATTCCTTATAGAGATTGCTCTCGGTTCGGGAGGTAGATTATAGAAAGGGAAGTTGTTAGCACCCTTTCTATCCATGGTTATCCATGGGCTCTTAGATACTTGCTCACTTGTGTTTTCAAAATAGTTTGTTTGCTTTTCAACTGTGGGTTTTAAAAAGTTTCTTTGAAAATTCCAGTTCGACTCTTGTATCGGTCCTCAAGAGTGTTTGAAAAATGTTTTCGAAAGCTTTTTGAAAATGTGTTGGTGTGAAAAGTATTTTTGATTTGTTTTGTTTTGAATTAGAGCAAGTATCCACAAGTCGTCTACCTACCCTAAGGAATTCGTCTGTGTAAATGTCCTTTAAAGTAGTGCCATCCCACCATTGAGAGGTAGGTAGCACCACCGTTGGAGGTGTTCGGGTCAATTCGAGGTTCGGGACATGGTGATCACCAGAGCAATGGGAAGACACCTTAGAAGCTACCCTCATGCCAGGTTCCCGGATCATGAGGACTTACTAAGACATCCTCTACTCGACGATCACCTTTCGAGGCAAGGCAACAGTGAGGCGTACCCTAGGGGTGGTGTGTGATTTGTGTGTCAGATTCAGATATTTTGTCTTGTCATGTTATGAGTGATCTATGCGTTTGTTTTTATTTTTGCCATTCATTCTTGCATGCATTTATTTAACAGTTAAAAGTGCACGGAAAGGTAAAATTCTAAACTATTACAAAAGGCGCGGGTCCACATCGCCCAAATTTCCAGGACCCGATTTGACAGAAAATAAGGAATTAAAGTGTGAAGAATATATTACACGGCTTTGGGAGAAGTACATTAATATTTACAAGAAATAAAATAAAAATGCGCGAAACAAATCAATAATTGAAAGCGAGGGCGTTGGACCCTTTTTTAATGAAATTAAATTATTATTAAATTAATTAAATTAAAAGAAAAGGAAATTGTTTTTTTGAGATTTTTTTGCATTTATGGTTTTAATGAGAAAGATTAATTGAAATTAAAATGCTAACCCTAATTCTAATTGTTTTTTAGTTTATTAAGAAAGTATTGAATTTTAACCTAAAATTAATCTAATTATTTACATGGTAATTTAATTACAAAAATAATATTTAATAATTAATTATTGTGAAAAGAAAAAAAAGGGATAAAAATTGATACAAACCCTAACTCTACAAATTTTAGGTTTTTATTAAAAAAATATTAAGATGAATCCTAGATTTAAAAACTAAAATCATTTAATGAAATTTATTTACAAAACTATTAGTTAAATAAAAATATTTATTTTTTTTGTCTTTTTCTGATTTTTAAATTGTTTTTATGTTTTTTTATGAAAATATTAAATTAAAGAAATTAATTAAAAAGGGAAATAATTGAATCAAATAAAAATAATGAAAAGAATATGGCAAACCTAGGGGGGTCTGTCCCCAAATTGAGAGGTATATTGTAGCAATTCTGGCCCACCTATATCAAGCCTTCTTTGACCTTTTCAGGACGCGTGTAGGTGCATTGACTCAGGTTTACCATGTTCTTCAGATCATGGCCTTCAGATCGTCTCCATTGGCCAAGTGGCAAGCTAGATTTGAGAGATGCATGGTGGTCTTCAAGGCTTGAACTGCATAGGAATATATATTGAAAAATATTATGGAATAGAAAGGGGGACCTGGGATCGAACCCAGGTCCTGAAAGTCACCAAGATGCTTGCTTGCCACTGAGCCACCTAGCGCGTTTTGATTATATAGTAATAAACAAATAATATAAAATAGAACAAGATTTAATGGACAAATTAGCGCGAAATTTCAAATAAGCCAACCACAGCTTTACACCTAATCTTTGTCTTCTTCGCTTTTGTTTTTTCCTGAAACACAAAAGAATCAGCAACGGTTTTTGAACCGTTCCAAAATATGCCATTCCAGAAAATAGCGATTAGCTTGTGGTAACTCATAAATTGAGCGCGAGGGTGGATTTGTTTTCGTCCAAGCGTGCTGAATTCATTCATGGTGTTGGCATGTCCTAATTTTACAGTATCTGGAAACGCCCAAATAAAAAGCTTGGTAACCCTAAATATCTTTAATGGTGAATCCTTCAATGGTGCACGAAAACTTAATCAAACCACACAGTTAGCTTTAGAATTGAATAATGAACATAAATCAAATGTTAAAAATTGTTAAAAACGTATGATTCATGATATAAGAATGCAAGAAATTTTCTGTACATGGTGCGATCGTTCTCACGTTTCTGGGTGTTGAAGCTTATGGTTTTGATTCCAATTCCTTCCCTGAAGCCTCAGCAAGCCAATGGAATAGTTGTTTGATCTTGAAAAACCCTAAAACCTAGTTTTCAGTTTTCAACTTTTAGGCAAAAAACTCAAGTGTGGTTCTTGGTCTATGGCGCAGCTGGGAGCTTCTGAGGAGTAGGTTTAGCTTTCATATATATGTGTGAATGATTAGGGTTGAGAAAATTGATCAAAGAATCCTTGAATTGATGATACAATATTTGATTTTCCATGCTATTATTTTCAAATCTTTTCATGCACATTTGCTACCAAATCATGACAAATCATATTGATTCTTTCCAAATCTAACTATGCACGAAATATTGAGTGTATATCATGCATAAAAAGATTTAAAAACCTAGGTTTAGTATTTTTCATATATTTTAATTAATTAAATGAATTATTAATGATTAAAAATCCAAATAAATAAATAAAAATGATAAAAAACTTCCCTTTGGGCCAAATGGTCGTGCACATGCCTTGGATGATGAATTGTGGAAGAAAAAGAGGCCCATTAGCATTTTTAGGTCATTTGAATCAATGTTGACTTTTCAAAATATCCAAAAATTTCCCAACTTCCACAAGGCATAACTTGCTCAATTTTTAAGCTTTGCTCATGTTCTTGGACATTTTGGAAAGGTCTTTGAGTCCTCTAACCAATGTATTTGGTCCCATGTCATTTTGATTTACCAATCTCAAGTTATGGCCTTTGACTTAAAGTCCCTTTTTGTTGACTTTTGAAAATGACCTATAATGTTGAAATTGATAACTTTTTGTGAGAGCATTTCTTGGACTTGAAGTGTGAAGAGGAGTTGTAGGAAATGTCTTTATCTTCAAAATGAGCTTTGGATGGAATTTTTCTGATAATCCATGTGGAAGTTATGCCCTGGTCAATTTACAGTTGACTTTTTCAACTGTCCAAATATGGAAACTTTTGCATCTTGATGATTTTTGAGCCAAGCTTTGAGAATCATGATCAAGCATTGATCAAATGATGTTTTTGGCTTCAAAATGAGATGTTTACCAAAAATTTGGACTTTTGACTGTCAAATGACCATTTTGCCCCTACAGTTGACTGTAGTGCAATTAGGGTTTTTGACTGTGCAATTTTGTGCTGTAAGTCTTGAAACTTGGCATGAGGATGCTTGACCATGTTTGTAGGCATGTAGGACTTGATTGGACCCTTGGAAACTTCATTTACTTTGTCAGAACCAAAACCCTAATTTTGACTGTTAGGAGGCCCTTGAACTGTGTAACCCTTGGGGGATTTTTTGAACCTTTGACTTGGCAAATTTTGAAGAATATGGGAGGGAAAATTTTGGGGTACAACAGTTGCCCCTGTTCAATCTTCTTAGACCTGAGGATGCAGATTGGCTGACGTGCCTTTCGTAATCCGAAGGTGGAAGATGATTGAACACTAGAGTGCCCAGAAATTTGCGCTCACATAGTAGCAGTGGTGGGGAATGGGCTTACAGATGCCATTTGGAGATTGATGGATAGGATGATGGGCTTATAGATGCCATGCTAAGAGATGCTGGAAGGTGGATGGGCTTATAGATGCCATCTGGATGTCGATCGCGTAAGAGATTCCTTAGCGAGAACCTGCGTACCTGCAAAAGAAGAAAAAAAATGATTACCTGACCCGTTGCCGGAGCTGGTCTTCAAATTCTTTGTATAGATGTGTCCTGACTGGTTACAGGAGCTGAACCTAGAGCTTCAAACGGTGATGAATGAACCAGGGATGGTTACTACCTCAACAGGAACGGTGAGAGAACCATAGGCGACTACAACCTCAACAGCAATCATTGAGAGAATCTTAGATAACTTCAACCTCAACAGCAATCATTGAGAGAATCTTGGGATGATTACTACCTCCGCAGTATCGGGGAGAGAACCATAGGCGACTTCAACCTCAACAGCAATCATTGAGAGAATCTTGGGCGACTTCAACTTCAACAGTATCATTGAGCGGATCTTGGGATGATTACTACCTCTGCAGTATCGGGGAGAGAACCATAGGCGACTACAACCTCAACAGCAATCATTGAGAGAATCTTGGATAACTTCAACTTCAACAGCAATCGTTGAGCGAATCTTGGGATGATTACTACCTCCGCAGTATCGGGGAGAGAACCACAGGCAACTACAACCTCAACAGCAATCATTGAGAGAATCTTGGATAACTTCAATCTCAACAGCAATCGTTGAGAGAATCTTGGGATGATTACTACCTCCGCAGTATCAGGGAGAGAACCACAGGCGACTACAACCTCAACAGCAATCATTGAGAGAATCTTGGATAACTTCTACTGAGTCTTTATCAGGAAAATCTGTTTGGGGTCGATTTAACTGGACTAGAGAAGGCCTTGGACTGGATAAGAAACAGAAAATCTTAGGGTCGATTAACTGAACCGGTCTAGGTCTTAAAATGTCTTCAACTGGATAAGAAACAGGGAGATCTTAGGGTCGATCTGACTGAACCAGAGAAGGCCTTTGACTGGATAAGAAACAGAGAAATCTTTGGAGTCGATTTAACTGAACCAGACTAGGTCTTGAAATAGCTGAAAATCTAACTGGATCTTTCCTGAAAGGTAAAGGTCAGTCATATGCAATGCATGATATGGATCAAGCAATGATGTTCTCAACATAAATGAGATTTGTAAGATATGATGCGTCTATGCATGCTATAATGATGTATGTGATGTTTAGGAATGTATGTTTTCGTCTAGGAAAGTAAATCCTTGACGGGTGCCGGGAAGTCACTCCTGGGCTGACGTTGAAGAATAGATTTTGCTTCCGCTGGGTGATAGTTGCAAGAATACCGGTAGGAGAAGATGACTCCGTTGGGGAATAAACTTGGCGAATGGATTACTCTGCGGGGGGGAAAGTACTCTAACGATCTTGCTGGGGAGCAATACTCTGTGGGGAGAGAGATACTTTGTTGAAATGCTGATAATAAATTGTTGGGGGATACCCTTGTTGTGTTGGAAGCGTTAGTAGACTTCGCTGGGGTAAGAAGACTCCGTCGAGGACGCTCTTTCCGTGGCTTTTGGCTGAGGATAACCCAGTTATATCCTGGTAAGGAAATAACTCTTTGAATAAAGCCGGGAGACGCGTTCGTGCTCTGCGATGATAAGCTTCCAGAATCTACTGGGGATAAGCTTACTGCTTGGGGAGGTGAATTCCAACTTTTCTGAGGAAGCTGGATTGGATTCTCCTGGGGAAGTTTTGAGATGTATTGGAAGTGATTCCTTTGAATTTTTTATATACCACCGGGGAACAATCTTTAGGTCAAGACTGCCGGGGATGCTTGTTAAGAATACATGTACTGCTGGGGAAGGTTGAGATCTGCGGGAGGATACCCAACTTCCTTAAGGTTGATAATATAGCTCGGGGAGAGTGTACTGACTTGCTGGCTCACTCTTTGGGGAATTGAGATATACTGGTTGTGTTCTTTAGCTGAACCTACCTTGATACCTTGGAGGACAGAACAATTAGATTGCTTAGACAACTCTTTATTGCCCCTGCTTCTAATGTTATCTGTAATTAACCCTTTGTTTCGTATGCAAAAATTTATGAGTTAGCAAATTATTGTCAACACATATATCACAAATTGAACCTTGGACGTTCTTCGCAAAACAAAACAGAAAAAGAAAAACAATTGGCAATTTGAGCTGAAAAGTGATTCTTATTGATTTTTGAATTTTCCTGTAAATAGGCGTTTTATGTACAAGAGGCTGACGTCCTAGTAAGAGAACGCCGCCGAACAAAAGAGTTTATACAAACTTTGTACAAGAGAAAATAAAACAGCTGTGTGAAATGAATGATCCACTGGGTTTCAACTCTGCTATTGCCTTTTATAACTCCGAGCGTCTCATCACTTGATGACCTTGGTTGAAGATGAAGCTGACTGATCGATGCCGTCTGAACTCGATGTAGATACCGGATTCTGGATGCAAAGTGATCCAACGAGACATAGTATTACGCTTTTATCCCTAACTTTTGCCTGGACCGCCCTTTCGGGTTTTCAGTCCACCAGGATACCCATTTTTGCCCAAGTCGCCCTTTCAGGTTTTCGACTTGCCGGGTGTACAGATTTTTTTCATTTCATCCCTTCATTTTGCCCGAACCCTTTTGGTT
Organism: Vicia faba; assembly: GCA_948472305.1. Classification (NCBI taxonomy): domain Eukaryota; kingdom Viridiplantae; phylum Streptophyta; class Magnoliopsida; order Fabales; family Fabaceae; genus Vicia; species Vicia faba. The sequence goes on from CATIWC010000389.1 coordinate 82,661, forward strand.
CGCCGGGAAGCCCTAATTTTTGCCTAGGCATGTCAGCCTAGCGGGTCTTTTTTCATGCGTAGTATCTTTTTACTATGTCTGCATTGGCGGGGTGAGGAAGGTCGTCACCATCCATGTTGGTTAATATCATTGCTCCTCCTGAGAACACATGCTTAACCACAAATGGCCCTTCGTACGTAGGGGTCCATTTGCCCCTTGGATCACTCTGAGGAAGGATGATTCGTTTGACTACCAGATCCCCAACTTGATACTCTTGTGGTCTGACTTTCTTGTTAAATGCCCTGATCATCCATTTCTGATACGTCTGACCGTGGCAGATAGCAGCAAGTCTCTTTTCATCAATAAGGTTTAACTGATCAAGTCGTGTTTGGATCCAATCATCTTCGTTCAGATTTGCATCCTTCATTATCCGGAGAGAGGGTATTTGCACTTCGATCGGTAAGACTGCCTCCATACCATAGACCAAGGAGAAAGGAGTTGCCCCGGTTGACGTCCTGGCTGAGGTACGGTACCCATGTAGAGAAAACGGTAACATCTCGTGCCAATCTTTGTAAGTCACTGTCATCTTCTGCAAGATTTTCTTAATGTTCTTATTTGCTGCTTCTACAGCCCCATTCATCTTCGGTCTATAAGGAGAAGAGTTGTGGTGTTGTATCTTAAATTGCTCACAGAGCTCGGTGATCATCTTGTTATTGAGATTGGTACCGTTGTCTGTAATAATTCTTTTTGGGACGCCGTATCGACAGATCGGGTTGTGCCGAATGAACCGTGCCACCACAGTCTTGGTTACCGTAGCATAGGATGCTGCTTCAACCCACTTCGTGAAGTAATCAATCGCTACCAGGATGAAGCGATGCCCGTTCGATGCCGTAGGTTTAATTTCACCGATCATGTCTATGCCCCACATTGCAAACGGCCAAGGCGCAGTCAGAACATTCAAAGGAACTGGAGGAACATGCACCTTGTCTGCATAAATCTGGCATTTATGGCATGTCCGAGAATGTTGATAGCAGTCAGCTTCCATGGTGGACCAGAAATACCCTGCCCGTAGGATTTTCTTTGCCATAGTGTGTCCACTGGAGTGTGTACCAAAGGTCCCTTCATGTAGCTCTTCCATGATCCTTTCTGCTTCAGTCTTATCCACACAACGCAGTAAGGTCGAATCATGGTTTCGCTTGTACAAGATGCCGTTGCTAAGGAAGAACTTGGCTGCGAACCTTCTCAGAAACTTCTTATCGTTGACAGACGCACCTTCAGGGTATTCCTGAGCTTCCAAATATCTCTTCACCTCATGGTACCAAGGCTTCTCAGTCACCAACTCAGTCTCGAGATCACAACAGTATGCCGGTTCGTCCAGTTTCCAGATGATAATCCAGGGAGCCTCATTATCCCATTTGACTTTGAACATAGAAGACATTGTAGCTAACGCGTCCGCCAACTGATTCTCTTCTCTTGGAAAGTGTTCAAAGGTTATCTTTGTGAAGTGGGGGATCAAGGTTAACACACATTCTCTGTAAGGAATAAGATTTGGATGTTTCGTATCCCACTCTCCTTTGATCTGATTGATCACGAGAGCGGAATCTCCGAAGACACTCAGAAACTTGATCCTTAGGTCGATCGCAGCTTGAAGACCCATGATGCACGCCTCATATTCTGCCATGTTGTTGGTACAGTTGAAACATAATCGGGCAGTGAGTGGAGTATGAGTGCCTTGAGGTGATATGATTATGGCGCCAATACCGTTTCCCAAAGCGTTGAAGGCTCCATCAAAGTGAATAGACCATCGGGATCCTTCCTCAGGTCCTTCATCCGGTCCAGGTACTTCGCAATCAGTCACAATCATGATGCTCTCATCCGGAAACTCGAAGTTCATTGACTGATAGTCGTCTACGGCCTGATGTGCCAAGTGGTCTGCCAATACACTTCCCTTGATGGCTTTCTGGGTTGTATATTGAATGTCGTATTCCGTCAAGATCATTTGCCATCTTGCTATTCTCCCAGACAGAGCAGGCTTTTCGAATATGTATTTTATAGGATCCATCTTTGCGATCAACAAGGTAGTGTGAGTCAGCATATACTGTCTCAGCCGGCGAGCAGCCCATAGCAAAGCGCAGTAAGTTTTCTCGAGCAGTGAGTATCGGGTCTCACAGTCGGTAAACTTTTTGCTAAGGTAATAAATGGCATGCTCTTTTCGGCCAGACTCGTCATGCTGCCCCAGCACACACCCCATTGAGTTGTCAAGTACTGTCAGGTATAATATCAGAGGTCTCCCTTCAACCGGTGGTATAAGGATGGGTGGTTCTTGGAGATACTCTTTGATTCTGTCAAAAGCAGCCTGACATTCATCATTCCAACGTACTACCTGATCTTTCTTCAGCAGCTTGAAGATTGGTTCACAAGTAGCAGTTAGATGCGAGATGAACCGAGCAATGTAACTCAGGCGTCCTAAGAAGCCTCTGACCTCTTTCTCTGTCTTAGGAACTGGCATCTCTTGAATAGCTTTAACTTTGGCAGGGTCCACTTGAATACCCTTATCACTTACAACGAAGCCTAGCAACTTTCCAGATCTTACCCCGAAGGTGCACTTGTTCGGGTTCAGCCTCAGCTTGTACAGTTTCAGACGGTCAAACAATTTCTGCAGATGATCTAGGTGCTCTTCCTCAGTCTGGGACCTTGCGATCATGTCGTCCACATACACTTCTATCTCACGATGGATCATATCATGAAATAAAGCAACCATGGCACGTTGGTAGGTTGCCCCAACATTTTTCAGTCCAAAAGGCATGACCATGTAGCAGAAGGTGCCCCACTGAGTAACAAATGTAGTTTTTTCCATGTCTTCAGGTGCCATCTTGATTTGATTATACCCTGAGAAACCATCCATGAAAGAGAAAACCTTGTGCTGAGCTGTATTATCAACAAGGACATCAATGTGAGGTAGGGGGAAGTCATCTTTGGGGATGGCCCTATTCAGATCCCTGTAGTCAACACACATTCTGACCTTACCGTCCTTCTTTGGTACCGGCACCACATTAGCAACCCACTGAGGGTAAGAAGTCACTGCAAGGAACCCAACATCAAACTGTTTCATAACCTCGGCTTTAATCTTCTCAGACATCTCTGGACGCATACGGTGGACCTTTTGCTTAACCGGAGGACAGTCTTCCTTAGTAGGCAAGTGATGGACCACAATGTCGGTGTCCAACCCGGGCATGTCTTCGTAGGACCAGGCAAAGATCTCCATATAATCATGTAGCATCTGAGTCAACCGTTGCTTCACGCTGAGCTCTAGGTTGGCACCAATCTTTACCTCTTTCCTGTCTGCCTCAGTACCCAAGTTTATTGTTTCCACTGGCTCTTCATGTGGTTGAATTGCCCTCTCTTCCTGGAGCAACAGTCTTGCAAGCTCGCCAGGCACTTCGCAATCATCTTCACCTTCGTCTTCTGCTAAGTTGATCGGATTTTCGAAGTCATAACTGGAAGTAGCAGAGTCGTTACCAGTGAGATCCAGAGTGGATTGAAACCTGTATGAGTGAGTGTGTGTAAATACAGCTGTTTTTGTAATATATAAAGAAAGGAAAGAAAGAAAAGGAGCATAAAATTTGAAATGCGAGAAAACGTCCAAGATTTTCATTTATGATATATGAAATGACAATTTATATGCCCTCACAAATGAAACCACGGTGCCTCGGGTAAGACACCGGGTCATAGAGTTTATTTATTGTTTATTACAAATAACAAAACAAAGAAGTTTATTACTGCGTAACAAAAGTAACAGGAGTATAGTCTTTGGCAATCCAATTGGTCAATCCACCATCAGTTGTCGGGTAGATCCAGCTATTGAATTCTGCTTCATCCACTTCATTGTCTTCCCCAACAGCATTCACTCCTGGATTTGTAATGAGCACATGAGGTCTTCTGGTCTTTGCCTTCCGCATAGCTTTCTGTCCCTCTGCAGTAAAACCCAGTCCAAATTTGTTAGTTTTCTGTGTAAAGTCGGGAAGCCTGCCCCAGTTAGTACATTCACCTTTCTGAACCACAGCCCGGGCATCCTTCAGGGAAGCCATCTTTAAAGGAACATCTTCTTCGACTGCTGTCTCTGCTGCTGCTGAAATTGGAAGTACCTCTTCAAAATGCTGAAAGGGGGTTTCAATAAACTCCCCGTCCATCTCAATGTATCTGAAGGAATTCAAATGGCTCACCATATACTCCTCCTCTCCCTGCACAGTGACAATCTTCCCTCTGACAGGGTATTTCAGCTTCTGGTGCAAGGTAGAGGTCACTGCCCCAGCTTTATGGATCCAAGGTCGACCCAGTAGACAAGAATACGGTGGACGGATATCCATCACATAGAAAGTGGAGTCGAACACCTGAGAGCTCACACGAATAGGAATGTCCACCTCTCCATGAACCATCCTTTTTGAACCGTCAAAGGCCCTGACGATGATATTGCTGGGTTTCAGTTCCAGGCCTTCACAATCCAAACGGTCTAAAGCCTTCTTGGGTAGCACATTCAAAGAAGAACCAGTATCCACCAATACGTGTGCCAGAGTAGTGCCCCTGCATTCAATACAGACATGCAGGGCGTCATTGTGGTATCTTCCCTTTGCAGTCAGGTTAGCATCTGAGAAACCCAAGCCATTGTCTGCTGTCAGATTTGCTACGCAATCAGTGAACTGGACTGCAGATGTCTCCTGTGGCACATGGGCCGTCTTGAGAAATGAGATCAAGGCCTTAGCATGGGCCTCCGAGCACAGTAATAAGGAGAGCATGGAGATCTTGGAGGGCATATTCCCCAGCTGTTCTACAACATTGAAGTCACTCTTCTTTATTATTTTCAGGATTTCCTCCATCTCTTGTTGGGAGGCCTCAGCATTTATAGGTATCGGTGCCTCCATCCGGGCAGGCTCATCTTCAATTCCTTTGCCCCGAGCATTGGATGACTCGGCAGCAGGGGAAACAACTTGGTCAGAAACAGGAACAGGTACACTTGTAGGTGTTATAAGGAGGGGTCTTCGAGCAGCGGGTGGTGCAATGTCAGGCGAGAAGAGCCTGCCATTGCGGGTAACCTTGGCTGGGCCAGTGATATCACAGATACTGGCGCCAGTGTTGAACTCTTGTTTGATTCCATTCACATACACATCTGCCCCATAGTGCCAGGGGACAGCTTTATCAGATACGTAGGGGAGAGGCCCCGGAATGGTAATAACAACAGGTGCGACAGTCATGATTTGGACGGGCTTCTTCGGGAGAGCCTTGATTGGATTATTGAAGATGGTAACCACAGAAACTTCTTCTACCGGACCCAACTGAACAGCAGACTTCTTGAAAAGAATCTCCTTACTGTCCATCAGGCTTTGGATGCCTAACTTCAGCAAGGGACAACCAGATAGGGAAACAGCACAGAACAGGCAACCCTCACTGCAACCCGGAAATAAACCGGCCAGCAGTAGGTTCCTCTTGACAGTCTTCAAAGGAGTAGCTACATCATCCACAGAAACAACGTATACCTCTTCATCAATAGCATTTACTCCATGCTAGGGCATAGGATCAGTAACCACATTCGGCCTCTCAGGCGCTTCAAATTGTATCTCTTTCGCGTCAATAAGGTCTTGCACCTTATTCCTTAATGCCCAACAGTCATCAGTGGAATGCCCCGGGCTATCGGAGTGATAAGCACAGCGAGCATTCGGGTTGTATTTGGGGGAGGCAGTGTTTACAACCTTTGGTGCCTCTCTGACAGTCACTAGATTGGTGGATAGTAACTGTGGCAAGATTTGCGATAAGGTCATGCTCAAACGGGTGAATTCTCTTCTAGGTCTTTCAGCCCTTTGAGGATTGGTTGGCCGAGGAGTGGCAGCAGGCTTAGCAATCATTACTGCACTGACAGATTGGCGGCGCTCAGATTTCTCTTGTCTTCTAGAGCCATATACAGCACTAGCCTCCTTCTTGAAGGGCTTCTTCTCAGAACTAGACGATGCACCCTTCTGAATCTTACCAGACTTCAACCCAGCCTCAATTCTCTCTCCAGTCAGAATAAGATCGGTAAACCCTGCAGACGAGTTACCAATAAGATGGTTGAAGAATGGCCCAGATAGGGTCCCCAGGAACATGTCTACCAACTCCTGATCAGTCAACGGAGGCTGCACCCTGCCAGCCAGATCCCTCCACTTCTGAGCGTACTCTTTAAAACCTTCACTTGAACCTAACGACATACCCTGGAGTTGGGTACGTGTAGGGGCAAGGTCGGCATTATATTGATACTGCTTATAGAAAGCAGTAGCCAACTCCTCCCAGTTACGAACCTTGGTCCCATCCAGCTGATAGAACCATTCGAGATGAGTCCCTGAAAGACTCTCCTGGAAGAAGTGGATCCACAAATTCTTATCCACAGAGTACGGTTGAATCTTCCGAACATAGGACCTGAGATGTAGCTTGGGACAAGACGCCCCGTCATATTTGGTGAAAGATGGTGCTTTGAACTTACGAGGGATGATCACACCAGTAGACAAACCCAAATCTCCGAAATCCAGCCCAGGCACTTGTTGGATCTCCATAGCATTCAGTCTGTCCTCCAATTGCTTGTATCTGTCTTCTGCAGGAGGATACTGCTCTTCATCAAAATCAGTCTCGTTGTCGGAGACTACCGGACTAGGACCCTTTCCCTCTTGAGGAGTACCCTTGCCTATAGAAGAACCAGCTTCTTCATTCTGCAGAGTATTGCCAAACCTTCGGCCCGAGTTGAAAAGAACAGTCCTTCTCTTCTTCTTTTTCTCCTTCTTCAGGAGCAGAGCCTTCAGCTCTTCTTGGCCCTGAGCCAAACCCATGATTAGTTCCTGAAATTGCGCATTCTGCGCCTGAAGAGCCTTGATGGACATCTCAGTTGATGATGCGTCGGGATTCATGATGCTGAAATAAACAGCGAAGAACGGTAAGCAACCTGAAAAGAGGAAAACCTACTATGCACATGATGAATGGAATGCGTATGATTTATGTTTTCAAAGACAATCGGGAATCAACTTTGTAAACAAAAAGTAACACACTTCATTAGATTCAACTTTGAAACTTAAATTGTTCAATAGGTTGCCCTTAGGCGTTACATGACAGGAAATACTGAAAAGGGAAGTAAAACTGTAAAAGAACACCCATAGCTCCTTATTGATCCCATGGTCTCCTCTTCTCAGTACGGATGTAGTCATTCAGAGCTCGCTCATTCTCCAACTGCTTCATCAGCTTTTGGATCTTCAATTCCTGCTCGTTGAACTTTTCTCGGTAAGAATCCCGCTCTTCTCGCAGTTGCGACCAAGACCTCTTTAATGTCTCATAATCAGTAGGTATCTGAGAAGGAAGGACAGTTGGAGGAACACCATCTTTGTCAGGAGACTCAAGAATGATAGGTCTGACGGCTTCGTATGGCATACCTAACTTCTGAGCACGGATGCGAACCCATTTGTAGTAGGCTTCCATAGGTAAAGAAGTATTTGGCCCCAACTCTTGTGGGTCAGCTTTATGAACTTTGTCCCAAGCCTTGATGAACCTACGACGCAGCTCGTCACTATCCACCTGAAACTCAAAACTGATGTGAGGCATCAACATCTCATGGGGGCATGCTCTTCTGGCTCTTCCAAACTGACGGAGCGCTAGACATGGATTGTAAGAGATTCCTCCTTGGGTACCAATCAGAGGAACATTAGGGTATTCCCCGCATCGATCAATAATAGCTATCTCATCCAACCCTCTGCAAGTCCAAATGATATCTTTATCGGTGAGAGACATTAACCTATGAGCCCAACCTCTTCCTTCTTGGTTCTTCAGTACGAACTTAGAGAGGTGCGAAATAAACCACCTCACCAACAAAGGGATACAACACCATAGGGTACCTCGTCTTCGGGTAGTACGAGCATGAAGTTGTTGCAAGATGTCACCCAAGAGAGTGGGCACAGGATTCTGAGACATAAAGATCCTTATGGCAGTGACATTGATGAAGTTGTCAGGATTAGGAAACAAGACTAGCCCATAGATTAAGAGAGCCAAGATGTCTTCATATGCCCTAAAGTCCAGGTCATTCCAGAAACTGTTAGCTTTACCAATCAGAAACTTGGCCAAGAAACCCTTAACTCCGCTTCTAGTCACCCAGTTGTCTGTTACCTCTTGATGTGTCAAGGGAAGAGCTGCAGCAACATCCTCAAGCCTGAGGGTCTTTTCCCAACCAGTAAAGGGAGTCTGATCCAAGATAGGGATACCAAGCAAATCAGAGAACTCTTCCAGGGTAGGGACCAGCTGGAAGTCTTGAAAGGTGAAGCACTGGTACAGAGGGTCATAGAACTGGGTCAGAACACTCATCAACTGTTGATCCCGCTTTGCAGTGACTAAACTGAGAAGAGAACCATGCCTCTGAATGAAGGAAGTGGTATTTGGAATCCTGCTAACCAACTCTTCAAGCAACTCAGGTGAGTGAACAAAGTTGAACCAGATAGTATTCCTTCGCACAGGCATCATGATGTCCTACAAAACAGAGCAAAGGTGAAACCCTCTTGTCTTTGAAATGGTCAGTCCTTATGCAGGATGCATGCAATGCTCATGATGTTATGATGTTATGATAAAGCACACCACAAATAGATACAAAGGCAAACATGGTAAGGCACACAAGTCACACAAGGCAAGCCCCTAAAGTTTAGGCCAGCATGAGGTCTAGGTACTACCCTCTTTCAGTTTGTTGGTTCATACCTGTCCTATCAAAGTAACCGGGTTCTTAGAGGATCCCAATATTATTGACTACCCTCAATCGGTCATAACTCCAGCATCGCAATCTTTTCTTGCGGCCAGAACCATCACGAGAGTTTAGCCTCAATGGGTGTAGCATACTGCTACTGTTCTAATGGCCAAGTTGTGTCATTTAAGGTTCTAAGGTTGTTGGTGCTTAATGACTCCTCAGAAGACCCATATTCTCCTCGTTGCAACACAAGGGATATCGGTACAGACCAAGGTGCCACACCAACGTAGCCACTGCTTCACCCATGTCGGTCTATGCTGGACAGGTCCCTCACAGCTTATGCTACCTAAACAGGGTATCCCCAGATCCGGGTTAGGATCTATGTAACTCCCATGCAACCCACAAACTTAAAGCAGACAAGTCAATACAATTGAAAACATAGTTATGAACTAACCCTAAGGTACACCTCACTTTAAGTTAATCCCCAGCAGAGTCGCCAGTTCTGTGATCGGTGGATCTGGAACTAACTGTTTAACGCTGGATCGCGAAATGTCGCGGTAAGCAAGAGTCGCCACCGTCTTTTATTTTCTCCAAATAGAAAGGACAAAAGCACAGAAAAATTCCTTATAGAGATTGCTCTCGGTTCGGGAGGTAGATTATAGAAAGGGAAGGTGTTAGCACCCTTTCTATCCATGGTTATCCATGGGCTCTTAGATACTTGCTCACTTGTGTTTTCAAAATAGTTTGTTTGCTTTTCAACTGTGGGTTTTAAAAAGTTTCTTTGAAAATTCCAGTTCGACTCTTGTATCGGTCCTCAAGAGTGTTTGAAAAATGTTTTCGAAAGCTTTTTGAAAATGTGTTGGTGTGAAAAGTATTTTTGATTTGTTTTGTTTTGAATTAGAGCAAGTATCCACGAGTCGTCTACCTACCCTAAGGAATTCGTCTGTGTAAATGTCCTTTAAAGTAGTGCCATCCCACCATTGAGAGGTAGGTAGCACCACCGTTGGAGGTGTTCGGGTCAATTCGAGGTTCGGGACATGGTGATCACCAGAGCAATGGGAAGACACCTTAGAAGCTACCCTCATGCCAGGTTCCCGGATCATGAGGACTTACTAAGACATCCTCTACTCGACGATCACCTTTCGAGGCAAGGAAACAGTGAGGCGTACCCTAGGGGTGGTGTGTGATTTGTGTGTCAGATTCAGATATTTTGTCTTGTCATGTTATGAGTGATCTATGCGTTTGTTTTTATTTTTGTCATTCATTCTTGCATGCATTTATTTAACAGTTAAAAGTGCGCGGAAAGGTAAAATTCTAAACTATTACAAAAGGCGCGGGTCCACATCGCCAAAATTTCCAGGACCCGATTTGACAGAAAATAAGGAATTAAAGTGCGAAGAATATATTACACGGCTTTGGGAGAAGTACATTAATATTTACAAGAAATAAAATAAAAATGCGCGAAACAAATCAATAATTGAAAGCGAGGGCGTTGGACCCTTTTTTAATGAAATTAAATTATTATTAAATTAATTAAATTAAAAGAAAAGGAAATTGTTTTTTTGAGATTTTTTTGCATTTATGATTTTAATGAGAAAGATTAATTGAAATTAAAATGCTAACCCTAATTCTAATTGTTTTTTAGTTTATTAAGAAAGTATTGAATTTTAACCTAAAATTAATCTAATTATTTACATGATAATTTAATTACAAAAATAATATTTAATAATTAATTATTGTGAAAAGAAAAAAAAGGGATAAAAATTGATACAAACCCTAACTCTACAAATTTTAGGTTTTTATTAAAAAAATATTAAGATGAATCCTAGATTTAAAAACTAAAATCATTTAATGAAATTTATTTACAAAACTATTAGTTAAATAAAAATATTTATTTTTTTTTGTCTTTTTCTGATTTTTAAATTGTTTTTATGTTTTTTTATGAAAATATTAAATTAAAGAAATTAATTAAAAAGGGAAATAATTGAATCAAATAAAAATAATGAAAAGAATATGGCAAACCTAGGGGGGTCTGTCCCCAAATTGAGAGGTATATTGAGAGGTATATTGTAGCAATTCTGGCCCACCTATATCAAGCCTTCTTTGACCTTTTCAGGACGCGTGTAGGTGCATTGACTCAGGTTTACCATGTTCTTCAGATCATGGCCTTCAGATCGTCTCCATTGGCCAAGTGGCAAGCTAGATTTGAGAGATGCATGGTGGTCTTCAAGGCTTGAACTGCATAGGAATATATATTGAAAAATATTATGGAATAGAAAGGGGGACCTGGGATCGAACCCAGGTCCTGAAAGTCACCAAGATGCTTGCTTGCCACTGAGCCACCTAGCGCGTTTTGATTATATAGTAATAAACAAATAATATAAAATAGAACAAGATTTAATGGACAAATTAGCGCGAAATTTCAAATAAGCCAACCACAGCTTTACACCTAATCTTCGTCTTCTTTTCTTTTGTTTTTTCCTGAAACACAAAAGAATCAGCAACGGTTTTTGAACCGTTCCAAAATATGCCATTCCAGAAAATAGCGATTAGCTTGTGGTAACTCATAAATTGAGCGCGAGGGTGGATTTGTTTTCGTCCAAGCGTGCTGAATTCATTCATGGTGTTGGCATGTCCTAATTTTACAGTATCTGGAAACGCCCAAATCAAAATCTTGGTAACCCTAAATATCTTTAATGGTGAATCCTTCAATGGTGCACAAAAACTTAATCAAACCACACAGTTAGCTTTAGAATTGAACAATGAACATAAATCAAATGTTAAAAATTGTTAAAAACGTATGATTCATGATATAAGAATGCAAGAAATTTTCTGTACAGGGTGCGATCGTTCTCACGTTTCTGGGTGTTGAAGCTTATGGTTTTGATTCCAATTCCTTCCCTGAAGCCTCAGTGTTGTACCCCAAAATTTGCCCTCCCATATTTCTCAAAACATTTCAAGAAAAATTCACAAGTCCAACCCGGCGCGTTATATTCAGGTGTTCTTTCGCCAAGATATCTCTGATAACATATTCTCAAATTCAGGTTCGGCTCAAGAGTCAATTCTTTAAAGAAGGTATCCGAATGTGTGAGTTTTCTTGAAGAAATATAGTGAAAAAGTGTGCTGAAAGTGCAGTTTTTACGCGCTAAAAAATTCATAACTTGAAGATCGTGACTCGTTTTGAACCCGTTCCGGTGGCCAAAATTCCATCTTGACATTATCTACGTTTTCATCTCTCACGGATGGAAGCCAATTTCGATCAGAAGGTCTTCAAAAATGTGGATTTATCAAGTATTTTCGTGCAGAAAATTTGTGACAGAAGTTTATTTGCATCATGTTCAGAAAATCATAACTTGGTCGATTTTCATCGTATCGAGCTGGTTTCGGCGCCAAAATTTCACAAATTGAGTTGGCTACATTTTCACAGAAGGTATTGAGTTCAAACGGTATTCAAAAGGCCTTCGTTATTTGCTCAGAGTGTGTGACACGCTGAAAATCCTGAATGCTGAATATTATTTCATCTGGGCCGAAACTTCGAAAATTCATAACTCGGTCAATTTTTATCGGATGGGGCTCATATTTTTACACAAGGTCCCTGACTCATAGATCTACAACTTTGCTTCAAAAGTCGAGACCAAATTATGCACCGATCAATACCAGTTTTTTATTGAAGAACGTGTCAGAGTCGACACTGAAGCCCAAAATAAGTTTGTCTGAGCTGAAACTTCAAAAATACATAACTAATTCACCGTTTATCCGATTGAGTCGATTTTCGGACAGGAGTTAGTTCTCGATGTCGGCTACATTTTGTTTTCACATTTCAACTTCAAAAAATGCACTTAAGTCCCTGCGATTTAGCCTGGAAAGTGACGAATTCAAGTGAATATTGGAGGTCCAGTTGCACATTCAAAGCCCATTTGCTTTACCCTAATTTCCATTATATAATCACATTCTTTTCACACAAACCAGAAGAAGAGAAAAAGAGAGAAAAAACCTTGCCACAACACTGTTGGAATATCAAACTCTTTCAAGAACCCTAAAACCTTGAAATCCTTATTACAAATCCCTCTCTCACTACAAACAAGCCATCACAGTTATGAACCAATACCTCACTACTTCTTCAGTAAGGATAAGGCTGACTTGATCTCCATGATCCTAATTTTCCAGTAAGGCATAAAAGCATTCATGTCACTACTTTTCCAGTAAGGGTAAGGTTGATTTGATCTCCATGATCAAAAGGGTATAATCATTCATACATGCCATATTGTGCCTAAACATTAAATTTCTTCATATGTTGGTTTTATTTGAATTTTTATGATTTTATTTAATGTGTTCATGAGGTTGCAGATTTAGACAGGATCCCATGCAGGTTCATTAAGGAACGTTGAGGCCAAAAGCCAAATGGCCAAAAGCCAAAAGCCAAATGGCCAAAACAGAACATTTTACACATGACACCAATACGTGGCGAGACAGACATCCTGAGAAGATTAAGGAACGTTGAGGCCAGAACACAAATGGCCAAAAGCCAAAAGCCAAAAGCCAAATGGCCAAAGTAGAACAACTTATGCATGAAACTCAATCCAATGGCCAAAGAATGCAGACCACGGTACTCAGGAGTCAATACTTCAAAAAACCTTCCCTTGGGCCAGACACCCCCTATGGTTTGCTCAATTTTTAATTTTTATTTGTTTTTCCTTTTTATTCTTTTAATTGTTTTTTAATTGTTTTCTTTTAATTCCATAAAATAATTTTCATAATAAATATAAAATACAGAAAAATCAAAAAAATGTTTATTTTATTAATATTAATTTTACTATTATTATTTTTGTAAATAAACTTTAAACAATTAATTAGATTAATTTAGGTTTCAAAACTTTAATATTTTTCTTAATAAATTAAATATGTAAAATTAGGGTTTTTAACTTTTTCATCATTTTTTTAATAAATAATTTTCTCATCATTATTATTATTATTAATTACTAATTTATTTTGTAAATAAACATGTACATAAATTCTTTAGTAAATTAAGTTAAACTTTAACATTTTTCTCAAATAATTAAAAATAACTTAGAATTAGGGTTTTTTTTTTTAATTTTAATTTTAATTTTCTTATTTCATAAATACAAAAAAAACCTAAAAAACACTTCTTTTATTTCAATAAATAATTAATTAATTTTAAATTTCAATTTAACTTCAAAAGGGTCCAACGCCCTCGTTTTCAATTTTAGTTCAATTCGCGCATTTATTTTCTTTTCGTATAATTTTTATGTACTTCTCCCAAAGCCGTGTAAATATTTATCTTTCGCACTTTACTTTATTTCTTTATTTTCTGTCAAATCGGGTCCTGGATTAATTTTGGCGATGTGGACCCGCGCCTTTGTAATAGTTTAGAACTTTTAATTTTCCGCATCTTTTTAACTATTAAATAAATGCATGCAAGAATGAATGGACAATAAATAAAAACAAACGTGTAGATCGCCCTTGACATGAATAAGACAAAATAACTGAACATGACATACAAATCACACACCACCCCTAGGGTACGCCTCACTGTTGCCTTGCCTCGAAAGGTGATCGTCGAGTAGAGGATGTCTTAGTAAGTCCTCATGATCCGGGAACCTGGCATGAGGGTAGCTTCTAAGGTGTCTTCCCATTGCTCTGGTGATCACCATGTCCCGAACCTCGAATTGACCCGAACACCTCCAACGGTGGTGCTACCTACCTCTCAATGGTGGGATGGCACTACTTTAAAGGACATTTACACAGACGAATTCCTTAGGGTAGGTAGATGACTCGTGGATACTTGCTCTAATTCAAAACAAAACAAATCAAAAATACTTTTCACACCAACACATTTTCAAAAAGCTTTCGAAAGCATTTTTCAAACACTCTTGAGGACCGATACAAGAGTCGAACTGAAATTTTCAAAGAAACTTTTTCAAACTCACTCACTTTGAAAAGCAAACACTTTTGAAAACACAATCAGCAAGTATCTAAGAGCCCATGGATAACCATGGATAGAAAGGGTGCTAACACCTTTCCTTTCTATAACCTACCTCCCGAACCGAGAGCAATCTCTATAAGGAATTTTTCTGTGCTTTTGTCCTTTCCATTTGGAGAAAATAAAAGACGGTGGCGACTCTTGCTTCCGCGACATTTCGCGAACCAGCATTAAACAGTCAGTTCCAGATCCACCGATCACAGAACTGGCGACTCTGCTGGGGACTTCTTATAAAGTGAGGTGTACCTTAGGACTAAGATCACTGTGTTTTCAATTGCTTTCCTTGTGTGCTTTAAATTGTGGGTTGCTTGGGAGTTCTATAGATCCTAACCCGGATCTGGGGATACCTTCTTAGGAAGTAGCAACAAGGCTGTGAGGGAACTGTGCGGGGTATACCGACATGGTTGAAACAGTCTGCTACATTGATGTGGCACTTTGGTGTGTACCGGTAACCCTTGAGTTCAGTCAAGGAGAGTACGGGGCCTCCGCATGGTGTCATGAAGCATCAACAAACCTTAGGAACCTTAATTGAACTATCTTGGCCTCTTTAGGGTAGTGAGATAACTGACTTTGGTGCAGTCCGAGGTTGGTTGATACTCGATACTACACTCAATTGAGGGTTGCTTTCCTGGAATATTTTGGTCGCCAGTTCAGTGGCTAAATCGAAACGATGAACAATGAAAGCAATCCAGTGATATTGGGACCCTTAGAACCCGGTTACTTCTAATAGGACAGGTTGAGCCCACCAACTTCAAGAGGGTACTACCCAGACCCCATGCTGGCCTTAAACTCTAAGGGCTTCTCTTGTGTGACTTGCGTGCCTTCGTACTTGACTACTTGCATGTTTGTTATCTGACACTTGAGTTTCTTGCAGGTTTTGTTTATAGTCCTTAACTGGGACTCATAACAGGGTTTACTTAGTGTTTTGTTTTTAGTCCTTAACTAGGACTCATAACAGAGTATACTAAGTTTCTTGCAGGTTTCGTTTATAGTCCTTAATTAGGACTCATAACAGGTTTTACTTGAGTTTCTTGCAGGTTTTGGCTTGCAGTCCTTAATTGGGACTCATAACAGGGTTACTTACAGTACCCCATGCATACTATAACATCATACCATTGCATACATCTTAACCCATTTCAAGGATCTCAAGGGCTTGTGATGCAGGTCATGACGAATCAAACGTCTAGCAAGGGGCAAAGAGGATTTATTTTCCTCTAGCCAAGGTTGTCAGGGGCTATGACCCACTTGATATGGTGAGCTTTGACTCCTGAAGAAGGTTCCCCTAAGCCAAGGTCGTTTGGAAAGCAAAATAAGGTTGATGACTTGAGTCAGGGGCTATGACCCACTTGATATGGTGAGCTTTGACTCCTGAAGAAGGTTCCCCTAGCCAAGGTCGTTTGGAAAGCAAAATAAGGTTGATGACTTGAGTCAGGGGCTATGACCCACTTGATATGGTGAGCCTTTGACCCTTGGAAGAAAGACTCTCAACAAATATGAAGTTTCTTTCAATCAAGCTATCGGATCCAAATGCTAACCAATTTTCTTGTTTACCCCGCGAGGTCCTTGAAAACATTACATGCATGTCATACTCATCATTGCATAACAGGTATCCTTGTTGCAGGTCACTTACCCTCCCTGCTGTTTATTTCAGCCATGACTTCCCAACAAGATAACCAGGACCTTCACACTCAAGAGACTCAGTTCAAAGAGATCTTCCTAAGCCTATCCAAGGGGCAGGAAGAGTTGAGGACACTCCTCGTGGGGAATCTGATCAGAAAGAGTCCTGAAGATAACCAGGACCTTCACACTCAAGAGACTCAGTTCAAAGAGATCTTACTAAGCCTATCCAAGGGGCAGGAAGAGTTGAGGACACTCCTCATGGGGAATCTGATCAGAAAGAGTCCTGAAGATGACAAGGACGAACAGCTGAAACGTCTACAAGCTGAGGTAGACACATTGAAAACCCAGATGCTGGGGCAAAGGGCACCCACTCAAGGTTTAGCTCAAGAGCAAGGAGGGATGAGGGCCATGATCAGTCATCTTCATCAAGACATGAAGCAACCAGCCCAAGTCAGGGACCCAGTCATTAATCAACTTCCAAGAAGTCAAAGGTTTGGGCTTCTCCAAGCTGCTATTACTTCACAGGTCCGACAACGACCTCGCCCAGAATAACGGGCTGATCAGAGCAAACCAGACAAGCCTAAAAGGCAGTTCACCAAGATCAACATGTCGCTGGATCAAGCACTACAACAAATGTTGGAGGTAGGGCTGATCACCTTAAGGGCTCCTCTCCGGAATCCAAACACTTCTGCTCCTAACTATCATCCCAACGATAGGTGCGCATACCATTCTGATAGCCCGGGGCATACTACGGACAACTGCTGGCCTCTCAAAAACAAGATTCAAGACATGATCGACGCCGGAGAGATTCAGTTTGAAGTACCTGAGACTCCGAACATAATCACTGCTCCCTTGCCAAATCATGGCTAGGATTGAGAAATTTTTGTTCATTCGAATGTTCAAGTTGCAATTTTCTTTTGTTCAAACATTTACTCATGTTAAACATTGTTATTTCATTAATGCATCGCATATGTCTGTTCTGAAACAATATATTCGTATTCACTATATGCAAATTATTTCCATATTTTTTCTGATGTCAACTCTTGATCTAAAATTCTAAGCCTCTTGAGGGAGGATGACGAAAACGATACCACAATGTACAATATGCTTTTGAACAGACCTAGCTGATGAGGTACAGGCATTGTTTCAAATCCTAAACACTGGAGTTATAAGGAAGATAATCCCTCGTCAACCCCTCTGAGCCAAAGAAGTAGGAGTTTTTCTTTTCGAAATTTAAAACCCTTAATCATAACCTGGGGCAGGGTAGTCTTCTCAGTTGATCCAAGTGCATAACGAAGGGCACCAAAAAGGTCCTTACGAAACAAAAAAAAGACAGTGATGATTCCGAATAATCATAAGGATAGGCAGTCATTATCTCAAAAAATAAAAAAAAATAAAAAACCCATTAAGTCAAAACCCATGAAGGAGACTTACAAAACTGGGGCATCCCGCTGACTGTAATTCCAAAAAAGGAAACAGTTCAGGCAAAAAGAAAGGGATAACAAAAAAAAATCATACAAGAAAGAGGACTTACCAACCCTCAACGACAAAAGGAAATGACTGCCTATTCAGAATAAATCATCAATATCCGAATCATCACCAGAAAATCAGAGCAAAGACTCAAACAAGGTCTAACGTATGATCAACTGAGTTTAGGTTTGGAGAACATCACGAAGAGCGGGTGGGTACAAATAAAATTTGAGCCTTTATCCTTTGTTTCTTGAACCGTGAACCAGGCCACGTTATAACCCTTAAAAGTCCTAGCTGAAGCATGGGTTAGTTCGAAAGCATACTGTTACGAAAGGTATCCTGACTCCTTAAGGCCTACGGTAAATACGGAGTTGACATCATGTTTTACAAACATTCATTTGTTTTATGAAAAAGAATGCATTTTCAAAATCTCCAAGACAGACATAAGCTTTGCATTTTTGATATAACATTGTTTGCATATGACAATTTGTTTGAACAGCAGGGAAATTCGCACGATGAATACCTAGTGAACGAAAACATTTCCAATCAAGGGGCATGGCATGACAATTAGCCATCATCTGGGGCAATCCAATCAAGATTCGGAGAATCTCTAAAAGGCCAAATAGCCTGGGGCAAATCTCCGCATGAATCACCTGGGGCATTTCAACAATAAATCTTGCCTGGTCAGAAATCTTCTGGTGGCACGACAAAACACTTCTAACAGGGGAAACTCCCTACATTCTGAAAGCACGGACATAGTCGAAAAGATACTACGCAAAATCAAAGACCCGCTAGGTTGACACACCTAGGCAAAAATAAGGGCTTCCCGGCGAACCAAAAGGGTTCGGGCAAAATGAAGGGATGAAATGAAAAAATATGTACACCCGGCAAGTCAAAAACCTGAAAAGGCGGCTTGGGCAAAAATGGGTATCCCGGTGGGCTGAAAACCCGAAAGGGCGGTCCAGGCAAAAGTTAGGGATCAAAGCGTACGACTATGTCCTGTCATCTTGTCACCTGCCTACCTGAAGAAGGTTTGACCCTCAAAAATTATCAGCATCCCACAGGTGCCTCCCCCATAGAAACAGGGGCAATAAAGGGTGGTCTAAACAATCTGATTGTTCGGTCCTCCAAGGTATCAAGGTAGGTTCCGTTGAAGAACATAACCAATATAGTTCAATACTTCCCCCAGGAGAGTCTAATCCAGTTTCCCCAAGAAAGTTGGAATCCATCTCTCCAAGCAGTAAGCTTATCCCTAGTAGATTCTGGAAGCTTATCCTCGCAGAGCACGAACGCGTCTCCCAGCTTTATTCAAAGAGTTATTTCCTTACCAGGATATAACTGGGTTATCCTCAGTGAAAAGCCACGGAAAGATCGTCGTCGACACAGTCTTCTTATCCCCAGCGAAGTCTATTCACACTTCCAATACAACAAAGGTATCCCCAGCAAGTTATTATCAACAACTCAATAAGGTATCTTTCTCCCCACAGAGTATTGCTTCCCAGCAAGATTGCTAGAGTACTTTGCTCCCCGCAGAGTAATCCATTCGCCAAGTTTATTCCCCAATGGAGTCATCTTCTCCTACCGGTATAGTTGCAACTATCATCCAACGGAAGCAAAATCTGTTCTCCAACATCAGCCCAGGATATGACTTCCCGGCACCCGTCAAGGATTTACTTTCCTAGACGAAAAATACATTCATAAACATCTTCATACATTATAGCATGCATATACGCATCATGAACATACAATCTCACGTATTCAGAGAGCATCTCGCACGTCATACCACATGACATCGCATACAACTAACGCTTGTCTTTTCAGGACAAAAGTACAAAAATGATTACCATCAATGGTCGCAACTAAAGATCCGATTCCTGAATCTTGCCAGAGTGTATCTGTTGATGACCAATTACCAGATTCGATTCCTGTATCTTGCCAGGGTGTGTCTGAAGAGTTCGAGGATCCGATACCTGAATCTTGCCAGGGTGTATCCGTTGAAGACTAACATTACCAGATCCGATTCCTGTATCTTGCCAGGGTGTGTCTGAAGAGTTCGAGGATCCGATGCCTGAATCTTGCCAGGGTGTATCCGTTGAAGACTAACATTACCAGATCCGATTCCTGTATCTTGCCAGGGTGTGTCTGAAGAGTTCGAGGATCCGATACCTGAATCTTGCCAGGGTGTATCCGTTGAAGACTAGCATTACCAGATCCGATTCCTGTATCTTGCCAGGGTGTGTCTGAAGAGTTCAAGGATCTGATACCTGAATCTTGTCAGGGTGTATCCGTTGAAGACTAACATTACCAGATCCGATTCCTGTATCTTGCCAGGGTGTGTTTGAAGAGTTCGAGGATCCGATGCCTGAATCTTGCCAGGGTGTATCCGTTGAAGACTAACATTACCAGATCCGATTCCTGTATCTTGCCAGGGTGTGTCTGAAGAGTTCGAGGATCCGATACCTGAATCTTGCCAGGGTGTATCCGTTGAAGACTAACAATACCAGATCCGATTCCTGTATCTTGCCAGGGTGTGTCTGAAGAGTTCGAGGATCCGATACCTGAATCTTGCCAGGGTGTATCCGTTGAAGACTAACATCACCAGATCCGATTCCTGTATCTTGCCAGGGTGTGTCTGAAGAGTTCGAGGATCCGATACCTGAATCTTGCCAGGGTGTATCTGTTGAAGACATTTCAAGACCTAGACCGGTTCAGTTAATCGACCCTAAGATTCTCTGTTTCTTATCCAGTCCAAGGCCTTCTCTAGTCCAGTTAAATCGACCCCAAACAGATTTTCCTGATAAAGACTCGGTAGAAGTTATCCAAGGTTCTCTCAATGTTTGCTGTTGAGGTGGTAATCGCCTATGGTTCTCTCCCCGATCCTGCGAAGTTGGTAATCCCAGGCTTCTCTCAACGATTGCTGTTGAAGTTGAAGTTATCCAAGGTTCTCTCAACGTTTGTTGTTGAGGTGGTAATCCCAGATTTCGCTCAATGATTGCTGTTGAGGTTGAAATTATCCAAGATTCTCTCAATGATTGCTATTGAGGTTGTAGTCGCCTATGGTTCTCTCCCCGATACTGCGGAGGTGGTAATCCCAGGTTTCGCTCAATGATTGCTGTTGAGGTTGAAATTATCCAAGATTCTCTCAATGATTGCTTTTGAGGTTGTAGTCGCCTATGGTTCTCTCCCCGATACTGCGGAGGTGGTAATCCCAGGTTTCGCTCAATGATTGTTGTTGAGGTTGAAATTATCCAAGATTCTCTCAATGATTGCTATTGAGGTTGTAGTCGCCTATGGTTCTCTCCCCGATCATGCGGAGGTGGTAATCCCAGATTTCGCTCAATGATTGCTGTTGAAGTTGAAGTTATCCAAGATTCTCTCAATGATTGCTATTGAGGTTGTAGTCGCCTATGGTTCTCTCCCCGATCCTGCGGAGGTGGTAATCCCAGATTTCGCTCAATGATTGCTGTTGAGGTTGAAATTATCCAAGATTCTCTCAATGATTGCTATTGAGGTTGTAGTCGCCTATGGTTCTCTCCCCGATCCTGCGGAGGTGGTAATCCCAGATTTCGCTCAATGATTGTTGTTGAGGTTGAAATTATCCAAGATTCTCTCAATGATTGCTATTGAGGTTGTAGTCCCCTATGGTTCTCTCCCCGATCCTGCGGAGGTGGTAATCCCAAGATTCGCTCAACGATTGCTGTTGAAGTTGAAATTATCCAGGATTCTCTCAATGATTGCTATTGAGGTTATAGTCGCCTGTGGTTCTCTCCCCGATCCTGCGGAGGTGGTAATCCCAAGATTCGCTCAACGATTGCTGTTGAAGTTGAAGTTATCCAAGATTCTCTCAATGATTGCTATTGAGGTTGTAGTCGCCTAAGGTTCTCTCACCGTTCCTGTTGAGGTAGTAATCATCCCAAGATTTTCTCAATGATTGCTGTTGAGGTTAAAGTCATCCAAGGTTCTCTCACTGTTCCTGTTGAGGTAGTAACCACCCCTGGTTCATTCATCACCTTTTGAAGATCCAGATTCAGCTCATGTAACCAGTCAGGGTACACATTCATACAAAGAGTTTGAAGACCAGCTCCTGTAACAGGTCAGGTACTCATTTTCTTCTTTGCAGGTATGCAAGTTCTCGCTAAGGAATCTCTTATGCGATCAACATCCAGATGGCATCTATAAGCCCATCCACCTATCCATCACCTCTCAGCATGGCATCTATAAGCCCATCATCCTATCCATCAATCTCCAAATGGCATCTATAAGCCCATTCCCACCATCACACTACTATGTAAGCGCAAATTTCTGGGCACTCTAGTGTCCAATCATCTTCCACCTTCGGATTACGAAAGGCACGTCAGCCAATCTACATCCTCAAGTTTAAGAAGATTGAACAGGGGCAACTGTTGTACCCCAAAATTTGCCCTCCCATATTTCTCAAAACATTTCAAGAAAAATTCACAAGTCCAACCCGGCGCGTTATATTCAGGTGTTCTTTCGCCAAGATATCTCTGATAACATATTCTCAAATTCAGGTTCGACTCAAGAGTCAATTCTTTAAAGAAGGTATCCGAATGTGTGAGTTTTCTTGAAGAAATATAGTGAAAAAGTGTGCTGAAAGTGCAGTTTTTACGCGCTAAAAAATTCATAACTTGAAGATCGTGACTCGTTTTGAACCCGTTCCAGTGGCCAAAATTCCGTCTTGACATTATCTATGTTTTCATCTCTAACGGCTGGAAGCCAATTTCGATCAGAAGGTCTTCAAAAATGTGGATTTATCAAGTATTTTCGTGCAGAAAATTTGTGACAGAAGTTTATTTGCGTCATGTTCAGAAAATCATAACTTCGTCGATTTTCATCGTATCGAGCTGGTTTCGGCGCCAAAATTTCACAAATTGAGTTGGCTACATTTTCACAGAAGGTATTGAGTTCAAACGGTATTCAAAAGGCCTTCGTTATTTGCTCAGAGTGTGTGACACGCTGAAAATCCTAAATGCTGAATATTATTTCATCTGGGCCGAAACTTCGAAAATTCATAACTCGGTCAATTTTTATCGGATGGGGCTCATATTTTTACACAAGGTCCCTGACTCATAGATCTACAACTTTGCTTCAAAAGTAGAGACCAAATTATGCACCGATCAATACCAGTTTTTTATTGAAGAACGTGTCAGAGTCGACACTGAAGCCCAAAATAAGTTTGTCTGAGCTGAAACTTCAAAAATTCATAACTAATTCACCGTTTATCCGATTGAGTCGATTTTCGGACAGGAGTTAGTTCTCGATTTCGGCTACATTTTGTTTTCACATTTCAACTTCAAAAAATGCACTTAAGTCCCTGCGATTTAGCCTGGAAAGTGACGAATTCAAGTGAATATTGGAGGCCCAGTTGCACATTCAAAGCCCATTTGCTTTACCCTAATTTCCATTATATAATCACCTTCTTTTCACACAAACCAGAAGAAGAGAAAAAGAGAGAAAAAACCTTGCCACAACACTGTTGAAATATCAAACTCTTTCAAGAACCCTAAAACCTTGAAATCCTTATTACAAATCCCTCTCTCACTACAAACAAGCCATCACAGTTATAAACCAATACCTCACTACTTCTTCAGTAAGGATAAGGCTGACTTGATCTCCATGATCCTAATTTTCCAGTAAGGCATAAAAGCATTCATGTCACTACTTTTCCAGTAAGGGTAAGGTTGATTTGATCTCCATGATCAAAAGGGTATAATCATTCATACATGTCATATTGTGCCTAAACATTAAATTTCTTCCTATGTTGGTTTTATTTGAATTTTTATGATTTTATTTAATGTGTTCATGAGGTTGCAGATTTAGACAGGATCCCATGCAGGTTCATTAAGGAACGTTGAGGCCAAAAGCCAAAAGCCAAATGGCCAAAACAGAACATTTTACACATGACACCAATACGTGGCGAGACAGACATCCTGAGAAGATTAAGGAACGTTGAGGCCAGAACACAAATGGCCAAAAGTCAAAAGCCAAAAGTCAAATGGCCAAAGTAGAACAACTTATGCATGAAACTCAATCCAATGGCCAAAGAATGCAGACCACGGTACTCAGGAGTCAATACTTCAAAAAACCTCCCCTTGGGCCAGACACCCCCTATGGTTTGCTCAATTTTTTATTTTTATTTGTTTTTCCTTTTTATTCTTTTAATTGTTTTTTAATTGTTTTCTTTTAATTCCATAAAATAATTTTCATAATAAATATAAAATACAGAAAAATCAAAAAAATGTTTATTTTATTAATATTAATTTTACTATTATTATTTTTGTAAATAAACTTTAAACAATTAATTAGATTAATTTAGGTTTCAAAACTTTAATATTTTTCTTAATAAATTAAATATGTAGAAATTAGGATTTTTAACTTTTTCATCATTTTTTTAATAAATAATTTTCTCATCATTATTATTATTATTAATTACTAATTTATTTTGTAAATAAACATGTACATAAATTCTTTAGTAAATTAAGTTAAACTTTAACATTTTTCTCAAATAATTAAAAATAACTTAGAATTAGGGTTTTTTTTAATTTTAATTTTAATTTTCTTATTTAATAAATACAAAAAAAACATAAAAAACACTTCTTTTATTTCAATAAATAATTAATTAATTTTAAATTTCAATTTAACTTCAAAATGGTCCAACGCCCTCGTTTTCAATTTTAGTTCAATTCGCGCATTTATTTTCTTTTCGTATAATTTTTATGTACTTCTCCCAAAGCCGTGTAAATATTTATCTTTCGCACTTTACTTTATTTCTTTATTTTCTGTCAAATCGGGTCCTGGATTAATTTTGGCGATGTGGACCCGCGCCTTTGTAATAGTTTAGAACTTTTAATTTTCCGCATCTTTTTAACTATTAAATAAATGCATGCAAGAATGAATGGACAATAAATAAAAACAAACGTGTAGATCGCCCTTGACATGAATAAGACAAAATAACTGAACATGACACACAAATCACACACCACCCCTAGGGTACGCCTCACTGTTTCCTTGCCTCGAAAGGTGATCGTCGAGTAGAGGATGTCTTAGTAAGTCCTCATGATCCGGGAACCTGGCATGAGGGTAGCTTCTAAGGTGTCTTCCCATTGCTCTGGTGATCACCATGTCCCGAACCTCGAATTGACCCGAACACCTCCAACGGTGGTGCTACCTACCTCTCAATGGTGGGATGGCACTACTTTAAAGGACATTTACACAGACGAATTCCTTAGGGTAGGTAGACGACTCGTGGATACTTGCTCTAATTCAAAACAAAACAAATCAAAAATACTTTTCACACCAACACATTTTCAAAAAGCTTTCGAAAGCATTTTTCAAACACTCTTGAGGACCGATACAAGAGTCGAACTGAAATTTTCAAAGAAACTTTTTCAAACTCACTCACTTTGAAAAGCAAACACTTTTGAAAACACAATGAGCAAGTATCTAAGAGCCCATGGATAACCATGGATAGAAAGGGTGTTAACACCTTCCCTTTCTATAACCTACCTCCCGAACCGAGAGCAATCTCTATAAGGAATTTTTCTGTGCTTTTGTCCTTTCCATTTGGAGAAAATAAAAGACGGTGGCGACTCTTGCTTCCGCGACATTTCGCGAACCAGCATTAAACAGTCAGTTCCAGATCCACCGATCACAGAACTGGCGACTCTGCTGGGGACTTCTTATAAAGTGAGGTGTACCTTAGGACTAAGATCACTGTGTTTTCAATTGCTTTCCTTGTGTGCTTTAAATTGTGGGTTGCTTGGGAGTTCTATAGATCCTAACCCGGATCTGGGGATACCTTCTTAGAAAGTAGCAACAAGGCTGTGAGGGAACTGTGCGGGGTATACCGACATGGTTGAAACAGTCTGCTACGTTGATGTGGCACTTTGGTGTGTACCGGTAACCCTTGAGTTCAGTCAAGGAGAGTACGGGGCCTCCGCGTGGTGTCATGAAGCATCAACAGACCTTAGGAACCTTAATTGAACTATCTTGGCCTCTTTAGGGTAGTGAGATAACTGACTTTGGTGCAGTCCGAGGTTGGTTGATACTCGATACTACACTCAATTGAGGGTTGCTTTCCTGGAATATTTTGGTCGCCAGTTCAGTGGCTAAATCGAAACGATGAACAATGAAAGCAATCCAGTGATATTGGGACCCTTAGAACCCGGTTACTTCTAATAGGACAGGTTGAGCCCACCAACTTCAAGAGGGTACTACCCAGACCCCATGCTGGCCTTAAACTCTAAGGGCTTCTCTTGTGTGACTTGCGTGCCTTCGTACTTGACTACTTGCATGTTTGTTATCTGACACTTGAGTTTCTTGCAGGTTTTGTTTATAGTCCTTAACTGGGACTCATAACAGGGTTTACTTAGTGTTTTGTTTTTAGTCCTTAACTAGGACTCATAACAGAGTATACTAAGTTTCTTGCAGGTTTCGTTTATAGTCCTTAATTAGGACTCATAACAGGTTTTACTTGAGTTTCTTGCAGGTTTTGGCTTGCAGTCCTTAATTGGGACTCATAACAGGGTTACTTACAGTACCCCATGCATACTATAACATCATACCATTGCATACATCTTAACCCATTTCAAGGATCTCAAGGGCTTGTGATGCAGGTCATGACAAATCAAACGTCTAGCAAGGGGCAAAGAGGATTTATTTTCCTCTAGCCAAGGTTGTCAGGGGCTATGACCCACTTGATATGGTGAGCTTTGACTCCTGAAGAAGGTTCCCCTAAGCCAAGGTCGTTTGGAAAGCAAAATAAGGTTGATGACTTGAGTCAGGGGCTATGACCCACTTGATATGGTGAGCTTTGACTCCTGAAGAAGGTTCCCCTAGCCAAGGTCGTTTGGAAAGCAAAATAAGGTTGATGACTTGAGTCAGGGGTTATGACCCACTTGATATGGTGAGCCTTTGACCCTTGGAAGAAAGACTCTCAACAAATATGAAGTTTCTTTCAATCAAGCTACCGGATCCAAATGCTAACCAATTTTCTTGTTTACCCCGCGAGGTCCTTGAAAACATTACATGCATGTCATACTCATCATTGCATAACAGGTATCCTTGTTGCAGGTCACTTACCCTCCCTGCTGTTTATTTCAGCCATGGCTTCCCAACAAGATAACCAGGACCTTCACACTCAAGAGACTCAGTTCAAAGAGATCTTCCTAAGCTTATCCAAGGGGCAGGAAGAGTTGAGGACACTCCTCGTGGGGAATCTGATCAGAAAGAGTCCTGAAGATAACCATGACCTTCACACTCAAGAGACTCAGTTCAAAGAGATCTTCCTAAGCCTATCCAAGGGGCAGGAAGAGTTGAGGACACTCCTCATGGGGAATCTGATCAGAAAGAGTCCTGAAGATGACAAGGACGAACAGCTGAAACGTCTACAAGCTGAGGTAGACACATTGAAAACCCAGATGCTGGGGCAAAGGGCACCCACTCAAGGTTTAGCTCAGGAGCAAGGAGGGCTGAGGGCCATGATCAGTCATCTTCATCAAGACATGAAGCAACCAGCCCAAGTCAGGGACCCAGTCATTAATCAACTTCCAAGAAGTCAAAGGTTTGGGCTTCTCCAAGCTGCTATTACTTCACAGGTCCGACAACGACCTCGCCCAGAATAACGGGCTGATCAGAGCAAACCAGACAAGCCTAAAAGGCAGTTCACCAAGATCAACATGTCGCTGGATCAAGCACTACAACAAATGTTAGAGGTAGGGCTGATCACCTTAAGGGCTCCTCTCCGGAATCCAAACACTTCTGCTCCTAACTATCATCCCAACGATAGGTGCGCATACCATTCTGATAGCCCGGGGCATACTACGGACAACTGTTAGCCTCTCAAAAACAAGATTCAAGACATGATCGACGCTGGAGAGATTCAGTTTGAAGTACCTGAGACTCCGAACATAATCACTGCTCCCTTGCCAAATCATGGCTAGGATTGAGAAATTTTTGTTCAATCAGTAAAGGGAGTCTGATCCAAGATAGGGATACCAAGCAAATCAGAGAACTCTTCCAGGGTAGGGACCAGCTGGAAGTCTTGAAAGGTGAAGCACTGGTACAGAGGGTCATAGAACTGGGTCAGAACACTCATCAACTGTTGATCCCGCTTTGCAGTGACTAAACTGAGAAGAGAACCATGCCTCTGAATGAAGGAAGTGGTATTTGGAATCCTGCTAACCAACTCTTCAAGCAACTCAGGTGAGTGAACAAAGTTGAACCAGATAGTATTCCTTCGCACAGGCATCATGATGTCCTACAAAACAGAGCAAAGGTGAAACCCTCTTGTCTTTGAAATGGTCAGTCCTTATGCAGGATGCATGCAATGCTCATGATGTTATGATGTTATGATAAAGCACACCACAAATAGATACAAAGGCAAACATGGTAAGGCACACAAGTCACACAAGGCAAGCCCCTAAAGTTTAGGCCAGCATGAGGTCTAGGTACTACCCTCTTTCAGTTTGTTGGTTCATACCTGTCCTATCAAAGTAACCGGGTTCTTAGAGGATCCCAATATTATTGACTACCCTCAATCGGTCATAACTCCAGCATCGTAATCTTTTCTTGCGGCCAGAACCATCACGAGAGTTTAGCCTCAATGGGTGTAGCATACTGCTACTGTTCTAATGGCCAAGTTGTGTCATTTAAGGTTCTAAGGTTGTTGGTGCTTAATGACTCATCAGAAGACCCATATTCTCCTCGTTGCAACACAAGGGATATCGGTACAGACCAAGGTGCCACACCAACGTAGCCACTGCTTCACCCATGTCGGTCTACGCCGGACAGGTCCCTCACAGCTTATGCTACCTAAACAGGGTATCCCCAGATCTGGGTTAGGATCTATGTATCTCCCATGCAACCCACAAATTTAAAGCAGACAAGTCAATACAATTGAAAACATAGTTATGAACTAACCCTAAGGTACACCTCACTTTAAGTTAATCCCCAGCAGAGTCGCCAGTTCTGTGATCGGTGGATCTGGAACTAACTGTTTAACGCTGGATCGCGAAATGTCGCGGTAAGCAAGAGTCGCCACCGTCTTTTATTTTCTCCAAATGGAAAGGACAAAAGCACAGAAAAATTCCTTATAGAGATTGCTCTCGGTTCGGGAGGTAGATTATAGAAAGGGAAGGTGTTAGCACCCTTTCTATCCATGGTTATCCATGGGCTCTTAGATACTTGCTCACTTGTGTTTTCAAAATAGTTTGTTTGCTTTTCAACTGTGGGTTTTAAAAAGTTTCTTTGAAAATTCCAGTTCGACTCTTGTATCGGTCCTCAAGAGTGTTTGAAAAATGTTTTCGAAAGCTTTTTGAAAATGTGTTGGTGTGAAAAGTATTTTTGATTTGTTTTGTTTTGAATTAGAGCAAGTATCCACGAGTCGTCTACCTACCCTAAGGAATTCGTCTGTGTAAATGTCCTTTAAAGTAGTGCCATCCCACCATTGAGAGGTAGGTAGCACCACCGTTGGAGGTGTTCGGGTCAATTCGAGGTTCGGGACATGGTGGTCACCAGAGCAATGGGAAGACACCTTAGAAGCTACCCTCATGCCAGGTTCCCGGATCATGAGGACTTACTAAGACATCCTCTACTCGACGATCACCTTTCGAGGCAAGGCAACAGTGAGGCGTACCCTAGGGGTGGTGTGTGATTTGTGTGTCAGATTCAGATATTTTGTCTTGTCATGTTATGAGTGATCTATGCGTTTGTTTTTATTTTTGTCATTCATTCTTGCATGCATTTATTTAACAGTTAAAAGTGCGCGGAAAGGTAAAATTCTAAACTATTACAAAAGGCGCGGGTCCACATCGCCAAAATTTCCAGGACCCGATTTGACAGAAAATAAGGAATTAAAGTGCGAAGAATATATTACACGGCTTTGGGAGAAGTACATTAATATTTACAAGAAATAAAATAAAAATGCGCGAAACAAATCAATAATTGAAAGCGAGGGCGTTGGACCCTTTTTTAATGAAATTAAATTATTATTAAATTAATTAAATTAAAAGAAAAGGAAATTGTTTTTTTGAGATTTTTTTGCATTTATGGTTTTAATGAGAAAGATTAATTGAAATTAAAATGCTAACCCTAATTCTAATTGTTTTTTAGTTTATTAAGAAAGTATTGAATTTTAACCTAAAATTAATCTAATTATTTACATGGTAATTTAATTACAAAAATAATATTTAATAATTAATTATTGTGAAAAGAAAAAAAAGGGATAAAAATTGATACAAACCCTAACTCTACAAATTTTAGGTTTTTATTAAAAAAATATTAAGATGAATCCTAGATTTAAAAACTAAAATCATTTAATGAAATTTATTTACAAAACTATTAGTTAAATAAAAATATTTATTTTTTTTGTCTTTTTCTGATTTTTAAATTGTTTTTATGTTTTTTTATGAAAATATTAAATTAAAGAAATTAATTAAAAAGGGAAATAATTGAATCAAATAAAAATAATGAAAAGAATATGGCAAACCTAGGGGGGTCTGTCCCCAAATTGAGAGGTATATTGTAGCAATTCTGGCCCACCTATATCAAGCCTTCTTTGACCTTTTCAGGACGCGTGTAGGTGCATTGACTCAGGTTTACCATGTTCTTCAGATCATGGCCTTCAGATCGTCTCCATTGGCCAAGTGGCAAGCTAGATTTGAGAGATGCATGGTGGTCTTCAAGGCTTGAACTGCATAGGAATATATATTGAAAAATATTATGGAATAGAAAGGGGGACCTGGGATCGAACCCAGGTCCTGAAAGTCACCAAGATGCTTGCTTGCCACTGAGCCACCTAGCGCGTTTTGATTATATAGTAATAAACAAATAATATAAAATAGAACAAGATTTAATGGACAAATTAGCGCAAAATTTCAAATAAGCCAACCACAGCTTTACACCTAATCTTCGTCTTCTTCGCTTTTGTTTTTTCCTGAAACACAAAAGAATCAGCAACGGTTTTTGAACCGTTCCAAAATATGCCATTCCAGAAAATAGCGATTAGCTTGTGGTAACTCATAAATTGAGCGCGAGGGTGGATTTGTTTTCGTCTAAGCGTGCTGAATTCATTCATGGTGTTGGCATGTCCTAATTTTACAGTATCTGGAAACGCCCAAATCAAAAGCTTGGTAACCCTAAATATCTTTAATGGTGAATCCTTCAATGGTGCACGAAAACTTAATCAAACCACACAGTTAGCTTTAGAATTGAACAATGAACATAAATCAAATGTTAAAAATTGTTAAAAACGTATGATTCATGATATAAGAATGCAAGAAATTTTCTGTACAGGGTGCGATCGTTCTCACGTTTCTGGGTGTTGAAGCTTATGGTTTTGATTCCAATTCCTTCCCTGAAGCCTCAGCAAGCCAATGGAATAGTTGTTTGATCTTGAAAAACCTTAAAACCTAGTTTTCAGTTTTCAACTTTTAGGCAAAAAACTCAAGTGTGGTTCTTGGTCTATGGCGCAGCTGGGAGCTTCTGAGGAGTAGGGTTAGCTTGCATATATATGTGTGAATGATTAGGGTTGAGAAAATTGATCAAAGAATCCTTGAATTGATGATACAATATTTGATTTTCCATGCTATTATTTTCAAATCTTTTCATGCACATTTGCTACCAAATCATGACAAATCATATTGATTCTTTCCAAATCTAACTATGCACGAAATATTGAGTGTATATCATGCATAAAAAGATTTAAAAACCTAGGTTTAGTATTTTTCATATATTTTAATTAATTAAATGAATTATTAATGATTAAAAATCCAAATAAATAAATAAAAATGATAAAAAAACTTCCCTTTGGGCCAAATGGTCGTGCACATGCCTTGGATGATGAATTGTGGAAGAAAAAGAGGCCCATTAGCATTTTTAGGTCATTTGAATCAATGTTGACTTTTCAAAATATCCAAAAATTTCCCAACTTCCACAAGGCATAACTTTCTCAATTTTTAAGCTTTGCTCATGTTCTTGGACATTTTGGAAAGGTCTTTGAGTCCTCTAACCAATGTCTTTGGTCCCATGTCATTTTGATTTACCAATCTCAAGTTATGGCCTTTGACTTAAAGTCCCTTTTTGTTGACTTTTGAAAATGACCTATAATGTTGAAATTGATAACTTTTTGTGAGAGCATTTATTGGACTTGAAGTGCGAAGAGGAGTTGTAGGAAATGTCTTTATCTTCAAAATGAGCTTTGGATGGAATTTTTCTGATAATCCATGTGGAAGTTATGCCCTGGTCAATTTACAGTTAACTTTTTCAATTGTCCAAATATGGAAACTTTTGCATCTTGATGATTTTTGAGCCAAGCTTTGAGAATCATGATCAAGCATTGATCAAATGATGTTTGTGGCTTCAAAATGAGATGTTTACCAAAAATTTGGACTTTTGACTGTCAAATGACCATTTTGCCCCTACAGTTGACTGTAGTGCAATTAGGGTTTTTGACTGTGCAATTTTGTGTTGTAAGTCTTGAAACTTGGCATGAGGATGCTTGACCATGTTTGTAGGAATGTAGGACTTGATTGGACCCTTGGAAACTTCATTTACTTTGTCAGAACCAAAACCCTAATTTTGACTGTTAGGAGGCCCTTGAACTGTGTAACCCTTGGGGGATTTTTTGAACCTTTGACTTGGCAAATTTTGAAGAATATGGGAGGGCAAATTTTGGGGTACAACACTGGGAAATCATCCTATGAGAAGGACTTTGTAGAGATTTGTCATTGCCCCTAGTAGCGAGTGTTTGCGGTTTTGCCAGGAAATGTTTGACTATACATAACACTTTACCGAGATTGGCGTTTAATATCCCAAGTAATGGAGATGGAGACTTGCCCCTGGTTACTCTTCAATTCTTGAGATATTTCTTAGAATCTTGACTGGACTGTCCCAGGTGTGCTGGACAATGACATGTCATGTCCCTCTGTTGATAGGAGGAGTGTCATCCTTCTTGAATTGATTTTGTTCACTGAGAGAGTTTCGTTCACTGGACATTCATTGTGTGAATTTCTTTGATGTTAAACAAATAGCCATATGCAAACAGTGATATTCAAGTAATGCAAAGTTTATGCTTGTCTTGAAGTTTTAAAAAATGCGTTTTTAGCAAGTAAAGAAGTTTTGTACGAAAAAATCAACTCAGGATTTTGAGTAAAGCCCTACAGGAGTCAGGATACCTTTTATAACAGTATGCTTTCGAACTAACCCATGCTTCAATTAGGACTTTTGAAGGGTTGTAACGTGGCTTGGTTCACGGTTTAAGAAACAAAGGATAAAGGTTCAAAGAGTATTTGTACCCATCCGCTCTTCGTGATGTTCTTCAATCCTAAGCTCAGTTAATTGTACGTTTGAACTCCAATTGAGTCTGGAATGGAATTTTGGTGATGGCTCAGACAAGTTAAATTTGCCGGAAGGCAGTCATTTTTTGCAACATTTTTTTTATGTTGTTGAGGATTTGCAGTGAACTCTTTTTTTGATTTATTATCCCTGACTGTTCTTGTTTTAAGATTACGGTCAGCGGGATGCCCCAACTTTCTTAAGTCTCCTTTATAGGTTTCGACTTAGTGGGTTTTTCTTTTTAAGAGATAATGATTGCCTATGTGATAGGGAACCATCACCATATTTTGATTTTAGAGGAATGTTTTTGATGTCATTCGTTGTATTACGATATGAGAGTTTGCAGCTTAACGCTCGTTTGAATTAACTGAGAGACTACCCTCCCCGGGTTTTGATTAAAGGTTTCAATTTGTGTTAAAACAGAAAATTTATGCTTCTTTGGCTCGAAGGGGTTGACTAGGGATTATCTTCCTTATAACTCCAGTGTTTAGGATTTGAAAGAACGCCTGTACATCGTCAGCAAGGTCTATTCAAAAGCATATTGTATGAGATTATGGCATTGTTTTCGTCATCCTCCCTCTAAAGGCTTGTAACTTTTAGCAAGAGTTGAATGTTATAAAGTGAGTAAAAAACATTGTTTAAATGTAATGAAAATAAAATAATTCAAGACAAATATACGCAATGCATTAATGAAACAAAGTTTAACATTAACAGATAATTGTTTGAATAACAAAAGAGAAATTACAACTCGAAAATTCAAATGAAAAGAAGCTTCTTTGTATGAACTTGTCACTTTAGGTGGTGAGCCCCTGAAGGATGACAGAAAAATTCAGTCTGGCCATCTTGTGTGAACTCTAGCATTCCCTCGTCGACCAGGTTTTGAATTTTGTATTTCAACGCCCAACAATTATTTGTATCATGTCCAGGACTATCAGAATGATAGGCACACCTGGCATCCGAAATGTAACTGGAAGAAGAAGTTTTGGGTTTTGGAGTAGGTTTTATTGGTGTAATCAGATTCATCCTCAGCATGTGTTGCAAAACTTGGGACAGTGGTATGCTGATGCTGGT
Source organism: Vicia faba (assembly GCA_948472305.1). Classification (NCBI taxonomy): domain Eukaryota; kingdom Viridiplantae; phylum Streptophyta; class Magnoliopsida; order Fabales; family Fabaceae; genus Vicia; species Vicia faba. The sequence goes on from CATIWC010000389.1 coordinate 116,890, forward strand.
AAACTGTCTTTTGGGTTTGTTTTTCCTTTGCTTATTGTCTGGTTGATGTTGACGAAGTCGTTGTTGGGCTCATGACTTGGAGGCAAATTGGGAAGGTTTTCTCTCCTTTAAACTGGCTTCTTGTCTCATGGGAGGCTGAATGATGAATTGATCCCCAATTCTAGATGTTTTCCCCGTTTGGTTACATCCGTCTTGACGAAGCTTGTTGATGAGGATTCTTAACTCCTCTTGTCCTTGAGCCAGATTTTGAATAAGAGCCATCTGGCCCACCAGTTGTCCCGTCATCTGGACTTTCATTGTTGCCATTTCAATTTGTAGCCCTCCCAACTGATCATCCTTGATGACCTCCGGACTCCCCATGACCATGCCCCTTGTGAGGAGAGCCTTTACCTCTTCTTGCCCCTTGGATAGGTTCAAGAACATCTCTTGAAGTTGAGCGTTTTGAGCCTGGATGTCCTTGATAGTCTGTTCTAGAGCCATCTCTTGCTGAAATAAACGGTAGGAAGATAAGGGGACTTGTTGCAAAGACTTGTTTATGTTTTATGATGAATGATATGTATTCATGCAATTTTTCCAAGGATTTGAAAATTCAAAGTTATTTCAAAGAAACACACGTTATATTAGTAAAATAGAATTTGAATACATCAATGCCCATAGGGAAAAATAATACAAAATTCTAAGATAAAAAGACGTTGTGCATCCTCTTTGGTGCAATGTAGGTATTGAGAGTTACTCTTCATGAAGTAACCGAGTAAGTTCCAAAACCTTCTTCTCGCTTGTGTAGAATTGGGCTTCGAAAGTATCGTGTTCTTCTTTGAGTTGTATCCAACTCTTTTGCAGATCTTCGAGTGATGTCGGTATGTCAGGATGTAGGATGGTGTACGGAACCTCTCCTTCCTTAACAGACTCTATAATCACTAGGAAAATGGAGGGGTAAGGCATCATAAGACTTTGGGCGTGGGTTCATACCCACTTGAGGTAAGGCTCAAGAGGGATGGAATTCTTGTGTCCCAGAGTCTTACTATCTACCTTGTTTGGCATCCTCCATGCTCGGATGAACCTTTGGCGAAGACCTTGATCGTCGTTGTCGAAGTCGAAAACCAAACCTTGAATCAACATGTCATATAGGCCATCCCTTCGGGCGTAACCAAACTGTCTTAGAGCTAAGCAAGGATTGTAGGTGATGCCTCCCCTAATGCCAAGTAGAGGGACATTAGGGAATTCCCCGCAACGGTCAACAATAATAACATTCTCTTTGGATCGAGAACACCAATGAATATCTGAATGGTTAAGTGTCATTAACCGTTGTGACCACCTCAAACCTTGCTCATTCTTCAAGACTGATTGGGGAAGATTATAAATAAACCATCTTTCCAAGAGAGGAGTGCAACACATGAGAACACCTCTTTTCCTCATTGTACGAGTGTGAAAAGAGTGGAGGATATCTCCAAGCAATGTAGGCACCGGGTTGCGAGTCATAAAGATTTTGACAGCGCTCACATCTATGAGTTGGTCAGGGTTAGGGAACAAGACCATCCCATAGATGAGAAGATCTACAATCTCCTAAAAAGCTTGCAAGTCTAGGGAATTCCAACAGCTTTGGGCCTTCTCAAACAAGAACTTCGCCAAGAAGCCTTTGACACCACTTCTAGTTTCCCAATGTGTTGTGACATCAGATGAGTGCAAGTGCAGGGCTTGAGCAATCTCTTATGGCTTTGGATCTCTTTCCATACCGTTGAAGGGTAGTTGATTGAGAATAGGAATCCTCAGAAGTTGAGAGAATTCTTCCAAAGTAGGCACAAGTTGATAGTCGGGAAATGTGAAGCAATGATGCAAAGGGTCAAAGAACTAGAAGAGAACCTTCATCATATCCTCCTCTGTGTTGGAAGTGACCAAGTTGAGTAGACGACCATGTCTCTCGGTGAATGGAGAATTCTCAGGTATCCTTGAAGCTAGCTTCTTGAGTTGTGAAGGAATTCTTACAAGGTTGATTTGGATAGTTTTCCTGCGAAGTGAATCCATAGCCTACAAAACAAAAACAAAGATGAATCTCCAAAATCCTTGAAATGGTTAGTGGATGCATATGATTCTTATGATGTCCATGATGTTATGCACAAGTATATATGTACAAGCAAATCACACAAGTTCCTAGTTTAGGCTTGCATGGGGTTTCATAGGTAAGTACCCTTTTGAAGTTTAGTTGGCTCAACCTGTCCTAGAAATAGTAACCGGGTTCTAAGGAGCTCAATATCACTGGATTGTTTCCTTCTTCATTGTTTCAATTCAAGCCTCTTTACTGGCGACTGAAATATTCCAAGGAACCAACCCTCAATGAGTGTAGTATCGAGTATCTACCAACTTCGGACTGCACCAAAGTCGGTCATCTCACTACATCCTAAAAGGCCAAGTTGGTCAAGTAAAAGTTCTAGAAGTTCGTTAGTGCTTCATGACATCACTCAGCGGCCCCGTATTCTCTTTGATTGACTCAAAGGCTACCAGTACCCACAAATATGTCACACTAACATAGCTATTGCTTAGACCGTGTCGGTATACCCCGCATAGTTTCCACAACATATTGCTATTTACCTATAATGTTTCCCAAATCCGGGTAGAGGATTCAAACCCAAACAATAGAACCAAAATGTAAAGCAAAAAAGTCAAATAATTGAAAGCAAATAAAGGTGATCTAAACCCTAAGGTAACCCCACTTTTAGAAAGGTCCCCAGCAGAGTCGACAGTTCTGTGATGTGGTGAGAGAACTGACTTGGGTGTTTGCGTTTGTGTTTGCAAATGCTGCGGTTAGCAAGAGTCGCCACCGAATTTTCTTTTATCCAAAAGGAACGATAAAAAAGCACAGGAAAGACCTTTGAGATGTTTTCTTGAGTTCGGGGGGTAGATTATGAAAAGGGAAGGTGTTAACACCCTTTTCATCCATGGTTTTCCATGGGCTCTTAGTTACTTTTTTAGATCACTTGCTTTGCTTTGAAATTGTTTGAAATGGTGCTTTGTGTGGTTTTGAAAGTATTTTGAAAAGAGGCCATCATTTAGACAATCTTTGTGATAATTCTCGTTCGTAAGAATGTATACAAAGATGTCTATCTTTTGAAAAAAGTTTCAATATTTTGAAAGTTGTTTGAAATGTGTATGTGTTTGTTTTTGAAAATAGTAAGGATTGTCTTGAAGTTGATCAAGTAACTAGAAGCTATCTACCTACTCAAAAGTCTTTCTTGTGCATTTTCATTCCTTTGATATTGTTGATTTACCATTGATTTGGTAAACAACCCTATCTTTGGATGTATATGGGACAGGCGTGGGTCATCGTATAACCATGATAGCAATATTGCTAAGTACCTTGGCATTTTTTGAGGGACCAAGATCATCTTCGTAAGGCAACTTCGAATAGCGTCATTGAGGGACTATGATCTTATTTTTGTTTTGTTTTGCCAAGATACTTCGCATGCGTAACATGGCCATTTTGTAAAGCAACCGAGTGGAGATACCTTAAGGGTGTTTGTGTGCAAGTGTGTTTGATTGCATGCATGATTTTATCTTGAATTAGGATTTTCTATTTCATTGATTTTATCTTGCCATACATATCCTAATTGCTAGTATTTACATTTGAAAGCAATAAAAATGCGGAAATGTAAAATCCTGCGCTATTACAATATTTAGAGGGTGGGGGATATACATTTATGAATGGGGAATCCAACGAGAAAAATAAAGAAAAATAAAAAGGGGAAGAAAAAGAGAAAGAGAGAGGGGGCTAGCGCGCTGCTGAGAGGAAGTCAGAAGTTCTGACCCAGGCCTGCTGCAGGATATCAACCTTTTAGTGAAAATGTATGAGTCAGAACTTTTGACTCTGGTGCGCTGCAAAACAGAAACCTGTTAGTGGGAAGGTCAGAAGTTCTGACTCCTATGCGCTGCAAAACAAAAATTTATTAGTGGGGAAGTCAGAAGTTCTGACCCTGCTGGGAACACAAAAAATTTCAGAAGTTCTGATATCATTGATAACAAAACAGGTCTCGTAAGTGCTGGCGTGAAAGTCAGAACTTCGTTTCCCGCTGTGCTAGTCAGAACATCTGCAATTTGGTTATTTCTCCCCAAAACAAAAAACATGCCTAAGGCACTTTCAGCAGGTATCATGGCGCCTCAGAAGTAAAGAGAAACAGAAACAACAAAATCAGAGGCAAGTATGCCTTTGCTAATTCTAACTCTGAGTTTCAGTTTCTTCAAGACAGTTCTGAGCTGATTCGTTCTCCACTTAAGCATGCAGAGGCGTAAAAAATCTCAGAACGTAAACAACATCAGAAGCATGATATTTACATTGTGTTTATTGAGCATGCAAATCTGATGATGCTTAGCAGCATGGTGAGAGACAGCAGGTGCTTACCTTGCTATTAGAAGAAAAATATGTGAATTGGAGCTAGTCTTAACTCTGATGGTGTTCTGGATTGGTTCTTTTTTGAACGGGTGGATAGAGAGTATATATATATATATATATATATATATATATATATATATATATATATATATATATATATATATATATATATATATATATATATATATATATATATATATATATATATATATATATATATATATATATATATATATATATATATATATATATATATATATATATATATATATATATATATATATATATATATATATATATATATATAGTCAGAAACTGTATGGGCGTATTTTAGTCAAATTGGGTACAAATGAAGTTTGGAGGCAGGAGGTTCAAAGTTATGAAACACTAGGAATTTTGGCAGAGTTTCACAATGTTTTCTTGCTAGAATTTTCTGTTCCTCTTCTAGCAATTTTTCTGGGTTTTGGACCGGGCTTTTTCAGTGGACAATGGTGCTCTATTTATAGGCAAGGCTTTGTGAATTTTTTAAACGTTTAAGTAGCGCCCATGCCATGCAGTAGGTGCTGACTTGCTCTTGAAGGAAGTTCATGAAAAATTGTGATGATGGATAGCTTTTCAGCCTAGGCTGGAACAGTAAGCGAGGATTAAGGGAAAGTGACACCCATATGCGAAAAGTGGCGCATAGATCCATCCCTAAACCTGCACGAGGGTGTTACTATGCCACACGTGGAGAGACCCCTTGGATGAATGCTCAAAAGTGGTTGTGAGCATTAATGAGCATTAAATGGTGATGAAATTTGTCAAAATCAGAAATCTTGTAATAGGAGATTTTGTATCATTACCTAAAATCTGAGCCACCAGTTCTGCTTCACCAAAAAACAACGCAAACCAAGCTCTGACCTTGGCCTCCTGCTGCCTCAGCAAATTTTGAGGGTTTTCTAGACTTTCCAGCATGCTCTTTTGATCTGCCTCTGAAAACTCTGGACTTAGAGATTCTGCTTCAGTGTTACACCCAATCTTCTGACCCCTTCATCTTCTGATTCCGACATGTTTTGAAGGAGCCCTCAGGCTTCTTTGCTTTCTTTGCATTCCTCTAGTAAACTCTGGTTGAACTTGCATAACTGCTGAAAGAGCCATGTTCTGTTTGGAGATTACGTGCTGAACCACATTTACATCCTCTAACTGAGTTGGTGTAGCTACTGAAGAGCCACCTTCTGACTGAATGTTATATGCTGAGCCAAGTTTGCAACTTCCGACCGTTTCTGCCTGGAGGTTGGTTCAGAAGTTATGAAGTGTCATTTTTCTTAAATACTTTAGAAAAATTCTAAGTATTTAGAATTTAACTTTTTCAAGGTAAAATTTGACTTTTGAGCTTGCAAATGACCACTTTGCTCTTGTAAATGGTTCACTTGGAAAGAAATGATAATTCAGGGCTAGGATTTGTTTAAGAGGAAATTTGGGAATCCAGGATGATTTTCTGAAGAATGAGAGGGAAAATTTTGGGGTACAACAGGGGTTGATCCCCAAACATCATCCAAAAGGACAATATATAAACTGAAAAGTTTTGAAAATTTCATCGAAAATTAAAAAGTAGAAAAAGTTTCTTATTTTGTGCCTAAACAATAATTTTCTTGATTAGTCTTGTGTATGTGATGATCATCAAAAATTCTCATTACCTTAATTTGACTGTCTGAATGAAAAAAGAGGAACATCGGAAAAATACTTAAGTACAAAACATATTTAGAGAGGTATCTGAAGAGGAAGCTTAAGTTTAAAAGGTTCTTACAAAAACTCTTCGCGTCATGTCAATACCGAACGAAGTACCTCTTGAACAATGTGAACAAAGGTCTCACGTATGAGTAGTGGTATGCTGCGAATTTCATGAGCTCTTGTAATTGTCACTTGATGTTAAGCAACAATTTATGTTTGGGGGGAGTTTGATCAATGGTTTTTACATCTTTATTTACCATTTATTTTGGTCATCTTTTCTTTATGTTGGCAAGCGTTTCATTTCGTTCTTCTATATTTTATGTGTTGGTTATGTGTTTTACTATTTTAGGCTCACAGGAATAAATCGGGACAAATCAGTGCAAAAAATGCAAACAGAGTTTCGGAAAAGTTTCCAGCATATTTCAGGAGGTCTGACACGACCGCGTGTGTCAGCTGACACTTCCCGTGTTAGCCAATGCGTTGGTTAATCTATCATTTGCAGTTTTCTCTAAAAATTTCACAATTAGAGCTATGAGAATCAGATTGACGCATTCTGATATTCGTTGGAAATTTGAGAGAAATAGCTACAACTTTCATGTTGAAGTCAGAAGTTGATTCAGACTGTAGAAGCCTCGAAAAATTCATTGAAGTTGCAGATTTTGGAAATTAAATCGTTTCGGGTCATTTTACGGGCATGTTTTATGTTTCCGACCCAGTTTGTGTTAGTAGTGAAAACCCTTATTTGGTTTAAAGGACTTTTGGCCAGCGAAAGAAGGGGAGGATTGAAGAGAGAAGCGTATGAGATTCTTTAAGGACGAAGATTTTTCATGAGCCGCAGCGATTGAAGATTAAAGTTCATCATTTATCTATAATGTTTAACCTTTATATAATTGAAATCCTTTTTAAAAAGATGAGTAGCTAAAACCCCAATGCTATGGGTGTCCCTGTTTTACATTTGTAATGATTTTGAATTCCTAATTTGATAATACAATAGTTTTTCTATTCAATTTTATCGTTCAATGTTTTTAAGGCTTTCTTTGTCGGACAAACAAGATTGATTTACGGTTAACAATCAGCTGGACCACGGTTGTTAAAGTTTATGTATGATTAGACTATAGTAGATATCACCTAGGATTAGGGATACCATATAGTAACCAGATAACTCTTGATAAAACAAAGGCTTGACTCCATTAGAAATTTCTAAGGACTTAGGATTTAGGATGAATGATCAAAGATTTTCTCACTAAGGACTTAGGGGAAAATAACCTAAAGAGCTGATAATTAAATATTGTGAACTTGTTGAAGAGATCAGGATTCAAGGTTATTACAAGGCAAATCATACACTTTACCCTAACATGTTACTCATATTTGTCAAGTCATTTGCATCTATTTATTTTATTAGCAATTATTTTATGTTATCAATCATACCTAAACTCTAGTTTTTGTTTAATTGAACAATAATTAGAACTTGATATTTATACGTAGTCCTTGAGATCGACATTCAGGAAATTCTCTATTATTACTACAGAGGAAAAATAGTACACTTTCTATTTTACCGATCAGATATGTCAATTCTGATTATGCATATTGTATGGATTCCAAAAAATGTATTTCTGAATATGTGTTCACTATGTTTAGCACATCAATCAATTGGAAAGTGACACTTCAGAAGATTGCCGCCTTATCAATCACTGCAGCAGAATATATTGCCTTCACTGAAGCTGTGAAAGAAGCATTATAGCTTGAAAGTTTTTCTAAGTAGTTGAAGCTTCAAGGTCGAGTTATCACTATTAAATGTGATAGTCAAATGGCTATACACCTGTAGAAGAATTCAACTTATCATGAGCGAACCAAGTACATCAATGTGAGATTGTATTTCTTTAGAGGAGTAATCGAGCGTGGAGAAGTCCAAGTGTTGAAGGTTTTGATAGATCACAATGATGCTGATATAATCACCAAGACATTGCCAACAAGTTTTTCCACTATATGCAGTTGATAAAGCTGCATGGAGAAAGCTAGTTTGTTCCTTGTGTTATAGAGTTTGTTTCAAGGTGGAGATTTGTGAGATATTGGATATAACTCTAGTATGATCGGATGGTAGCTTCTTGGTTCGACAATTCGACAGGATCTAAGCATGAGGTCGATGCTAGTTCGCATACTGGGGTCGAAGACCTGCAATGCTGTAGTCAAAGTATGTTCAAGTATGCAGTAGTCGAAATGCTAGGATTGTTAGTATGTCAAATTAAGTCTGTTTGCTATGCCCAATTGTCTAAGTTAGCTTGTTTCATAAGTTAGCATGTAATGGGTCTGTGTGTAAAAGTCTATTAATTTAGTACGTTAGTTTTTTTTATAAATAACATACTAGTCTCTCATCATTGCATAATGCGGATTCTAATTAGGATGAGAGGAGGTTATTTGTTATTCTGTAACACTTATAATCTTGTCTCAAAGAGAAAGTAAAAAATATCAATTTATAACCAATTTCATTGTGTTTTTCTTACTTCTCATTTTTTCTTTATCCTTGTGGATTTCTTGGTAATTAAGAATATGTTTATACTATATTTTTGGTATAGTTTTTATTATTCAGAAAGTTCTTTTTTTCCTCATTTTTAAAAAGGAACAAAACTCTTTTTCTTTGTCAAATATCTTTCATCAATCACTTTTATTTGTATAAAAGTTAAGAATTATGTTCAAATGTGAAGTAATTATCGGTGTTACAATTTTTAGTGAAGATTGAAATTTTTAAATCTCAGATATGTAATTTTTGACTTGTAATTTGAATTGTAATTTATTTTATTCAATTTTGATTTATCTAATAATGATTCTGATTTATCTCATCGATGAATACACTATTCAAATCTAGATTCTAGGCTTGAACAGAGTTTCTTTGAAATGTTTGTAAGATCTTGCGTTTCTTGATTAAAATTATTATATTAGTGAAGATTGAAATTTCTAAATCTCATATCTATAATATTTTATAATTTTAAAGTTATAATCTTTGAGTTATAATTTTTGTATTCTTTTATTATTTGAAGAATGTAAGTTTAAAATATGAGATTTGTAATTACTGTATTGCGATTCTGTAATTGAATGAATGAAGATGAAGATAATGAATATTTAAGTTTCAGATTATTTTAGTTTTGTTTTTAAAGTAGTGTTACAATATGGTGGAGAATATAAAAATTTATTTAAGAAAAATAGGAAAAAGTTCTACAAGAATCTATATGTAATAATATAAAGTTCTACATGTTCAGTAAGTTTTCTGTCGGAAATTCACTAAATTCTATGATGAATTTCTACTACAATGACAATTTAATTATGAGACAAAAAAAAAGACAAGACAAATAATTTCTGCAGAGTTTCTTTCTGCTCACAAATTGTAAAAACTTTATTATTCACTTTGCAACTGCAAAATACTGTGAATGACTTGCTTGACTTGCTTACAAAAATAGGGGTTACTCCATCTATTTATAACTGAGCTTACACCCAAAGCCCAAAATATCTATTTTGTTATTAAATCAAATCTAATATATTCTAGACTTAAATCAAATCTATTTAAATCTAAACAAATCTAATCTTTTCGACACTATGAATTACAATTTAACACACCACCTAATTCATTGTGTCTAAACTATCTATATTCATCACGACTCTTAGCCTTCTGAATACTTCGACTTGCACTCTCTTCGTCATGATGTCTGCAATCTGATTCTCAGTTCTGCAGTGTTCCAAATTCATCTTTCCATCTGCTACCTACTCTCGATGATAATGGAACCTCATTTCGATGTACTTACTTCGACCAAGTAATATTGGGTTCTTCACCAGATTGATAGCTGACATGCTGTCTATTTTCATGGTAATTTCTCCATGATCTTTCCCTATTATCTCTTCGACCAGGTTCACCATCCAAGTTGCTTGACATGCACAAAGAGAAGCAGCTATGTATTCTGCTTCGCACGATGATAATGTCACCACTGGTTCCTTTCTTGAATTCCAAGCAACTGGTGCACCACCTAGCATAAACACATATCCTGTTGTTGACTTTCGATCTTCAGCATCACTACACCAACTCGAATAAGTGTATCCCACTAACTTGCGTTCTTTTCCTTTATCAGCTGCAGGAAACAAAATGCCATAATCGAAATTTCCTTTGAGATACCTTAGTATCCTCTTCACCGCTGCTAGATGTGATACCTTTGGCTTCTGTATGAATCTACTTACCATACCTACACTGTATGCTAAGTCAGGCCTTGTATGAAAAAGGTATCTCAATGATCCAATAAGTCTTCTGTATTGGGTTGGATCAACATCATCTTCATCTGCATCTTTTGAAAGTTGCAGTCTTGGTTCTGCAGGTGTCGAAGTTGAGTTGCATTCTTCCATCTCAAACCTCTTGAGAATTTCTCCTGCATATCTTTTTTGATGCATCATCAAACCTCTACTGCTCTTGTATAATTCGATACCAAGGAAATATGAAATCTCACCCAAGTCAGACATTTCAAATTCCTTGCTGAGATCACCTTTAAAGTCTTCGATCTCACTTTTACAGCTACCTGTTATCAACAAATCATCTACATAGAGACATAGTATAAGCAATTCACTATTTCTTCTTCTTACATATACTCCATGTTCAGTTGTGCACTTTACAAATTCCTTCTCCCTTAGGAAACTATCAATTTTCTTATTCCAAGCTCTTGGAGCTTGTTTCAATCTATACAAGGCTTTATGCAACCTGTACACCTTTCTTTCTTCGTCATGATTCATAAACTCAACTGGTTGTTTAACATAGACTTCTTCATCTAAGGGTCCATTTAGGAATGTACACTTCACGTCCATCTGACATATGTGCCAACTATTTATTTCTACTAGACCAACAACCAACCTGATTGTTTCGATCCTAGCAACAGGTGCAAAAACTTCATCGAAGTCTATTCCTTCTTTCTGTAGAAATCCTTTCGCCACAAGTCTTGCTTTGTGTCGAGTTACTTCACCTTTCAATTCGTTTTCACTTTGTATACCCACTTGACATCAATTTCCTTTTTGCCTTGAGGCAATTCGATAAGTGACCAAGTGTTGTTATCTTTGATAGACTTCACTTCTTCGTTCATTGCTTTCACCCACTTCGAATCCTTTAATGCTTCAGTTACATTAACGGGTTCGACATCTGCATAGAAAGCATAATGTACCAGCTCACATTCATCATCTATCACATCATCTGATGTAATCACACAATCTTGCAATCTTGCAGGCATGCGTCTTGTTATTTGAGGTCTGCTTGTACTTGGTATATCTGCTGGTTCCTCTTGTCGAACTTCTCTTTCGACTTGAGTTTCTGGCTCTTCGAATAGGATTCCCACTAAATCTTTCTTGACATTTTCAGTCCAATCCCATTCTTTAAACTCATCTATGATCACGTCCCTGTTGATCACAATCTTCTTGTTCTCTGGATCAAACAACTCGTAGCCTCCTGTCGAATGATATCCAACTAGAATCATTTAACTTGACTTGTCATCGAGTTTTCTTCTCAACTGATCTGGCACATGTCTATGTGCAATAGATCCAAATACCTTCAGATGACTCAAGCTAGGCTTCACACCGTACCAACATTCTTCTAGAGTAATTCCTTCTAGCTTCTTTGTAGGACATCTGTTCAAAATGTATGTTGCAGTCGAAACAGCTTCACCCCAAAACTCTTTAGGTAAATTCTTGCCTTTCAACATACTTCTCACCATATTCATGATGGTTCGATTCTTCCTTTCTGAAATTCCATTTTGTTGTGGAGTATAGGGTGGCACTACCTCATGCATAATCCCTTCCTTCTCACATAGCCTGTCGAAGTCTTTCGACACATATTCTCCACCACCATCAGTTCTCAAAACTTTGAACTTTCGACCACTGTCTTTCGACCATAGGCTTAAACTTGGCAAATACTTCGATCACTTCACTTTTCTTCTTGATCAGATAAGTCCACAGCTTTCAAATGAAATCATCTATGAATGTAACAAAGTATTTGTTACCTTTCATCGAATCCACCTGGATTGGTCCACATACATCAGAGTATATGACTTCAAGACTAGCCTTCGACATGCTTCCTGCATCCTTGCTGAAGCTATTCTTGTGTTGCTTCTCCTGCACACATTCCTCACATACCTCATTTGGAATGTCGATTTTTGGCAATCCTGAAACCATATTTCTTCTCTTCAAATCTCAGATGTCTCTGAAGCTGATATGGCCTAGTCTATAATGCCATATCCATTCATCTCTGCTAGCTGCAGTCGAAAGGCACTTGTGCTCTATCACATTTAGTTCAATATTGAAGGTTCGATTCTGAGACATAAGAGCCTTCAAGATTAATCTCCCATTTGCATCAACAACTCTCATCATCTTATCTTCAATTGACACTTTATAATTCTTTTCGATCAACTTCCATATACTTAGCAAATTGCTCTTCATGCCTGGTATGTATAACACATTGGAGATTACTGACTGTGATACGGTGGGAGAACTGACTTGAGGGTTTTGCGTTTTATCGCAAATGTTGCGGTTAGCAAGAGTCGCCACCGACTTTTTTTATCCAAAAAGGAAAGGTGAAAAAGCACAGGAAAGACCTTTGAGATTGTTTCTTGAGTTCGGGGGGTAGATTATGAAAAGGGAATGTATTAGCACCCTTTTCATCCATGGTTTTCCATGGGCTCTTAATTACTTGCTAGATCACTTGTTTTTTTTGTTTTGAAATTGTGATTTGTGTGGTTTTGAAAGTATTTTGTAAAAGAGACCATAGTTTAGGCAATCTTTGTAATGATTCTTGTTCGTAAGAATGTATACAAAGATGTTTGTCTTTTTGAAAATGTTTTCCAATCTTTGTAAGATGTTTGGAAATGTGTGTGTTTGTTTTGAAAATAGCAAGGATAGTTATTTTGAAATGAAGCAAGTAACTAGAAGTAATCTACCTACTCAAATGTCTTTCTTGTTCATTTTCTTTTCCTTTGATATTGTTCTCTTACCATTGATTTGGTAAGCAACCCTATCTTTGGATGTAAACGGGACGAGTGTGGGTCATCGTATAACCATGACTAGCAATGCTGCAAAGTATCTTGGCATTTTTTGAGGGACTAAGATCATTTTGTTAGGCAACTTTGAATAGCGTCATCGAGGGACTATGATCTTATACTTGTTTGTTTTTGCCAAGATACTTCGCATGCGTAATATGGCCATTTTTATGTAAGGCAACCAAGTGGAGTAACCCTAAGGGTGCTTGTGTGCAAGTGTATTATTTTCATGCTTGATTTTGTCTTGGATTAGGGTTTTCTATTTGATTTGTTTCGATCTTGCCATTCAAACTCTAATTACTAGCATGGTATATAAAAGTGATAAATTGCGTAATTTAAAGATTATTACGCTATTACAACATTTTATGGGAGGGGGGGGGGGGGGTGTATACAAATTATGAATGGGAATTTGCAATAATGTAAATCTAATTAAGCTATTACAACCAAATCGAATTTGTACGAATATTTGAATAAATAATATACAATATAAATATGCAATGGTATGTATGCAAGAAAAATATTTTTTTGGTTTTGTTTTTCATATAAAGAAGAGTTTTGAATTAAACCTAATAATATTAAAAAAGGGAAATTATTTCTTGAAAAGTGGTTAATCCTAATTTATAATTTAAAAGAAAATAAAGTTCTTTAAGTATTATTTTTTTTGTGTATTTTGTCTTAAAATAATAAATAATAATTATGAAATATTTTAGTACTATTACATGTTTAAATAAATATTTACGAGTGTGAGAAAAATAATAAATATTTAAACTAACTCTATTTTTATTTTATAAGTTTATTAAGAAAAATAGTTAGTATATAATTTAACAAAAATATTTTTCATGTGAAAATAAAATAAAATAAATAAAAATGCAATATTTATCATGTTTTATATTTTTTATGATTTTTTTATGCAAAAGAAAAATATTTAATAAAATAAACAAAAATAAAATAAGTGAATGAAAATAAATTGGGCCAGGGGTGTCCTGAGTAATCAGGAGGTAACATTAGGAAAAAAACAAGCCCAAATGAACAAAAGCCCATCGCTGCAAAAACGAGAAAAATGGCAAAAATGAGAAAATATGCAAAAGGCAGGCACCAAGGCTCGAACCCATGACCTTGGCTTTCTCAGCGCGCTGCCTTGTCACTGGGGTGACTATACATCTGTTAGTTCATATGAAATAAAAAACACATAACACATAACGCCTCATTGCCCTGTACTTTATCTTCTTCCTCAAGCTAGCCAGAACCTCTGTATCTTTCTCATTTCTCCATGAAAATGGAAACTTCAAACATGAAAATGGTAGTACTTTTTCCCACGATTTCAACCATATAACTCATGTAAACTATCAGTCAAAGATCAAAGCTAATTTCAATGGTCCTAATTTTAAACCTAATTTTTATAGAAATTTGAAATCTAAAATTCTCTATACATAATGAACATAAATGAAATCTATGCACATGGTTGACTTTAGCACAATAATATCTACATTTTCCTTTCACAAATCGTGACCAATGGATGTCTGTATCAAGAGATAGAAGTTAGAATTTTTACCTCCTTCAGCTGAGATCGTGAATGGAGTTTGAGTGAGTTTTATGAAGGCCTGAAGATTCCTTTAGCTTGCTTGAACCTCCCTGAGTGTGTTACAATCCTTGCTGTAACACCCTTTCTAATAAACCCCAAATTAACGATATAAATAATATCAGAGAAAATAAATTTTGCACGGAAGGAGTGTCATAACATCAATTCACATTTTCAAGAAAAACGAACATGACATATTTGTCACTTTAATCATTTAAACACATAATGCATCCATGACATATACTTTCTTTTTCGTGCAAACGCAACGGAATCATAATAATATTATCTTCTCCAAAGGAGGAATCAAAATATAAAATTCAAGGCATTAAGCCATATGGTTCCTACACCATTCATGTTATCAAGTCATAATATACATACATCATCATATAAGCAAAACAACGGATTATATGCAAGTATAATCCATATACAAAATATGAGTTCGAACACGAACACTAAACCCCCAGTGTTACAATCAGAGCATCGACTCGATAACCAAAAAGTAACGGACTACACGCCTAAATACATCCGCTAAGTCCTAGTGTCGCGCACTACCATCTTTGATACCTGAACAATGTCGTATCAAGTATTTTCCAACAGAAGGGTAAGAATTCCAATAAATATAAAGTATGTAATTAGAGCAATTGAAAGCATTAAATAAAGGAATTTTACTCTTTTTCCAACTCTTGCATTAACCATATAATATATTCATTTAATCTAATTCCCATATTCAACAACTCAAAGAAATCAAACACAATCAATTTCATTTACTAATTAGCACATAATGCATAATATTCAACAACACATAAACTCAACAAAACGTGTACGTGCGACCCGACACAACGTCACGACTTATGCATGTGGTACCAATCATCTATTATCCTTCGGATTTACCGATGTCTATCCCTCAAACGGATAATCACAAAAGCCCGTTCCCTAAGCTTTCAGACCCCTACTCTGAGTCTGGGACGAGGCACTAGCCTCCACGAGACTAACAGACATCGCCTCTTGACACGACTAATGATGCTGTGTGCAAACTCACCAACAATACATGCAATTAAGACCCCCACTCTGAGCCTAATATACATGCATATCCAACAAATTCAACTCTATGAATTTTCATCAACAATTGCACACAATGCATCAAATAATCATCTCATCACATCACATATAACATTTAGCACTCAAGCATAAAATGTTAAGCACATCATCAACAATTCACAACATACACATAGTATAAAACCATTCATCATCATCAAAACATAATCACATAAACATACATCATTCTTACCAATTTCCATTTAACAAATAAATTTCGGAAATTCAATTAACACTAGTATGCATTACTATCTCATGTTAATTCAACACTTTTTCACATAATAATACTCTCACAATTCATCAATTAAATATTAGGTTTTACGCCGATTCGGCTACCTATCTAAGTACTCGCAAAACAATTCAATCGGTATTGAAATATTTTCTTAAAATATAAATATTCAAGCCTAAACACCATTTTCGGTCACTCTCGTAAAATGCCGCATTTTCGACAACCGACATCACCACATTAATCTACACATCCAACTTAGCTACCATCTAAATTTTCATTCAATTCAGGATAACTAATTATACCGCTTAATTTGGCTAATCGGATCGAACGATACTATTTTCATTTACTCCTAAGTTAAGAAACTCATCGCCGATTCAAAGTTACCGGATTAATCTTTAATTATTTATTAATCCACTAATACGTCTCCGATATTAACCTACTTCGATTCCTAATTGAACACAATTCCGGTCAGCTAGCAAAAAAGTCGCAAACTCGACAAACCAAACACATTATTTCCGGAATCGGAAATTAACCAAATATCTCAAAATACAACACACCTACAATTTAATTCATCTCCGGTCGAAACCAAAATATCAAATTTTATCAGTAAACCGTAATCGATCATATAATTAATCACACTGTTAATTATAATATATATTAATATATTAACTAAACTAATTTAATATAATTAAATAAATATTATATTAACATTCTCCATTTCTCCTTTACTATTTTCCGGTCTCAAAAAGTAACTCCACCATAATTACCTACGCGTTTAATTTAGTTACTCCGTCAAATTCCATTAATTTTCGGATAACTAATTTTACCGTCTAAATCGGCTAATTCGAAACAACACAATCCCGATCGGTCTCCGAAAACGTCGCAATCTCAAAAAATAACTCAACCATAATTACCTATGCGTTTAACTTAGTTACCCCGTCAAATTTCATTAATTTCCGGATAATTAATTTTACCGTCTAAACCAAAAAAAAAACCGAAATCAAATGCAATAAAAACATACTAGATGTTTAGAGGAAGTCTAACCCTTACCGATTAATCTCCGGAACAAGCTCTTCGATTTGATTTCAGAAATTTCTACTCTTCTCTTCAACCCTAGTTTTTCCCCCTTTCTTCTCCTCCTGCTACTTTCTTTCTCACTTCTCTCTTTTCACGATATCTGATTTTTTTCTAACTTTATAAACTAACCTCACTTCCTATTATACTACTTTATTATATAATATAAAAACTAACTTATATTATTATATTATAAAACTAATATATATTATTATATTATAAAACTTATATATATTATTATATTATAAAACTTATATACTTATAAACATATTGTTAGTTAACGTAAACATATATATAGTTTAGTTATTTTATATAATAAAACTAATTTATATTATTTAATTAAACTAACTTAATATGATTAAATAAATATTGTAATAATTTAAATATCACCAATTAATCAATTAACACACATAATAATATATACACATCAAAATACGATATTATCATATAAAAATAATCATTTTCTGATAAACCGAATAAACCAAAATAATCGACTACCGGACCGAATAATCGACTAAATAATTAATGATTTACCAAAACAAATATCAACCGGTCATTTTTAGAAAATAATAATATAAATAATATTAATTAAAACTATTGGAAATCACATACCGGACCGAGTAGTATACTACCAATTAAGTAAATATAATTAATCAAGATAAATATTATTATATTGAATCTTATTTCACAGTCAAACCGGGAAACCGATTAAATCTGACTTTATTCAAACGGTTAAGTTCCAATAATAATATTATTTCTAATATTATTGCTCCGGTAACTGACTCGCATTAAATCTCCGGTTAACCGAATAAAATTCAACTCTACTTGATAAACCGATAGCACTTCTCAAACGATACCGACGATCTGATTAATTACCAAACTTCATCTAAATTAAATAATTAATCCTTATTTAATTTAATTAACTAATTAATTAAATTCGGGCTGTTACACTTGCCTTACTTTGAGAGTGCATGAATCTCTCTATCCAAGTCAACCTGCAAGCTTAAAATGCAAAAATGGCAGATGAAGAAGGAGGAGTTACAGTGATGGATGATGGTCTGGAACACTTAGATATGAGGTAGGTTAAGTGTTTGAGTGATTAGAACTTGAAACGCACGAGTAGATTTTTGGATTGCTATGCTTGGTCTCAAACTGCAAGTTATGACAGGTTTTTGGTGATAGGGAGTTTTTGAGAGTTTCTGGCCTTGAGCAATCGTGTGTTAGGTTGCAATGTGTTTGTGTATAAGTATAGAGAAGGTTTCAAGTCAGCTCCACAACAGATTTCTCAATTGTAGGCTTTTTGCTCTATTGCTTGTCCTTTAAGAAAAGTGAGGAGACAACTCTCTACATGCTTGTACAGGCCTGTTTGGAGTTGGTACAAATCCTATACAACTTGCTTTTGGTTTATAGGACGTGTGTGTAGAGAGAACATGTGCAAAGCTCAAGAAGTGAAAAGTTGCAAAAGTTATGCGTTACTAAAATGGCAATGGCAACTTTGTGCCATTTATGGAATTAAAGCTTGGACAAAGACTCTTATGCTTGGGTTAAGGCTTTATCAAATGTGTAAGAATTAAATTATGAAGTGAGAAACAAGTTTGAGACCTGTAAAGCAAGGATTAGGCAGCATAGGTTCAGATTTGAATTTTGTTCTTCATGGAATGGCTTGAAATCAAAGTGAGAAATTGCCAACTTCATCTCTTCGATTCTCCTTAACCAAAATGATCTCAAGGAGTTCTTGGAAATTTTGGAAAGGTTGCAATGTGATCTATAACTCATCTTTGAAATGAATTTTAAGATTCCTTTTGGAACTAGGTGAAAAGTTTCCATGAAGTTAGGTCAAAAACCTGCCTAAACTAGGGCAAAATTTCACTAAGTTATTTTAGTTCATGGGCATGTATTCACAAAATTATATCTTGAGATCTAAGCATTTTTTTGGAGAAAATGTGTGAAGCAAAGTTGTAGATTTCATGGATATCTACAACTTTCATGTTGGGAGCTTTCTTTAAATCATCTTGTATCATGGTGAAAAATTGGCTTAAAGTTGAGAAAAAATAAGAAATTTTTTATACTTAGAAAAATTTCTAAGTTAAGAAAATTTCAAATTTCAAAACCAAATCTTCAATCTTTGATTTCTTGATGAACAAGTTTCACATTTTGACATGTTTTAATGAATTGTGATCCTTGGCATTTGATTTTGACCAAAAAGTCAAAGTTTGACTTTTCAGTATACAGTTGACTTTTGATTAGTATACTGCAAATTTCATCTGTCAATCCAATGGATTTGCAATGTTTTGAACCATGTAATTAGGTCATGATGATTCAATTGAGCCCTTGGAATCATTCGTCAAATCAATTGGTCATTTTCTAGGTCAAAAATCAGAAATTGTCCTTTCTCAGTCAAACCCTAATTTTGACCATTTTGCCCTTTTGATGATTTGATCAAATTTCTTGAGGAAATGTGGTCCAAACTTGATCAAATGATACATATGAGTCTAAAATGTTGATGTGGATAAAAAATTATGAAGTTTGACTATAAATTGTCCATGGTTGACTTTTCCCCCAATACAGTTGATTTTTAGGTCAACTGTCCAATTGATTGATCAAAAATGTGATTCAAGGCTTGAAACTTGACATGAATAATCTTAGGGGTCCATATTGATACTTGAAAGTAAAATGAGACATTGATAGTCTAAAAATCTTTGTGCAATTCCAAACCCTAGTTTTGGGTCATCAGTGCAAGATGAGATGTCTTGAGCTGATCAAACCTTAATCCAGTCTTGAGTCAAAGAGATCTTGTGAGAAAAGTCTTGATAAATGAGAGGGAAAATTTTGGAGTACAACACTGACCTTTTGCCATCTTTTCTCATAATTATAACATCACTAACACCTTCAGCTGCTAGGGTATTGTCATTTACAAACTTTACCATATTTTTTATCGAGGGCTTTATATTGACAAACCAGTCTTTCCTTCCAGACATATGTGATGAACATCCTGAATCCAAGTACCACTGGTCCTTGAATCTTCTTCATCTCTTGTTGTGACCATCAACATCATCTCTTCTTCTTCTTCTTCTTCATGTTTTGCAAGCTTTGCATCACTTTCTTGATTCTTTCATTTTTCTGGACAATCACTCGAATAATGACCATACTTCTGACAATTATAACATTGAATGTGACTCTTATCAGGTTTTAGACCACCACCTCTTCCTCTATTTGCAACACCACCTATTTGGTTGCCTTGGTATGGTTTTCTTTGATTCGACACGTTTCCTTCGATCTGGTTTCCTCTACCATTCGATTTGTTGTAGCCACCTCTACCTCTGTCGAAACACTTTCCTTTGCCTTTGGTCTCTTTTACTGAATGTTCCTGCCGGGCCACATCACTCTTCGATTTTCCTACAGCTCTTTCGTTATTCTTTGTTCATAAGATTCAAGCGTCCCTTGAAGCTCTTCCTTTGTAAATTTCGACAAGTCTTTCCCCTCTTCTATCGCCACCACTATGTGGTCGAACTTAGAAGCTAAAGATCTCAAGATCTTCGAAACAACAACTCTTGTTGTTAACGCTTCTCCATATATCTTGATTTGATTTACTAGTTTTGTAACTCTAGTGAAGAAATCAGATATGCTTTCACTGTCTTCCATCTGAAGCAGTTCATACGTCCTTTTATGAGTTTGTAACCTGACTTCTATCACCTTCTCAACGCCTCCAAAAGACTTCTCAAGGATCTCCCAAGCTTCTTTTGCAGATTCTGAATCGCTAACCTTTTCAAAATTGTCTGGGCTGACACATTGATGAATTATAAATAATGCTTTATAACTCAGCTTCTCAGATTCTGTGTATTTCTTCTTTTCTTCTTCTGAAGCGTTTTCTCCAAGCGCTTCGACTCTATCTTTTACAAGGTCCCAAAGACCTTGACACCTGAATAAGACTTTCATATGTTTGCACCAATTCTCATAGTTGTCAACTTTCAGAATTGGTAGCGTTGCTGGATAGTTTGAATTCCCATAACTTGTCATCGTGAATTCTTCAATCGTTCTTGATTGATACTTCCCTTGAATCGAAACAAAAGCTCCTGATACCAGATGTTGGAAACTCACAAAATTCTATGATGAATTTCTACCACAATGACAATTTAATTATGAGACAAACAAAAAAAAAGAAGACAAAACAAATAATTTCTGCAGAGTTTCTCTCTGCTCACAAACTGTAAAAACTTTATTATTCACTTTGCAACTGCAAAATACTGTGAATGACTTGCTTGACTTGCTTACAAAAATAGGGGTTACTCCCTCTATTTATAACTGAGCTACACCCAAAGCCCAAAGCCCAAAATATCTATTTTGTTATTAAATCAAATCAAATCTATTCTAGACTTAAATCAAATCTATTTAAATCTAAATAAATCTAATCTTTTCGACACTATGAATTATAATTTAACACTTTCTATAACACAAAGTTCTACAAATTATTAAAATCAAATTGATTGTAGATTTAGAAACATAAAAGATTTAAGGAATTTGATTTAAAATTTAGGTTTTTAAAAAAATAATATTAAAATTTGAGTTTAAATGAAATTTAGAAGAAGAAGATGAATGTTAAAGATGAAGAAAATGGATATTTGAAGACGAAGAAGATAAATATAAAATAAAATAATTAATTATTAAAATTAATTAAAAATATATTATTTAATATAAAAATCATTTATATTTAAAAATTAAAACCTATTAATAAATTACTATTAGATAATCGGTCTTTCATCACATCTATTCAAATTAAATAACAATATATTAAAACTAAAATAAGCATTTGGACCATGGTGGAGAAAAAGTAATTGGACCATGCTAAATGCCACCACGGCAAAGCCAGTTAATGGACAACGCAACTGAAACAATTACTTGCTTGACTAATTTCTTTTATTCATTTTAAGAAAAAATAAATGTGAGGTATAGGTCACCTTTAATAAAATATAGGTAAAATATTGTAGGTGACATGACATAATAGTAAAAAAAACACATGTAATCAATTTTCAATGTTAAATATTTAAATTATTTTTTGTTGCCCAAGTAGCCTAGTAGAGAACAAAAAATAGTATCAATTGTCTCTAACGCGGGATTAAAAGTTGTTTATTTTTGATTGAGTTGGAGAAATATTACTCGCGAATAAATTTAAGAGTTGTCTAATGAATGATTAGTCATGACAATCGTTCATGACAAGAAATTGGTAGAATCAAAGGGTTGATGGCTACATACAAATATTTGGAGCATAATTATTGTGCATGTGAAGAATCATTGGATCAAGGTCTTTTGAGATCTTGTTTTGTTAGCAGTTTAAGTGTCAGCATCAACAATGTGGTTTATTGTCTAATATTCCAATGTAATCAAAACGCTAGTATCAAACTTATTAAAATAGTGGAAGATCGTGATTATTTTTCGATGGTTTTTAACACCATTTAATAGTGGAGTAGGCAATGCGAGGACGACATGTGGAGTAGACATGGTTTTTTGTGTATCTTTTCTTCTTCCCTCAACTCTTTTACTTTTCAAGCATTCATTACCATGCAATATATATATATATATATATATATATATATATATATATATATATATATATATATATATATATATATATATATATATATATATATATATATATATATATATATATATATATATATATATATATATATATATATATATATATATATATATATATATATATATATATATATATATTCAAAGAAAAGAGACACAAAATTTGGCCTATGGAGGCCTATGTTCAAACCATTTTGGGCTAATATTTGCTCTACCACATTGTTTATGTGATTATGTCCTACCAAGTTATTTTGTGGAACATGGCCTAAAACTTGGTCAGCGTCTTGGTTTCGATGCACCATGACAATTCCTGGTGCTTCTTGTGCTATGATGCCTTCAATTTCCCTAGGCGCGGGTGTTTTGACTGCTACTGTTAGTTGTTGAGGTTATGTGTCTGGAAGCTATTAGACTGGCAATTGGGGAGTTACAAAGAAATCAACAATTTGACACATTTGTTGTGTCAGTTGCTGGTAACAATGTATTGTAATATGAATTAAAGGATTAAACACTGAGCCCATTTGTTGTGTGGGCAAATGAACCATTTCATGCTTACTCTCATCCATTTGTTGTCTAAAAGATTGGAGAGTATGATTGGTCACGATTGGCATCACAGAAGAAGGGTAACTAGATCCTCCCAATGGTTATGTCGTTCGACCAGGATATGTCATTGTGGTCCCTAGGGGTAAATATGGATTCCTAATGGATGTGACCGCTGTCTCATTGTCTATGAACGTGGATGCAGTCAGTTAAAGGCTTGCCATGAATGATGTCAGCATGTCATAAGGTTGTTCTCGGCCATTTAAATGCATTGAAAAATTTAATGGAAAGAAAGGACTTTGGTCTACAACATCACTTTGGGGTTCCCTAGGGGTAGTGGGAATGCTCGACACTCGTGGTGGCGTAACTACTGTCCCTTGTGGGGCTGTCGGATTATCTATCTGACTAATGTTAGAAGGATTTTCTCCTCCAACATTTGACGTTCCCACTACATCTTGTGATGGTATGTAAGCTTGTCCTCCCGTGTTTTGATGGTCGTTTTGGGGAGGTGGGGTATTTCTCAATGGTGGACATGCCATTTCTAACCATTTTTTTCGCTCCTTAAGCGCATACAACCAACAACATTTCACAAACGAAGAACTGGAAATATTTTTCAAAAAGATACACTTTTTATAAAGAACTTCTTATGAATCTAATGCACAAAAAGGTCCCACTGAGTGTGCCAATTTTTTTACTGTGAATTTTAGTAATCAACCGCTAGTCTCTTTTCAGAAGTTTACTTGCAGGATCGATTAGTGAATCCTAGGACATATGTGCATAAATCTTCTAGGTTTTGTATAAGTTTGTAAGAAAGTAATGGATTTCGACATAAACGAAATCTTGGTACAAAAATAAAACAAATGAAATTAAAGTTACTGGGAATGGAAAGGATTTCGACAGTGGTCGAAATCCTGATAACTTGAAAAGAAATGAACTGAATTACAAAGAAGATAAAATCAAGTTAAAATACTTTGTATTAAATAAACTTTGTTTTTAGAATCATACATTGCACTCGCTTGACTCGTTTCTCACTTCGTTTGGGTACTTTGAGTTTATGAGTTTTTGTAGTAAATTCAACACCCTTAATCCTAACGCTAGAACTTAAATTTACACTAACACATACATAGCTTCTAGCAACGGTACTTTCTATGATGATTGACACGCCTTCGCTACATGCACTTCGCTTTTAGACCCACTTCCACGCGTCCTTCCAATTAGATAAGGTCAAAAAATAGTTACTTAGCCACGCTGCATATTTCAACTGTTCTTGTCGAAATGTTTTCATTTATTGTCCTCAAACTAATAAGTCTCAAATCTCGTTACCAGCATAGGGACTTCGACATAAAAGAAGCTTTGGTTAAATGTTAAGAGCGTCAATGGCATATCTAACTGAACATGAGGAAGAAGACACTAATTCGGTGTCGTTATCACTAGGTGATACACACATCGAACTTCCACTAGAAGAACTATCATAACTACCAAGAAGTTCCCTCTATACAAAATTCTAATCTATTTTCCGCATACCATATTCCGAGCTCCTCAATCATTGAGTCCATAGCTCACATCTCTCAGCATCATTTTGAGGCTGTCTAATAAACACCATGAGTAGAAAGGGGAAACAAAAAATCACATGGAAAATGGAGTGTTACCTGATGTTGTGAGCGGTTGAAGAACCTGTAAGATAAGTAAGGTAGGGAATGGCAGGAGATGTAAAGTAAGCGTACAAATTGAAGTGAAAAGATGTGAGAAATGAAAAATCACAAGCCTAATGGTTAAGTGGCAGACAAAAGGACAATTGCATTTAACTTTATTCTTCTGGAAGGAGTATGAATATGACATGAGTTTTCTATGATTCTCTGGCATGTGGAAATCATTAGAGTTACTGGAAAGTTGCTACATCTATTATAAGTGGAAGAGTCAGAGAGTAGGTTTAGATAACCAATGTGCAGTAGTCGGTCATGGTCAAAGGTTGCTAATTCCAAAAAAAAAATAGAGTAAGCTCACTGAAGAGGGATTGTCGGTTGAGTCGTAGCAGACAATCATTAACATGTCTCGAAAAAGAATTTCTCCCTTACGCGGCTCATGCTTGGAAAATTGTGTAAATGTCCTATCACTTGATTGGTGTTAGAAAAGCCTTTTTCCCTTACGTGGATTATGCTTAGGAGATTGTTTAAATGTTTGACCTCTTGACTAGTCTTTGAAAATAATTTCTCTCCTACACATCTAATGCTTCCAACCTCGTGATCGATCTTAGAAAATCATTTCGCCCCTACACGGCTCGTGCTTGAGGGACTATGTAAATGTTTGACCTTTTGATAAGTCGGGAATCAGAAACACGTATACCTAGAAGATATAATAGTGATGAGTGTGCTCCCTCGGAGTTGGTCGGATTATAGGGTAAAGTTAGACAAGCTAGCCTAGGCAAATAAAGGCGCGCCCACAATAAATAAAATAAGGTTAGAACAAAGGAACAGACCGTCCCATTTGGCCTAAGACCAGCGTAAAGAAGGTCACTGAATAAATAGACTTAAATGTATAAGATAATGAATAAATAGACTTAAATGTATAAGATAATGCATTTATACCTAATTGAAAGACATTATGACTCAGGATCTGATGTAGAGTATTATATCAATAACATAAGATAAATTGTACTCATTATTTTTATTGTAATTTCTTTAAAAGTAATTAATTTCGTAAATATATTTAATATTTATTTTTATATTATTTAAGATTTTAAATATTAATTAAATAAAAAATAAATAAAAAACTCAAAATTTCTTGTTAATTTTTAAATAACTCAATTCATATCTTAATTTAAACCTTTATACTCATTGAACAAGACATGAACACATTTTCCTTTTGTGGAGTAAACATGTAGTAAACCAAATAAAATTTTGGCCTAACAATGTGAATCAAATTTTAAGATCGCAATTTGAAATCATTTGAAGTACCTTTTAATTGTGTTTATCATGGTTATGCAAAGACACCTCAGATATTTATGAGGAAAAAGTTGGCAAAGAGTAATCAAATTTGAATCCAAAAACCAATAAATCTATTATATAAGCTGTAGAACACATTATAAACATTTTCAGAAATCTAAAGAAAAATGTCATCATCTTCTACCTTCAAACTTTTTTTATTATCATTCATTCTTTGCATTCTCTTCCAAGAACACACTCATGCACTTACAAAGGCAAGAATGTCCTTAATCCCTTCATAACAATATTCACATGTTTTTTTTTAAATATAAACAAGTTTTTTCCATTAAAACAAAATATACATTTTCATAATTATTTTCTCTTTTTGTAGACATATATTGTATACTTGGGAGGACATTCTCATGGTCCAAATCCTTCTCTTGATGATCTTGATTCAGCCACAAATTCACATTATGACTTACTTGCTTCAATCTTAGGAAGGTATATTTATAAATAGAATCCATAAATTTATTTTTGTTACATAGTTTGAGAAATTTAGTACTATAAAAATGTTTGTAACAGCCATGAGAAGGCAAAGGAAGCAGTTATGTATTCATACAATAAGCATATAAATGGATTTGCTGCATTACTTGAAGATGAAGAGGCATCAAAGATTGAAAGTGAGAAATATGGTTAAGTTTTTCGCCATGGATTTGTAGAGTCATATTTTGAGACATTATTTGTTTGATATATGTTTCTGTTGGTGTAGAGAACTCCAATGTAGTTTCTGTTTTCTTGAGCAAAGAATATAAGTTGCATACTACAAGATCATGGGATTTTCTTGGATTGGAAAAAGATGGAGGAATTTCTCTTGATTCTGCTTGGTGGACGGCAAGATTTGGTGAAGATTCAATCATTGCTAATTTAGATTCTGGTAAAAAATAATTTTATGATACGTCATAACCATTGAATGACTGCTTAAATTTTTATGACTGCAAATTAAATTGAAAAATTTTAAATTATTTATATGATACGGATATATATATATATATATATATATATATATATATATATATATATATATATATATATATATATTGATGAGTGGTTTGTTGTTGAAACAGGTGTTTGGCCAGAACATGTGAGCTTCAGCGGTACCGGCTACGGTCCAGTGCCATCAAAGTGGCGTGGGAATGGGGTCTGTGAGATTGATCATTTTATTACTTCTTCAAATGCAACAACATTCTGCAATAGGTCATCTTCTTCACTTATTTCATTCTACAGCACCATCGTTTTTTTTTCTTACTCTAAAGTACATTAACCTTATTGCATAAATAAATCTGTTTCTCTTTTTCCAGCAATGAGGGAAATTATTAAACTTAAATTCACGTTCAGAATTAAATTCATGGTACTACTTTAAGTGTTGTCGTTTTCTAAATAAAACTCTATCTTTCTCTACCTATCACAAAAATTGGATATTGTACAACAATCATTCAATGTTTACTATTTTATTTTATTAAATAAATTATTTATTAAAGGGAAATTACATATTAAAAATGATTGTGACACAACATCTCCCTCTAATTTGAAAATATGCACAAGGACCTTTCAAAGATCTATTAAAATTATATTGACATCCTCTCTAAATTTTAGTGAGCTAAAATCGTATGTATAAATAATATTTATTTACACTTTTGGATTAGTCATTAAAAAATTTCGTTAGTATATTTATGTTTAAGAGAGTTAATGCATATTTTAAAATTAGAACGCTCTCAATGTCATTGTAACAAACATAGGGGGAAAAGTGAGTGTAATTTTCCTTTTATTAAATAATTAAAGTTTGGATGTATTTGTCTCTTTAGAGTTTGGTTTCAACCAATAACATTTTATTTATTCATCTTTTATGAGTGAACTTTCGAATTTTAAATTACTTGATAAAAAGTCTTGTTAAATCAGTTTAGTTAGGGACATCAAATATAATGACGCGTGTTCAAGCTTGCAACATCTTATTTATTGCGAGTTCAATCTCGTGACATCAATTATAGTGGCTATGTTATAAGATGAGAAAAATACTAGATAAAAAATTAGATGAAAATATGCACAAGGACCTTTCAAAGATCTATTAAAATTATATTGACATCCTCTCTAAATTTTAGTGAGCTAAAAATCGTATGTATAAATAATATTTATTTACACTTTTGGATTAGTCATTAAAAAATTTCGTTAGTATATTTATGTTTAAGAGAGTTAGTGCATAATGCTCTCAATGTCATTGTAACAAACATAGGGGGAAAAGTGAGTGTAATTTTCCTTTTATTAAATAATTAAAGTTTGGATGTATTTGTCTAGTTTGGTTTCAACCAATAGCATTTTATTTATTTATCTTTTATGAGTGAACTTTCGAATTTTAAATTACTTGATAAAAAGTCTTGTTAAATCAGTTTAGTTGGGGACATCAAATATAATGACGAGTGTTCAAGCTTGCAACATCTTATTTATTTAACAAATAATTTACTCAATTAAAAATCTTGTTAAATCAGTTGAATTGGTGACATCAATGGAATGACGCAAGTTGAATCTCGCGACATCAATTATAGTGGCTATGCTATAAGATGAGAAAAATACTAGATAAAAAATTAGATATTTTTAAGTCTATTTCCCAACTCCTATGTTATGTGACAAATTATAGAAAGCTAATTGGAGCAAGAATATTCAGCAAAAACTACGAAGCAAGATATGGAAATCTGAACCCTGCAAACCTCACAGCACGTGACTTCATTGGCCATGGAACACACACCTTATCAACAGCAGCAGGTAACTTTTCACCTGATGTAACAATCTTCGGCAATGGCAATGGCACTGCAAAAGGTGGATCCCCTAGAGCACGCGTGGCATCCTACAAAGTGTGTTGGTCTAAAACTGATGTAGCAGGATGTCAAGAAGCTGATATTCTAGAAGCATTTGATCATGCTATAAATGACGGTGTTGATGTGATTTCAACTTCTTTGGGTGGTTCTAATCCTTATGTTGAAGCTTTGTTCACGGATGGGATTTCGATTGGGTCGTTTCATGCTGTTGCGAAGAATGTTGTTGTTGTTTGTTCTGCGGGGAATGATGGACCTGGTCCGAGAACTGTTACCAATGTTGCTCCTTGGTCTTTTACTGTTGCGGCTAGTACCATTGATAGGGAGTTTGTTAGCCAGATTTCTATTGGAGGCAAACATTATATTAAGGTATCATGTTTTTTCTGTTATTTTTGGCGGGGGCGAGTCAAAGTTTCCGACCCGCCCCTTCACTTTATATTTTGCCTGGTCGGACATTTCGGTTTGCCATTCCCTAATTACAAATATATTTTATTGGAGGGAGAAAAGTTTAAGAACATTTATGCAGACTCTCTTCCCATTATATTCTATTGGATTGAATTTCAGGGTGCAAGTCTTAGTAAAGGCTTACCATCAGGTCCATCACAGAAAATATATCCAATGATTCATTCCATCGATGCTAGATTTCTTAATGCAACAATTCAAGATGCGTAAGCACATATTCCATAAACTTGTTTCAAATAGGTACAAATTTTTTTTCATTGTTTTGTATGGATTTCTGTTACATATATATGTGTATTACCGCAGTCGTTATTGCAAGCCTAAAACACTTGATCCTACCAAAGTAAAGGGAAAGATATTAGTCTGCACTCGACTCGACGAAACAACATCTATTGCTCAAGGCTTTGAAGCTGCTCTTGCAGGGGCAATAGCTATTTTTGTGATCAATGATGAGAAAAGTGGAAGTATACTTCTAGCTGAGCCTCATCCTTTACCTGGTGCAAGTATGGACGCTAATCAGGATGACGATATTGATCAACGCGAATGGTTTGGAAAAGGTGGTACAGACAATAACGGTACCAGGTAAACACATGAGTTTAAAGATTATGCATTGACAATGTAAAAAAAAAAAAATTCCATCATTACATTGTTAAAGTACTTGCAGCGAACGAAGAACTTTGTTTATTTAAATTATACTGCAGGAGAATGCTTGCTTACATGTCGACTTCAACAACGTATACTGGATTAAAGCCAGCTCCGGTTATGGCTGGATTTTCATCTAGGGGTCCTAGTGCAGTTCAGCCATTGATACTCAAGGTCTGCAAACTTTTATAACTAGCAATGCCCCTCGAATGATCGTCTATTTTTTCAAACCTACGTTCAACGAGTACTCTCCTTCATTAATTTTGTGACTGCATTGCTTTCGTTGTCTATTTCAGCCTGACATAACAGCTCCTGGAGTGAACATACTAGCTGCATATTCACTAGGCGTTAGTCCATCTAATCTACCGTCCGATCCACGTCGAATTCCTTACAATCTGCAACAAGGAACCTCAATGGCTTGTCCTCATGTTGCTGGAATTGTTGGTCTTCTCAAAACACTTCATCCTAGTTGGAGTTCAGCCGCCATCAAATCAGCCATCATGACTACAGGTACGATTCTACGAAAAATAAATGATCACTCGCTTTTATTAGTAAAATGTTCAGTTTTCTTGCTAAAAACTATGTTCTTCTTGCAGCTACCACGCTAGATAACACCAATCAACCAATCCGTGACGCGTTCGATAAGATATCAACTCCATTCGAATATGGTTCTGGACATATTCAACCTAACCTCGCAATGGATCCTGGTCTTGTTTATGATCTGAACACAACAGATTACTTAAACTTCATATGTACTTCTACTCACAATCAAAATTTGCTAAAGTTCTTTAACAAAACCTCGTTCACTTGTCCTGAATATTACAACATTGAAGATCTTAACTATCCTTCAATCACCGTATATAATCGAGGGTTAAACACTATAAACATCACTCGTACCGTTACGAATGTTGGTCCTCCAAGCACATATGTTGCTCAAGTTCAACATCCAGAAGAGGTTAAGGTTAATGTTCAACCAAGTCCTTTAACTTTTACAGAAATTGGAGAAAAGAAAACATTTCAGGTGATTCTGGAAGTAACAGGTGTGCCTCCTAGTGGTTTTCCGGTGTTTGGGAACTTGAGATGGACAAATGGCAACCACATAGTGAGTAGTCCTATTGTGATTCTGTAAGTTAAGAAAACTCTTATGAAGAACATTATGTTATCATTTTTAAGATTATGTATTGGTGTGTATTGTTATTAGGTTGATAAGGTAGTTTGTGTTTTTTAAGTATTGGAATGGCAATTGTATTCGACAAATGTTATGCTGGAGTTATGTTTGTAATAAGCACTTTACTAACTATGTATGAAACTCGTCCAACATATTTGGATATTAAATAATTTAAATTCCAGCGGAATTTAAGTGCTCTTTTATTTGGCAGAAGGTTTACTTGGTGTTTTGATGAGAAGATTGGACAGGAATTGGTTGTTGGAAGATTGGCTAACGACTTGGACTGATATAAGGTTGTGTTGTGGATTATACTGAAAGATGTGTACGACCGTTGTTCTTTTTGTTGGAACATACACAAAAATTAAGTTGATGAATCAATGGAAAAAAATGATTAATTGGAGAAGACGAAATGAGAAAATAAGATGAAGAGAAAATATAACAAATGACATTAACCAACACACATTACATCTGAGGGTATTTATAAAGCATTACAAAATAAGTGGGAAACTAAACAACTCAAAAAATAAGTCAAAAAGCTCAAAACACAGGCTCATAATTGATTACGGAAAACAGCGTAATCGATTACGCCTACTCAAAACAGAAATATCAGAATTGAAAAAACCTCCGTAATAGATTATGCCCTTTTACGTAATCGATTACGCTCCCGAAAAATCTAAATTATGCATTTCAGAAGTGCTTATTTTTTAGTTGTTTCCTCCAGTTTGCTTCCAGAAGTTTATACAATGCATTTGAATTACTTTGTACATCCAATACACCACCTTAATTCAAATGCTCAAAGTTCTCCAAGCCCAAGTACATCACCAACTTCTTGAACACATCATTTGTGATCCCTTTCGTCAACAAATACGCAACTTGTTCTTCGCTTCGACGATATTCCAACTTCAGCTTGCCTTCACACACCAGATCGCTCAAGTAATGAAAAATCATCTCAATATGCTCGTTCCTCCCAATGTGCAATAGAATTCTTAGCAAGATTAATGGTGTAATAATCGGCAAAAAATAAGAGTCGTCACCATTAATTTTTATCCTAAGGATGGAGAAATAATTGAATAACCCTAAAGTCGATACAAAAATTCTAAGTCTTGACTCACTTTAGACAAAGGGAAGGTATTAGACACCATATCTACCTTGTTCACAAGGATACTAGGATTTAGGTTTAAAGGTTAAGGAATAGGGTTTTAATTTTTTTATAAGGGGAACTCGCCACGATTTTTAAGTCATATGTCTCTGTATCTTCTTATGAGGAATCAGAATTCGTAGTTCGAAGTGTTTGGTTAGTTTTTTTTATGAATTGTGGAAATCCCTTAGATTCTCCTTGAGCTAAGTTTGAGTTTGAAGTTAGCGGAATTGTAGACGTAGTTCGCGGTTGATAAAAAGAAGTTTCCACAGTCCTTTTTGAAAATAAATATAAATTTGAGTTATGTTAGTAAAAAACAGTTAGTATTTGATTGGTTAGATGTTTTGGAGTATATGATGCAATATGAGAAAAATAAGTTTTAATGCATGAGAAAAATATTTAATGCAAAAAAGGTTAGCATTTAAAAAAAATTTAATTAATAAATAACTATTTTATAATTTATTAAAATATATTAAATATTTTTAATAAAAAATATTACAATTATTTACTAAATATGCAAAATTATATGTTAATGTGGTAAATTATAAAATGATAGTAGATAAATAAACAAATAAATAAATGAAATTATAAAATTAAATAAACAATTTTTTTTTTAAAAAACGCAGGGGGTGTAAACTCAATTGGTTAGTAAAAATATGGGGGTGTGAATATGACGAGCCTAAGTTCAGATATTGAACTGGGTCCAAAACGCGCAGGGGAGGTGTTGTTTTAATCACGACAGTAAAACTCAAGTGCTGAATAACAATGGGCCTTAAGCCCAAGAGAAAATAATATGACCTGTTTGGATCATGTGTGGCAGGCGCATGAGGCTACGGTGAGGGTGCGTAATCTGGGGCGTTCGATTAAGATCAAAGGGAGAAGATGCGAGGATGTGTGGTAAGTGAAGCGCATGGGATCACAGAGGGATTATAATTTTTGTTTTCTTTCATTTTTATTTCAATTGTTCTTTCTCACCCCTACTTTGCTCTTTCCGTCTCCTTCACCCCCTCTTCTAACAACACAAACCCTAAAAATCTCCTACCTAGAACCCCCAACAAGGCGGAGATCTTTGAACATCAACAACCCCAACCCAACTACCGAACCACAATAACAATCACAACCACAAATCCAAAAAACTCTAAGCTAAGCATTTCAACGAATTACCTCTCTCATCGTGATTATGTTTGCTTTAATCTTCTTCTTTTGGTCTTCTCTGGATCCGCCTATGATTCCTTCTCTTTTTCGTGTATCAGATGATAGCGGCGACTTCGACGGATGCACTATGTCAATTGAAGATCTTAGGGTTTCTGTTCAGAAACCCTAGATCGATTATTCAAAGAAATGCTCCGGCGACGCGATCTCACTTTTCTCCTTCTCCTTTCGTTAATTTTTCCCGGTCCAACTTTTTTCCTTGTTTTTAGTTTTTAGGGGTTTTTATAGTATTTTGGACTAGATAATTTTAGGAAATATTTGTTGATTGTCGTTACAAAATTGTTGATTGATAAAAGATTGTGCTAGAATTTAGTTTAATTGAAGAATTATAGTTAGATTAGACTTGATTTAGGTTAGATTAGATTTAATTAGAGATTTGAATTGGTTATGTTGTGAATAATATTAATATTCAATTTGTAATTTGATATGATTTTGTAAAGATTTGATTCAATTGTAATGTTTGATTCAATCTTGCTTTCTGAGATTTTGCGTGTTATTGAATTAATGGGTTTGTTTCGATTGCATTTCTGGGCCCTCTAGTTTCTGGATTAATTAGGGTAACTTAGGGTTAAAGAGAATGTACAGGGTCATGGAAACGGCGCCACTGGGCTTGGAAAACTTAGGGTTTTCATCCCTATTTTGACTTAGTCAACGGTTGCAAAATGTGATAATAATAATATTATAATAATAATAATAAAAATAATAATATTAGTTATAATAATATAAGTGTATAGTATTAATAAAAATGTTATAATAACAACGAAATCAGTATAATAATAATAATTTAATTAACAATGATTAAAATAATAATACTAGTTATTATATTAATAATAATAATAATAATAATAATAATAATAATAATAATAATAATAATAATAGGAAGAATCAGTTGACTCGGTCAACCTTGACAAAAAACTACGGGCCTTCAAAACCTCTTAATGGGCCACTCATGGCACACTCAAAAATAGAAATTGACACACCTCCTTTTGTTGTACCTTAATGGACCAAACGAACTAAATGGACCTTTCTTAGAAAGCCCACAAACCCTTAATTAAAACACACACCCCTTTGTATCATTTAAACCCTCAATTTATAAATGGAACCAAAAGTTTAACGGGCCATCAGATTTTGATGGTCTATAGTACACCCCTCTTATGATTTTAATCTCCTATTAGAACAAGACTGAAAAACAAGCAAATTTCCATAATATGATTTATAATTTAGAAACATAGTGTTGTACCCCAAAATTTTCCCTCCCTTTTCTCAATACACTTCTCACAAAGATCCTCAATGGCTCAAGCTTGCACAAGTGTTGACTAGGTCAAACCACCTCCTAAACACTGAGACCCCAAATTAGGGTTTTGATTTTCACAAGGACAATTGGACTTATGATGATTCCAATGACTTTCATGGTTTATTATAGACCTCCAAGATTTCTCATACCAAGTTTCAAGTCTTGCATCTCAAAATTGCTCAGATGACTGAAAATCAGTTTGTGTTGGTTAAAAAGTCAAATGTGGCCAACTTGCAGTCAAACTTCAATTTTTTTACCAATATCAACATTTTAAAGTCATAGTAATCAATTAATCAAGTTTGGATCATAATTCCTCAAGAAAAGTGTTCAAACCATCAAAGGGGCAAAATTGTCAAAATTATGGTTTGACTGAGAATGAATGATCAGTGACTTTTGACCTAGTACATGACCTAATGACTTGAATCATGATCTCAAGGGTTCAAAGACAACATGTTGACCTAATTTCATGACTCAAATCCTTTCTCAAGATCAATTGATTGATAGTTGAAATTTGATCAACTGATACACAAAAGTCAAACTTTGACTTTTTGGTCACAATTAAGTTTCAAAAGTCAAGATTCATCAAGAAATTCAAAAATATGAAGCTTGATAATCAAGGAATCAAGAAAGTCAAAAGTCAATGTAAAATTCAAACTTTTCAAGACTTAGAAAAATTTCTAAGTGTTTTAAATCTTGATAATTTCACTACTTCATGACCTTTTTTTCACCAAGATGCAAGATGATTCAAAGAAAACTTTCAACATGAAAGTTTTAGATCTTGATGAATTATACAACTTTGTATTAGAGGGTTGATGTCCAAAAAACACTTAGATTTGAAGATATAATTCCATGAAGTCATGACATTTTCATAAAACACTTACTGAAAATTTTGACAAGTTTAGGCAGATTTTTGACCTAACTTCTTGACCAATTTTCACCTAGTTACAATTTAATTCTGTCAAAATGGTCAACATGAAGGTTGTAGAAAATGTTTCAAGCTTTATAAAATGTCAAATAACTTGAAGAGATCATGCTTGAGCTAAGAGAATCAAAGACAAGAAGTTAGGCATCCATTCTTAAATTACAAGTCATTTTTGTGATAAACACTTGACCAAAACCCTAGCCTATGCTGCATAATCTTACTTTGCAGGCTTCTAACTTGTGTTTCACTCTATAATTAATTAATTACACAACTGTTAGAGCTTTGATCCAAGCATTTGAGCCATTATCCAGGTTGCATTTCCATTTATGGCACAAAGGTAACACTTCCATTTTGGAAAAGCAAGCTTTATTACAAAAGTCAATGCATTAAGCCTCTAACTTGTTTCTTATGCATACACTAAACCTACAAGATTAGAAGGAGCATGTCTAAAGTGATCAACCACTCTACAAGTCCTTGTACCATGCCTTGGAACTATGTTTATCAAGTTGCTTCAAAAACAAGGCCAAAAAACCATAACATGTGATCTCTTGTTTCTGATCCCATCAAGTTTCCAAACCTCTTGCCTACAAATAGAAGGGTCATTTGCAAACTAACACACTATTGGGCAAGCCTGGAAATCCTCCTAAACTCCCTCAATCCATAAATTGCCTCAAAACACCATTTTTGTGCAGATTCTGACCTTACACCTCCATCTCACAAATCACCCGTGCGTTCTTCCTCAAAATAAATCATAAAGCATCTATATATTACTTAGAAACTAACCAAACACCTGTTACACGATTGTAGCATCTCTATCACCATCCTCCATTTTCAAGATCAACAACCTGCACATTGACTTCTCTAGGACATTACAACCACTCTCAGCTCAAGCTAAGCATTGCATTAGCTTCCTAGAGATTTAAGGAAGCTAACCAGATCATTACAACATCTTAGGGATTTCTCAAACTCTAAACACGATCTCCATATGCAATGTGAGTTTTCTAAACTTCTACCTCTTTATACAAGTATCATTTGTCTCTGATTTGTGAAGATAAAATGTAGACATCATAGCCCTGAAGCTAACCATGCCCTTAGATTTCATTTACATTGCTTGAGTAATGTGAATTATGAGTTTGACTTTCCTAAAAAAATTAGGTTAGATTTGGTACCAAGTAAAATTCGTGCTCATCTTTGATCCATTGTTTAAGTTGTTTACATGTTTAGAATCATGGGGAAATTTCTAACAAATTTGATGTTTACAATTTCTGAAATGGTTGAGAGATGAGCAAGATACGATTTTCAAAAATCTGATACAGGGGATGGTGCGAGGAAGAAGATGAAGTTGCCTTTAGAACTCAGTTTATTTATATTTATTAGTTTTTGTTTCTATAACGGATGAAACAGCCACCCTAGTGGTAGAGAATGCACGCGTAAGGCTTTGGTCTATAAGGTCCTTGGTTCGAGTCCTAGCGAGACATTTTGTTCCTTTTCTCAACATTTTTCTTTGTTTCTTTTTTTGTTTGGCACGCCTAGGCCTCCCTCCTGATGGGCCATCATCTTTTTCTTCCCCTAACCCCTTGATTGCTTCACAACACACAACCCACTACACTTTTTATTTTGTTTTTATTTCTGATTTCAGAAATCTGTTTGGACCCTAAATAAAAACTATTTTACTTTCTAACCTCCTAATTTCTTTTCTAACCCCCTGAATCCTAAATTTATATTTTTTATTTTATTTTATTTTATTTTATTTTCTTTTCTCATTTTATTTTATTATTATTATTTTCAATCAAAAAATACACTAATATATTTTCATAAATAATTAAATAAAAAAATATTTTTATTTTTATTTTATCCCTACATTACTTTGTTTTGTAAATCACCAAAACCCTAAAAAACATTTTCTTTCTTAAATTAATTAAACCAAGTTAAACTTAGGTTTTTATTTTAATTTTCTCTTTTAATCAAATTAATTTAGACATTAGGATTTTTATTAATTTCTTCTCAAATCAATTAGATTAAATAAAACCTTTTCTATCAAAAACCATAAAAACAATTTTCTTTTCTTTTATATTATCCTTATATTCTTGTACATTTTATTTTTTGCATTATTCAATTTGGTTGTAATAGTAATTAGTTTCTAATTGCTTTCTTCCCCATTTGTAAATCTGTATCCCCCATCCCCTAAAATAATGTAATAGCGTAGAACTTTCAAATTCCACAATTTATCGCTTTCCATGTTATTACTAGTAAATTAGGATTTGTATGGAAAGACTTAAAATCAATACTAGATAACACTAATTCAAGACAAAATAAATGAAAACAACACACTTTACACACATGCACCTCTAGGGTCAACCCACACTTGTTGCCTTAGATTGAAACAGTCATGTCCCTCGAACGTGGGATACTTTAGAAATGACCCTCGATTACAAGATTGTAGTCCCTCGATGATCCTTCAATGTTGCCTTCGATAAACGATCTTAGACCCTTACGATAAATTGCTAAGGTATCCTACAATGTTGCCTTCTATGATTGTACGACAACCCACGCCCGTCCCTTCGTATCCAATGATATGGTTCCTTACTAACTAATGGTAAGATAACACTATCTAAAGGAGGAGGAAAAGAATAAAGACTTTCTTGTGAGTAGGTAGAATGATCTTAGTTGCTTGCTCACAACCATTTCAAAACAAAAACATCTTTCAAACACACCAACACTTTCATGAAATATTTTCAAAAGTCAAACACTTTGCATACATTCTTATAGAGACGAGAATAATTATAAAGTTTGCCTAAACGAAGACACTTTTCAAAAATACTTTCAAACAAACACAAACACATTTCACAAAGCATTTTTAGAGTGAGCTAGCAACTAAAAGCCCGTAGAAAACTACAGATGAAAAGGGTGCTAATACCTTTCTTTTTCATAACCTACCCCCCAAACTCAAGAAAAATCTCAAAAGGTCATTCCTGTTCTTTTCACCCTTTCCTTTATTGGATACATGGAAAGTTGGTGGCGACTCTTGCTATCTGCAATAATTGTGATAAAACCCAAAACACCCAAGTCAACCCTCTCACCGTATGACACATAGTAATAATATGATCATTGAATTTGATAGGGGAAAATTTGGGGTATGACAGTTGCCCCTATTTAATCACTCTTCAATTTAATAGTACGAGAATACGCAAGTCTCGCACATTCAAATCATAGGTTTATTAAATAATGGAAGAACCCAAGATTTGACCAAAATATTATAAGGATACACTATACAGCGTCCCCAAGAAAACTGAAAAAATAGGCAAAGATGATGATGTATCATCCTACCAGAGTTAGAGTAAAGAGTATGATTGATTTAGATATGGCGACGCGGGTAACTCGCCAATACCTAGAAAAGAGATCGTAGTTTTTTTTGCATATTTACCATAGCCTAGGAGGTAAATAACACAAGTTTGAAGATTGACTTACTAACACTTCGAGACTAATATAGTAAGCTTAATGTAGATTTTGTATACTCATCGCAACCTAGGGGATGAATAACACAGAGCTTGATAATACATTGCCCATAGAGACTAACACAATGCATTATATTACATAGAGATAGATAACTTATTGCTGCTTCGAGACTAACACAATGAGTTATAGATTTTTGCATACCTACCACAACCTAGGGGGTAGATAACACGAGTATAGGCTTGTGTATTTATCAAGAACTATAGGATAAATAACATAAACCTGATAATTCATTATCGCTTAGAGACTGACACAATGAACTATATATTTTCGCATACCTACCACAACCTAGGGGGTAGATAACACGAATATAGGTTTGTGTGTTTATCACGACCTAGAGGATAAATAACACAAACCTGATAATTCATTATTGCTTAGAGACTGAAACAATGAACTATATATTTTCGCATACCTACCACAACCTAGAGGATAGATAATTCAAGGATAGGCTTGTGTATTTATCATGACCTAGAGGATAAATAACATAAACCCGATAATTCATTATCGCTTAGAGACTGACACAATGAACTATAGATTTCCACATACCTACCACAATCTAGAGGATAAGTATTTGAAAAGTATTTTGATAATCGAATCTTAGATAACTAAACCAAAGATAAGATAAAAGTTTACCATTTGTGTCTGTTCTTAACCAAGGTGTTTGTTTGTTTTGCATAAATAATCAACAATAGGCCCAAGAAAATTCATAGTATTCTTACCCAAAGTAGATCTGAAAATGTCATGCACAATGTATATGCATGATGCCCTAAATCAATATGAAACCCAAATGTATATGCACCAAATGTTTGTAAATGTTTATACACCAAATGAATTATGAATATTGTCTATTATTTTTCTCCTTTTAAACCATTTGTTATTTTTTCTCTTGTCATCAACTTCCCAATGTTGTCTTGTTTTTTCGCTGGGGTCTCTCCAGGTTGATTTGGACTTTCATATGACATGGTGAACAACGTCAACAAGATTTCGATAATTGTATCGTAGGCGCAGGCGTAAGCGTGGATATGGATGCAAACGTGGATGTAAACGTGGATTTTCTTTTGATGTTTTTCTAACCAAAATGCTTTTTGATGTTTTGTAAAATTCTTTGAATTGTTTGTCCAATCCCCAAAATAGTTTCAATGCAGTATTTACAAGAAATATTCGTAATATTTTGCAAACAAGTCAGAAAAAGAAAAACACAATTGATAGATTGAAATGTAAATAGTTGTATTGATTAAATTGCCTTTGAATAGGAGAAAGTACATGATGCAATTCCTTGAAAGAGGTAATTACTAAAAGTTTAACAAAATCTGAAAATGGCAATGAAAATGATCATCGCTACTGCTGTTTCTCTAATGTCCTTTTGATAACTCCAATCTCCTTTGCTTCCGAGTCAAACGATTTAGATTAATCCCTCTCCTTTGTGGTCGTAGTCATGGTTCTTAGATCGTAGTCTGCTTGTTTCTTATTTTGAATAAGATCCCTAACTTTTTCCTAGACCTCCCTTTTGGGTTTCCAATCCATCGTGATAATTTTTTTATTTATGTCCCTAATTTTTTCCTGGACCCCCTTTCAGGTTTTCAATCCACCGAGACGCCCCTTTTTGCCTAAGTCGCCCGTTTAGGGTTCGAACTTAATGGGCTTTTTATACATGGTATTTTTTGATTGCGTCAGAGTTCGTCGGATGTGGCAGTTCTTCCCCATCCATTGTTGTGAGAATAAGACCGCCACCAAAAAATGTTGTTTTAACCACATATGGACCTTCGTAGTTGGGTGTCCATTTACCACGTGAATCAAGGCGAGGCAGTAGAATCTTCTTGAGAACCCAATCCCCTTCTCTGAACACTCGAGGACTGACCTTTTTATTGAATGCCTTCTTCTTATTTTGCTTTTGGTACAACTAACCATGACACAAATCCGTTAAGCATTTTTCTTCAATGAAGTTAAGCTAATCAAGTCGTATCTAAACCCACTCTGATTATTTAAGCTTGTTTTCCATTAGAACTCATGGTGAGGGAATCTACACTTCAACAGGAAGTACAACCTCCACGCCATATACAAAAGAGAAAGGAGTTGTCGTTGTGTTGTTTAGACCGAAAGGCATCACTTTGTAACAGAATATGCCCTAAGGAGTCATGAAATTAGTATTTTCCATATCCTCGGGTGCCATTTTGATCTGATTATAACCTGAGAAGCCATCCACGAATGAAAATACCGAATTTAGAGTTGTGTTATCCACCAAAACATCTATGTGAGGTAGCGGAAAATCATCTTTAGGACTTGCTTTGTTTAGATCCCGATAATTCACACACATGTGTACTTTACCATCCTTCTTGAGCACTAGAAAAATTTTATATATCCAAGGTGGAT
This sequence comes from Vicia faba, assembly GCA_948472305.1. Classification (NCBI taxonomy): domain Eukaryota; kingdom Viridiplantae; phylum Streptophyta; class Magnoliopsida; order Fabales; family Fabaceae; genus Vicia; species Vicia faba. The sequence goes on from CATIWC010000389.1 coordinate 158,639, forward strand.
AATCTACCACGGCTAGGAAACCTGCATCAAATTGTTTAAGCATATCTTCTCGAATCTTATCATACATATATGGACGAGTTCTTCTAAGCTTTTGTCTAATTGGAGAATAACCTTATTTGAGAGGAAGTCTATGCACCACAATATCTGTATCCAGTCCCGACATATATCTTTAAGACTATGCAAATATATCCATATACTTATGCAATAATTTGATCAACCTTTCTTTGAAGCTTTCCTCCAAGGTCGCCCCTAGCTTGATCTCTTTCAGATCTTTCTCTGTGCCAAGGTTGATGGTCTCAATAGATTCTTGGTATGGTTGTATATTGTCATCCTTTTGCTCTAATTCCCTTGCCAATTCTTCAGAGAGTTCAAGATCTCCATCATCTTCCTCTTTCGCTTGGTTGATGGGTGTATCAAAGTTTAATCGAATAACAGTAGTAACATTATCGGTGTTTTAGATATGGATCTGCACATTTTATCATGTTTTGGTGCAACTTAGTATGTGGATTTGAAAAACGTATATGAAAAAAAGTATTGCCATTTTTGAAAAAGGAAAGGGAAATGCAAAAGAAAGACATGGATCTTAATTGAATGCAAAACACAACTCTCATTAATTGAAAATACTGTTTGAAACAAATTAGGGGCCCTTACAAGCTACCCCTATGCCTTGAGCGTGATATAGGTTCTTTTAAAAACATGAGAGATTACTTTGGAAAGAAAAATATCTATGGAATCTCCAGAACTATCCAATTCTTAAGTTCTTCGCCTGGAGCTTATTCACGGATAAAGTCAGATGCTATTTTAGTGCTCCTTTTGTTGGATGTCATTGCTACTTGTCCACCATGTTCTACTGCTTTGCTGGCGAGGATTTCTTGGATAGGAGGAAACTACCATTTGATCTCTCCATGGTCAGTAACTACTTTAATTTCATTAACAGTCGAACCACCATGTGGATGCATAAGATTCATCTTGATATTTGGCTTGTCAAAAGTGATTTCTTGGGAATCCAACAAATCTTGCACTTTATATCTGAAGGCCTAACACTTCTCTATCGTGTGACCTAGAGATTTGGCATGATACTCATACCTGGAACTCGCATTATACTTAGGTGGGAGTGAGCTAATTGGAGGATCTAGTGGCTTCTGCTCCACCAAAGGTGCCTTGAGTAAGTGTTATATTAACTGACTGTGTGGCACGAGGAGAGGATCAAATCTTATCGGAGGCCTTTCAAACATATTCTCTAGTTATTGTTCTTGTGGATTAACAATGGTTGTTGTGATTTTGGATGTGACGCCACAACATTAATTTCTCCTTCCTTCTTTTTCGAGAAGTTAGGAACATGCCTCTTTGAATTGTACGGGGTACTGGATGATGCCCCTTGTATCTTGCCACTTTTTATGCCTGCTTCAATCTTTTCACTAATAGTTACCAAATCAGAAAATACGGAAGAGACGCTTCCCACCATGTTATCATAATACAACCCTTGTGTTGTACCCCAAAATTTTCCCTCCCTTTTCTTCAAGACATTCCTCATAAAAATTCTCAAATGCTCAAGGATTCTCAAGATTTGATCAGACAAGCTCACCTTCTAAGCATTGGGCCCCCAACGAGGGTTTTAGTTTTCTCAAGGAAAATTGGACTTCTAATGCCTCAAGTTACTTTCATGGTTCATCATAAGTATCCAAGAATTCCCATACCAATTTTCAAGTCTTGCATCACAAATTTGCTCAGTCAATTGCTCAGATGACTAAAAATCAGCTATATTGGGTAAAAAGTCAACCGTGGTCAACATACAGTCAAACTTCAAGATTTTTTGCCAAAATCAACATTTTGATGTGATATTCGTCATTTGATCAAGGATTGATCATAATTCCTCAAGGAAAGCACTCAAATCATCAAGGGGGCAAAATTGTCAAAATTAGGGTTTTAATTGAGAATGACTCATCATTGACTTTTGACCTAGTACATGACCTAATGACTTGAAGCATGATCTTAAGGACTCAAACACAACATCTTGACCTAATTACATGGTTCAAGACATTTCCAAAGGTGCAAGAGATTGATAGTTGAAGAGTTGAAGTCAACTGATGAAAATTCAACTGTCACACAAAGTCAACAAAAATTCAAAATTTCCAATACTTAGAAAAATTCTAAGTGTTTTGTCCTTATTATATTTACTACTTCATGACCATTTTCCCTAAGATACGAGATTATTCAAGAAAAACTTCCAACATGAAAGTTGTAGAGCATGAAGAATTCTACAACTTTGTCCTTGAGGTATGATGTCCAAAAAATTCTTGGATTAGGAGATATAGGCCCATAAAGTCATGAAATTTTTATCTAACACTTAGAGAAATTTTCAATAAGTTTGGTCAGATTTTTATCCCAACTTCTTGGCAATTTTTCACCAACTTCCTTATTGATTTAGACAAAGTGGTCAACATGAAAGTTGTAGACAATGTTTCAAGCTTTCCAAAACATCCAAGAGCATAAATTTATCATGCTTGATCTAGAAGTTTCGAAGAGATGAAGATGGCATCACAAACCTCAATTTTAGGTCATTCTTTTGAAAACCTTATGATCTAATCTTCAAGCATGCTGCATAATATTGCTTTACAAGCCTCTAAACTTGTGAATATCTCCATAATTAAATGTTTACACAAACTTTTGAACCATTACCCAAGTGTTTGAGCCATTATCCAAATCATTTTTCCATTTTGGGAAGAAAGGCATCATTTTCGTTCCTGTAAAACAAGTTTTTTGCAAAAGTCAATGCATTGAGCCTCTCACTTGCTCCCTCTGCACACACTCAACACAAAATCCAGAAGAAACATGTTTAAAGTTCCTAACCACTTTAGATTGCACTGTACTTCACATTGGAACCATTTTCTTCAAGTTTGCTTCATGTACAATCTAACCTAGCCATAACATGTTATTTTGAAAACCAAGCTTTGTTATCTTCTGAAACCTTTGGATTATAAATAGAGATGCCATTTGCAAGATAAGGCACAAGTTCAATAACCCTTAAACCCCCTCCATTTTGTTGCAAGTTTCTAACCTTGAACTCCCAACTTCAAATCTACTCGTGCGTTTTCCATTTCAATCATTCAAACATCATCCATACACCATATAGAAGCGATCCAAACACTTGAACCACTTCTGTAATCCCTCCATCACCATATACCATTTTCAAAATCCACCATTGCAGTTTGACTTGGTCAGAATAGTTGGGCAAGCTACAAGATATTCTATCAATAGAAATAGCTTCAGGGAGGTCCAAGCAAGCTCACCAAATCATTCTTTCACTTCTGGAAGTCGTGTAGAGAGAATTCATATTTTGTGTCAAAAGGTAAGTTTTTCTAACTTTTAAATCCTTATTCAAGCATCATTTGCACTTGCTTTCTAAAGAAAAAAAATCTAGATATCAATGTCCTGAAACTAACCATGCCTTTAGTTTTCATTTATGTTAACTGTACAATGAGAATTTCGAAGTTGAAGTTTCTGAAAAAATTAGGTTTCAGTTTGGTACTAAACAAAATTCATCTTAGTCTTTGATCTTTAGCTTTTAAAAGTTATATGGTTGAATTCATGGTAAAAAAATCAAGCAACTTTCATGTATACATTTTTAAAAATGGCTGAGAAATGAAGGAGTTACAGAATAAAAAATGGAGTAGTTGTTCTTGGCGCGCGCGAGGAAGAAGAAGATAACTTGTTCAAATATTCAAAAATGAGTTTGTAATATATTGATTGGTTTGTGCATAAACTAACAGATGTATCACCATCCCAGCGGTTAAAGCGCGTGCCTATGACTATAGGGGCCTGGGTTCGAGCCCCAGTGGTACCCTTTTATTTGTTTCACATTTATTTCTTGCAGATTCAATACAAACAAGCCTATCGCGCATGCTATACACCCTCACTCTCTCACCACATGATCATCACAAAGTCAGATCAAATGCTCCAGAAGGCAAGCGCATGATACACTCCTTAGGGATAGCCACACTGAATCCAATATAGTGTTTGGGCTCCTTGTTTTTGGGCCCAACATTCTTGCTTCTCCTTACCCTCCTAAGTTCTTTTTACAACATCAAGCCCATTACCCTTTTTTATTATTTTTTCCGTTTCACAAAAAAATAGATTTTTTAGGCCTAATGTTTTCTGTTTCTCACACCCCGCTCTTTTATTTTCTAACCCAAGTCCAATCTTTTTATTTCTTCATATTTTCTTCACTTTTATTTATTTATCTCATTTAATTAAAATACAAAAATATAATTTTTATTTATAAAATTTAGATTTAGGTTTTTTTATTAATTAGTTAATTTAATTTTTTTACAAAATTGATTTATTTTAATCACCTTAATTTTGTTAGAATTAGGCTATATGTCAAATATCTTTTCTAAATAAAACTCAAAAAATATTTTCTAAATACTTAGAATTATTTAGACTTTAATTAATTTAATTTTGATAATAAAAGATCACTTAATCACATCTTATTTTCTTGTAAATAATTAATTTGTACATAGAATTAGGTCTAATTCTTTATCTCACATCTCAAATATTTTCTAAACAAAGAAACAACAAATTATTTTCTCAAATACTTAGAATTTTTAGGGTTTCTAAAAACATCTTTCTATCTCCGCGCGTTTGCTTATTTTTTGCATCATTATTTTCATAGTCATGTAATTGCTTATGGATTGTAATAATTTAATTAGGGTTTATTGCTTTTCTCCCCCCATTCATAAACTTGTACCCCCCATTCCCAGAGCATTGTAATAGCGTAGGATATTTAATTTCCGTATTTTATCGCTTTCCATATTTCTGTTAGTAATTAGAGTTTGTATGACAATATTAAAATCAATCATAGAAAAACCCTAATTCAAGATAAAATACTTGAAATCAAAACACTTCACACACATGCACCTCTAGGGTTAACTTCACTTGTTGCTCCGTATATAAACAGTCATGTTCTTCGAATGTGAGATGCTTTATCAAAGATCCCCGCTTAAAAGATCGTAGTCCCTTGATGACTCTTTGATGTTGCCTTCGGTAAACGATCTTAGTCCCTTACAAAAAATTGCTAAAGGCATCTTACAAGTTGCCTTCTATGACTGTATGATGACCCACGCCTGTCACTTACATCCAATGATAGGGCTTCCTACTAACTAATGGTAGGATAACACCATCTAAAGGAGGAGGTAAAGAACAAGGACTTTTTGAGTAGGTAGATCACTCATAATCGCTTGCTCACAAACTAAAACAATTTCCACACTTAAGAATTTCAAAACAACTATTTTCAAAAAAAAAAATTTTGTATACATTCTCAACGATACGAGAATCATTACAAAATTGCCTTACATTGGAATTCTCAAAACATCTTTCCAAAATAACACTTTCTTTCAACAAAATATTTTCAAAACAAACAATTTGTATACGTTTTCAATGATACGGGAATCATTACAAAATTGCCGCACTTAGGCATTTTCAAAATATTTGCAAAAATACACGAACACAATTTTTTTTAAAGTGAGCTAGCAATTAAGAGCCCGTAGATAACTACGGATGAAAAGGGTGTTAATACCTACCCTTTTCATAACCTACCCCCCCAAACTCAAGAAAATTATCAAAAGGTCTTTCCTGTTGTTTTCACCTTTTCCTTTATTGGATAAAAGAAAAGTCGGCGGCGACTCTTTCTATCTGCAACATTTGCGATAAAACACAAAACCCAAGTCAGTTCTCCTACCGTATTACAAAACTGGCGACTCTGCTGGGGAAATGATCACTACTAAAATTGGGGTTACCTTAAGAGCTAGATCACCTTTATTGCTTTACTTGTTTGCCTTGTTTTCTTTATATTTCAGGATATGCTTGGGTTTATTTCTTGTTTAGATCCTATACCCGGATCTGGGGAATTTTAGGTAAGTAGCAATAGATCGTGAAAACTGTATGGCATAAACTGATATAGTTGAAGTGACAGCTACGTTAGTGTGACACTTTTGTTGGTACTGGTGTCCCTTGAGTTAAATCAAGGATAATACAGGGCCGATGTGTGGTGTCATAAAGCACCAACTGACCGTAGAACCTTAGTTGAACAACTTAGCCATTAGAAAGTAGTGAGATAGCTGGCTTTTTATGCAGATTGAAGTTGGTTAATACTCGATACTACACTCATTGAGATCAGACTATCGGGATATTTCGGTTGTAGTTCCGATGCTTGTGCTGAAACAATGCCCGAGAAGAAAGATCAGTGATATTGAGGCTCCTAGAACCTGATTACTTCTTTTAGGACAGGTTGAGTCAACTAAAACTTCAAGAGGGTACTTACCTATATACTCCATGAAAAACCTAAGGCCTTGTGTGCTTTGTTTGCGTATGATTAATTGTTCGAACATGACATCATAACATCATGACGTCATGCCATATCATTACCACTAACCATTTCAAGGACCTGGGGATTTATCTTTGTTCTGTTTATAGATTATGGCCTCCGCTCGCAGAAACACTATCCGAATCAGCTTTGTAAGGGTTCCTTCTCAACTTAAGGAGTTAGTCTCAAGGGTTCCTAAAAGTTGTCCATTCATCAAAAGGTATGGTCGACTACTCGGTTTGGTTACCTCGGGTTTTGAAGAAGACATGATGAGTGTTTTATTCCAGTTCTTTGATCTTGCTCATCATTGTTTCACCTTTCTGGATTATCAACTAGTACCCACAATAGAAGAATTCTATGAGCTGCTGGGAATACTTGTTCTTGACCGGACACCTTTCACCGGTTTAGAGAAAGATCCACAACCAGAAGAAATTGCAACAGTCTTGCATCTAAAGCGGTCTGACATTGTAGTTAATTTGGAAACAAGGAGTGGAGTCAAGGGTTTCCTTTCTAAATTTGTGTTAGAGAAGGCTTGACTGTTTTTGGATGCTATGATTTTTCAAGCTTTCTAAGAAGTTTTGGCCCTTCTAATATATGGTTTGGTACTATTCCCTAATCCGGACCAACTCATAAATGTGAACACCATCAAAATCTTCCTTTCTCATATCCCTGTGCCTACTTTTCTCAGAGACATTCTGCATTCTCTTCACACTCATACTATGAGGAGGAGAGGGGCTCTTATGTGTTGCATACCATTTCTATCTAGGTGGTTTATTTCGCACCTTCCTCGATCAGTATTAAATGACGAACAAGGTTTGAGGTGGACTCAAAGGATGAAGTCGCTCTCTTATTCGAATATCTATTGGTGTTCCCGATCTCATGAGGATATCACTATCATTGACCGTTATGGGGAATTCCCTAATGTTCCACTTCTTAGCATTATGGGAGGTATTACTTATAATCCTTCTCTGGCTCTACGAAAATTTGGTTATGCTCGAAGAGATGGCCCTCATGACGCGCTTATCTAGGGTATCATGTTCGACTATAAAAACAATTTTCAAGGTTATCGTCAAAGGTTTGTACGAGCTTGGGGCATAGTAAACAAAAATGATAGCAAGACTTTAGGACATAAGAATTATATCCCTTTGGAGCCATATATCAAGTGGGTACGAGCTCGCACTCAAAACCTTATGATACCATATCCAGCTATCCTACCAGTGATTGTGAAACCTGTTACCGAGAGGGATATTCCTTATGTAACTCTCCATCCAGACATGCCCACTGACCTTGAAGAATTGCAGAAGTCCTGGATTCAACTCAAGAGAGAACGATACACCTTTGAAGCTCAATTCTATGCAAGCGAGAAGAAAGTGTTGGAGCTCACAAAGCAACTTCACGAGGAGCAAAGCCTTAATGCATACATCGACACAAAGAGGAAGCGTCCATAGGAGACTTGAGTCTTAGGTTTTAGGAGTTCATTTTATTGTCTCTTTGAGACCTTTTTCATTGTAAGCCCAAGGGGAAATTGTAATTTTTGAACTTATTAATGCAATCTTTGTTTCTGTTTCCTTTTTGGCTAGCAAATTTAAATCTCTTAAAGTCCTTGAAAACATTGCATCCATATATCATGCATCATTTCATAAGCAGGTTTTCCAATATAGATTTCCTCATCTATTTACTATTTATTTCAGTATAAGATGGCTCTCGAGCAAACCGCCAAAGATATGCAAATTCAACATGCACAGTGTCAAGAGACTCTCCTGAACCTAGCTAAAGGGAAACAAGAGATGATGGTGCTCCTCGTCACAAAAAAGAAAACTAAGAAGCGGGTTGTTATCCTTAACATGGGGAGAAGCTTCAAAGGTCCTTCCCGACTGGCTCAAGTAGAAGGGGTTTCCTCTAAGGAAGAAGACAATCAAGAAGAGGATGTTAGAAGCACCAAAGATGGGGGTGGAAATAACTAGATTTCTGAGGATGAAGACTACTCCAACAAGCAATACCCTCCTGCGGGTGACAAATACAAGAAGTTAGAAGACCGACTCAAAGCTGTGGAAATTCAAAAACTGCCTGGATTGGACTTTGGAGACTTAGGTTTGATCCCATGGGTAGTCATCTCTCACAAATTCAAGGTCCCTGTCTTTGCAAAATATGATGGGGTCTCTTATCCCAAACTTGATTTAAGGTTATACATCCGAAAGATTTAACCCCATACTACTGATCAGAAACAGTGGGTCCATTTCTTTCAAGAAAGTTTGACCGGTAATCAGTTGGAATGGTTTTACCAATTGGAAGGAACCAATATTCGCACTTGGGAGGACTTGGTTGTTTCCTTCTATAAACAATACCAATACAATGTTGACCTTGCACTAACTCGTGTGTAATTACAGAGTATGACTATGGGGTCGAACAAAGGCTTTAAGGAGTATGCTCAAAAATGGAGGGATCTGGCTGGAAGGGTGCAACCCCCTTTGACTGACTGAGAATTGGTGGACATGTTTATGGGCACTCTGACAGGTCCAACCTTTAATTTGTTGATTGGGAGTTCTTCATCAAGGTTTACTGAGTTGATTTTGACTTGCGAACGAGTTGAAAGTGGTATCAAAAGTGGGAAAATTCAGATGGCTGCATCCTTTAGTACTATGAAGAAACCATTCATTGGAAAGAAATAAACCAACACTATTTATGTCCAGAGGAGCCGTAGTAAGAATGATCGTCATTAGTCTGTAGGGGCCATGTTAATCTCTAAGCCAACACCTGTTCGACTACAACAACTGGGAAATCAGCGTAGGCCAGACGCTTCAAGAAAGCAATTCACTAGGATTAATATGTCATTAGCTCAAGCATTACAACATCTGTTGAAAGCACAATTAATAACACTACGGAATCCTCCTTAGAATCCCAACACATCATCTCTGAAGTATAACCTAAATGCAAGGTATGCTTACCATTCCAATAGTCCTGGGCACGACACCAATGATTGTTGGGCCCTAAAAAGCAAAATCCAAGACATGATTGATGCAAAGGAAATTGAATTTGATCCTCCCGAGACCCCTAATGTGATTACTGTGCCCATGCCCAATCATGATAAAGGTGTTAATGCTATTAACGATGTTTCCTATGTCTCCACCATAAGTGACTTGACCACTCCCTTGATGATCGTTAAGAAGAGTCTATTACGAGCCGATTTATTTTCGGGTTGTCCTGAAAATTGTTACCATTGGGCTTCCTAAACTAATGGATGTATGTGGCTGAAGAAGGGTATTCAACATTTGATTAATAGCCATGAAATTTTGTTCGATAAAACTCTGTCCTTGAAGAGTGTGCATGAAAGTATATCTCAAAAGCTAAGACTTGAAGATGTTTCTATAATCACAATTTCCAATGCTCCTGTAAGGATCACCTCTAGAGGCCCTATAAGGATTCCTACTGAGCCAAGAGTGGCTCCCCTGATCATCACCGCACCGGGGCCAGTCCCCTATTCCTCTGACAAAGATGTTCCTTGGAACTATGGAGCAGAAGTTTATTATCGTGGTGTTAAGCAAGAGCCATAAATTACTGAAGATGAAGATTCTAAAGTTACCAATCTCAATGTTGAAAATATTTTCGGAACTAGTAAAGTTACCCGAGCAGGAAGGATCATCTCCCCATATATCTCTCCTCCAAAAACTATCACAATACATGTTCATATTCCTGTTGTTGGGTCAACTGCTGATGCCCGGGGCAAAGAGAAAGTGACTGAGCCTGCCCAGATGGAGGCACCCTCAAAAGATGTTACCATTGAAGGCCCCTCTAAATAAGAGATGGAGGAAATACTAAAGATCATTCGTAAAAGTGACTACAAAATAGTTGAACAACTGGGGAAGACACCCTCTAAGATATCCATGTTGTCCTTGTTATTATGCTCTGAAGTCCCTGCTCAGGCTTTGTTGAAATTTCTGAAGAATGCTCATGTACCACAAGAGACCTCTGTTGATCAATTTCAGAATTGTGTTGCAAGCCTAACAACTGATAATGGTTTAGGTTTTTCTGATGCCGACTTAACTCCAGCAGGAAAGGATCATAACAAAGCTTTGTATATCTCTATTGAATGTAAGGGAACTACTTTGGCGCATGTGTTAGTCGATACAAGTTCTTCCCTAAATGTATTACCAAAAGGTGCTCTGGATAGATTGGACTATGAAGGGCTGGTGCTAAAACCCCGTGATATTGTGGTAAGAGCCTTTGATGGGTCAAAAAGGATGATGCACGGAGAAGTTGATCTTCCGATCAAGATGGGATCTCAGGTTTTCAACTCCACTTTTTATGTAATGGATATTCGGCCGACCTATTCCTTTTTTCTCGGACACCCCTGTATTCATGGGGCAGGCGCCGTTACCTCTACCTTACATCAAAGATTGGAATATCTGGTGAAAGGGAAGATTATTACAGTCTGTAGAAAAGAAGAATTATGGTCAGCCATTTGAGTTCTTTCAAATATGTTGAAATGGATGGTGAATTCATTAAAACTCCCTGCCAGACATTTGAAGTAATCCCTTCGATGATTGTCGTTGCCAAAACTACTCTTGCTACTCCAAAGATTACCAAGGACACACCAAGAATGGATTCTCTGAAAGATGTTAGGACTGTGATAGAAGAAGGCGGTTGTACTGTTTGGGGTCAGCTTTCTGATATCCCCTACAAATCTGACAAGTTCGGTTTGGGCTTTACTACATAGGGTTAAAGAGATATTCGTTGCGCTCGAGCTAGAAGACCTCCATTTCGTATCAGCAACAATGGAGTCAACGCAATAGAAGACACTGATAGTGACAGTGACCTGGACAACTGGGTATTCCCTACCGTTGGCGGTGGACTCGACAACTAGAAGGCTAAAGACTTTGTATCAATTTCCTTCAGCCAGGAGTAATAGTTATTTCTGTTTTATTACTTTAAGAATTTTGGTTATGTAATTTCTTTTAAAACAATGACTTTAAACCTTGTGTCTTGCCCGGGGCACAATGGTCTATTTGTTAAGGGTTGTCATTTCATATGTCATATATTCATTTAACGAAAACATTGGATGTTTTTCATTCAAATTTTGTGTTCTCTGTATTTCTTTTACTTTATTACACTTTCAAATAGCTATGTGTTCTTACACCCACCCACCCACTATATTACAGATCCCCATCCATTTCGGATCTCATTGATAACGATTCTGCTATTGCCGTTTATGACTTTGAAAATCTAATTTACCAAGCCGAAGACGAAGGTAAGGAAGATTTTGAAATACTTGAAGAACTCTCCAGACTCTTAATTCAAGAAGAAAAGGCTATCCAATTATAATATGGTGGGGAAACTAACTTTACTGGTTTTGTGTTTTATTGCAAATGTTACAGATAGCAAGAGTCACCACCGACTTTTCTTTTATCCAACAAAAGAAAGGGTGAAAACAACAAGAAAGACTTTTTTGAGATTTTTTGAGTAAGGGGGTAGGTTATGAAAATGGAAGGTATTAGCACCCTTTTCATCCATAGTTATCTACGGGCTCTTAGTTGCTAGCTCACTTTTTGAAAATTCTTTTTGTTTGTGTGTTTGAAAAAATATTTTGAAAACATGCCTAAGTGCGGAGAACTTTAAAATGATTCTCGTATCGTTGAGAATGCATACAAAGTGTTTTGTCTTCGAAAATATTTTTAGAAAAGAGAGTGTATATGTGAGAAATTTGTTTTGTTTTATGATCAAGAAACTACACGCTATCTACCTACTCAAAAAGATCTTTGTTCTTTTCCTTCTTTCCTTTAGTTAGTGCTATCCTGCCATTAGTTAGTAGGTAGCCCTATCATTGGATGTTTGAGGGACAGGCGCAGGTCATCGTACAATCACGAAGGTAACTCATAGGATACTAAGATCATTTACCAAGGCAGCATCAAAGGGTCATCAAGGGACTATGATCTTTTAAACAAAGGGTCTTTGTTAAAGCATCCCATATTCGAGAGACGTGACTACTTTAAATTCGAAGGCAACAAGTGAGGGTCACCCTAGAGGTGCGTGTGTGTGAAGTGTTTTATGTTTCATTTATTTATCTTGAAGTTAGGTTATCTAATGCTTGTTTTTTTATGTATTGCCATGCATGCCTAATTAATCTAACAGTTAGATATATATACAAGTGCAGAAAGTAAAAACGCGGAAAGTAATTTACACTATTACATCGCTTCAGGGGTGGGGGACACAAACCAAACAATTTTTAGGGAAAGGAAGTATAAAGGGGCCTAATTAGCTATTACAAACTTTTGACAGTTACAATACTATGGAAAATAATAATGCAAAAATAAATAAATACACGGAGATTGAAGAGGGCAAAATATCTATAAATCCTAAAAAATTTCTAAGTATAAAAAATATTTTTGGTGTTTTTATTTAGAAAAATAATTGAATGATAATTAAAGCCTAACTCTAATTATATTTTAATTAATAAAATAAATTTAAAGTGATTAAATTAACTAATTTTTACTGTGAAAAATAAACTTAATTAATTAAAATCTATATCTAATTTTTTTTGATTTTTTTATGATTTTTATTAAAAATTAGTTATTAAAAGAAAAAGAAAAGAATTAAATTAAAATCAAATAATAAAAAATATATGGACTACGTTGTGAAAAATAAGATGGGGGTGCAAGGGGAGAAAGTTGCTTGCAATATCCGATTCGATGATCAATGGCTTCGGTGCCCTAACCATGGTAAAACACCATTTTTGCGTCAAACTTTACATGTAATATATTTATCCTGTTCTAATGATGCATAGGAGGAGATCAAACATGTTAGTAATGATTAAAAACGCAAGAAATATAGTTTTGATTTTTACCAATTTCAAAAACCGGTGTGATGCACATATCAGGTTCTAGCGCTTGAGGGCTATGAATATGGACTTGGATCAATACTTTTGACCCTCAGGAAGTGAATGCAAGCCTTAGTTTGGATCGAAACTTACTGGAATGTGAGATATAATTTTCATAACTTCTTTGGTTTTTGGAGAATTTTTGAAGAACTTTGGTGCAAATGATTTCGTGTCCCTTTGGCATGGCTTTTGTCATAGGGCAGGAGAACTTACTCAGGTGTTTTTGCGTTTTATCGCAATTGTTGCGGATAGCAAGAGTCGCCATCGACTTTTCTTTTATCCAATAAAGGAAAGGGTGAAAAGAACAGGAAAGACCTTTCGAGATGTTTTCTTGAGTTCAGGGGGTAGGTTATGAAAAGGCAAGGTGTTAGTACCTTTTTCATCCATAGTTATCTACGAGCTCTTAGTTGCTTGCTAGATCACTTTGAAAAAATGCTTTGTTTGATACGTGTTTGTGGTGGGTTTTTTAGAAAGTATTTTGAAAAACGCCTTTGTTTCGGCAAACTTTGTAATGATTCTCGTCTCTATAAGAATGTATACAAAGTGTTGGTTTTCAAAATAATTCAAAGAGATGTTTGTTTTTGAAGATATTTTGAAAGTGTAAGTGTGAAAATGGTTTGGATTTGTGAGCAAGCAACTACGAGCGTCCTACCTAATCAAAAGGTCTTCTTTGTTCTTTTCCTCCTCCTTTAGATGTTTCTATCTTACTATGGATTGTTAAGAAACCCCATCATTGGATGTGAAGGGACGGTGTTGTACCCCAATTTTTGCCCCTAAGATCCCTTCATCATACCATGTTGATTCATTCACAATAAGATCACATTAGGTTTCTTGGTTCCCCTCCCTATATTTAGCTTTGCTCTTTGAGGAATCACCAAGCACCTTGACTTGTGTTCTTTTGTGATCATGAATATTTTTGTCTTGATTCCTCCTCTTAATTAATAAAATGCAATGTTGGTTTGTCTTGCTTGTTACTAATATAGGTAAAGACAATGAGATTTAACAAGTTGCTCCATGGGTTCATGAGTTTATTTCCATGCCCTAGTCAATAAAGCTTGAGAAGTTCAAACCTCGACATTGGATTTGTTTTGGAAGGAATGGCATGGCAAGGTTATTTTGGTTCACCACATTTCAAGGTTATCAAATTTGGTTCAAAAGCACAAGGGATTGATTGAAGAAGTTGTCATGCTTGGACAAGGCTTTGTTCCCATTGGTCACAAATGCATATTTCTCTCAATTCTCAAGATATGGAAGTGGTTGTGGTTGCTATGAGTTCTCATTATCATCCCCAACAACTTATATTTACAAAGCATTTGTGTTGGTATAAGAAGTTTGTTCAAAATTGTCAAAGTCCCTCAAGGCATGTTTCTTAATCTAGGAGCTAGGGTTTTGAACTTAAAAGGAGTATATCTTGCTCATCTTTTGGTATTTTTGAGTGATTCCAAAGACATCATTCTCTTAAAAGGATTATTAACAAATCACTTCAAAAGTTCAAAGGAGTTTTCATGTGGAAGAAACTTGATGAAGAAGAAATATTACAAGTCCTCCAGGTGAATCCCCAATTTTCCACAATGATCTTGAGGATGTAAGCTTTACGCCTTATTTTATGTGCAAAGTGAGAAAATGGATGGGATTTTCCTTAAGGATACAAAATATTATAGGTCATTTTATGAAATATTTCCAACTTCAACAAGTCATAACTCTCTCAATTTTTGGAAATTTTGAATGGTTCAAGTTTAAAAATGTCATTTAAGAGATCTACTTCATGCCATGTTTTTTGGTCAAGAGCAAATTCCAAGTGGAAGGCTATGTTTGGATGCAAGACATTATAAGTCACTTTTGAAGAAAAATTTGAAATATTTCTAAGTATGGAAAGTCAACATTTTTTTCAACTTTGACTCGTTACAACTTTCAGCTCAAGCATCCATTTGTCTCCATTCTTTTCACATTGCAAAGCTTATAGACTCATCTTTCTAAAGCAGCAAGAATCATGCCCTAAGACCCCCTGAGCTGAGAATGCCATTGGTCAGAAGTTGGCAATTTGAAACTGAATTTTTCACCAAGTCAAAAGTTTGAAATCCTTGATTTGGCTTCTAAACACTTTGTTTATGTGCGTTTTTTCTTCTGAACATGTTTAGTGAACTTCCAGAAGTGATTAGCATAGAAAAACGCACGTTTTGGATGAGTTTTGATCAAATTAGAAGTCACACTTTTCTTGTTTGCAACTTCACACGATTTCCCTCCAAACTTCATCATTTCACACGCATGGACATTCCATTTGATTCCCTATAAATAGAGGGTCATTCTTCATTCATTTCCTCAAGCTTGGATAGCCAGAATCACTCTGCCAAACTTGTTCCATAACTCAAAATTTAGCAACTTTGAAATCCACATACAAGCCTTTTTCAATCCAATTTTTCCATCAATTCACCTTCCTTGATCTTCCCTGAAGCTAACCATATAATTACATTCAAGAATCGTGCCCTATATTGCTCCATAGAATTCCAGTTTCAGAGCTATGCAACTCAATTTCAATAGGTAGATTCCTTCATCAATTCTTCAAAACTTTGATATCATTGTGATGCTCTCATTGCCCTGGTTCTAGTCACAACACTTTCTTTTTACTAGAAACACGTTTTGACCATGAAATTTCAAATCTCTTTTCAAAACTTTCCTTCCAAATTGCTTGAGCTACAATTTATATAAATTTGTCGCGAGGGTGTGGTTGTCTTCGTCTTGAAGAGACGAAACGAATGGCATAGGTCTCGTGCTCTAATTTTACAGATTGAGCAACCTGGTTTTGGGACTGGTTGGAGGTTGAAGATGAACAACGTGTCATCCTTCAACCAATGAAACAACGCCATTTGGATTTTTTTAAATTTCTGATTTACATTTGATTCAGTGCTTTATTCACTAATGACCATGATATGCACAGTGTGCCAGATCCGTTGGATTTGATTACTAACGCGTTTTGACTCTCATCCAATGGTCCACATATTTTTGACTTTTATTTTCTTTTCTGATTTTTATATTTAATTGTTTTAAACTTAAAAAAATCATAGAAAATTCATTTTAAGTCCAAAAAATCTGAAAAAATTATGAAAATTATTTTTGATTATTCTCTTTCTGATTTTTATTTTTTCACAATTTAATTTTGTGTTTTGGGAGTCTTTACAAATTTTCACCTTATTTGAATTGTTTTAAATGTTTAAAAATACTTTTATGCATTTTTAAATTCTAAAAAATTATGAAATGATCCAATGATATTGTGACAAATATTGGTGACCTCACTTATTTTTTATTTCTGAATTTGCTATTTTTTTAATCATTTTTTGTTTATTTTACTCATTTCTTTTAATTTTAAAAATAGTTTCTGACTTTAAAAAATTGACAAAAAATTTATAAAATCATTTGAGTCCTATTCTGATTTTTCTATGGACTTACTTTTTATTTTTTGATCAATTTGAACACACTTGATATTTTTTCTTTTATTTCTATTTTAAAACATTTTTTTAAAACATTTTTTGTATATATTAAATGTAATATTATTTTGTGACTATTTTCTGGCTGATCTTGGGTTAAATTTTTGATCATGAACTTTATTAACATCATTGGATCCATGGTGTTGAGTTTAACTCCACAAAAATGGATGAATGATTTTAATAATAGTTTGATTAAATTTAATTCAAAAGTGGTTTGTATATTCTCTCCCATCCCTCTTCATCTTATCCCTTTTCTTATTGCACTAAGTGTTATTGGAGCATTATCTCTATATCATGTCTCAAAACAAATGGTGCATAAATTCCTATTGACCGACCTCAAAATAGGTGTGACTTCTATATAAGTCCACTTACAATTGCTTAACATAGCGCTAAATTTTGTCCCGATTTTAATAAATGATCATTCGTGGCCCAAACTTATGTTTGCAAGCCCAAGTATGTTAATTTGATCTCTTTGATCCAATAACCTTGAGATTCATTGTGTGGAGGATTTGGTTCTACCAATGCTCTAATGGATCTACAACACCTTTGGTCAACGTGGATCACTTAAACATCATTGATCATTAAATGATACTCATGAGGATTCCAAATGGATGATATACTTGACAAAAAGCAAATGCAACTTGTTGTGTGGAGGCTTTGGTTCTACCAATCCTCTAATGAGTTTCAAATGCAAGTTTCAATATGATCATCCAACTAATCACTAATCACTAATAATTGACTTTATCCTTTATTTTTATTATATGCCCCTTTTATTTTTATGCACTATTTACTTTTAACATTTACATTTCATGCCATTTTCATCTTTGCTCATTTGAGTATTTACTTTCTTGTCCTTTTTATTTTTTCTCACTTGAGCTTTAATCTTCTTTTTCAAAACACCTAATAATCAACATAAACCTTAAAAATATTTAATTATACTTGGACTATTTGGTTACTATCCTTGGCATTATGGAGCATTTGACTTTTTGGACTTAGGATTAGAAACCTTGGCCTATGATTGGAGACATTGTGACCTTATCTGATTATTTTGTCTGGAGCTCTTGAGATTTACCTCAAGGCATTGGGTTTTTTGTTTATTTTGTGTTCGGGTTATTGTGATTACACTATTTGTTTGTAATCTGGAATTCACCCGTATACAGCCGTTACTCTGCCAAATTTTTGTGAAGACTTAACACACTTGAAGTTTGGTTCTTTCAAGAGGTCTAGTATCATTGCTTGTTTGGTTTTAATCCAAAGAATGGGAATTCTATCTTGGCTCATAGTGTCAAGTATTGGCTTCTGGTTGGTTAGATGGTTCTTATCCCTAGCTTTTACCTTATGCTTTAGGATAGTCCCTTCTTCTCCTCCCATCTTCTTTAATTTCAAAAATCGTTTCCCTCCTTTTGAAAACTCTTCTTGCTTTTAAACTTGAACCACTTTCATAATAAACTTGGACTTAGGTCCATGCATTCTCAAAACATTTTCATAAATAAACTTCAATAAACTTAATAATACTTTGACATTTTTTTTTGTGAGAAGACTAAAAGTCAATCAATCTCATTTCAAACCATTTTTCCACTTTGGCTTTTATCTTTAAAATTTTCTCAAAAAGATTGGACTCTTGTCAATCCTTGTAGTGATGCAAACAACTATACTTCTATAATATGTAGTGAAGAGAGATGTTTTCCACTTGGGTGTTGAGTGAGGCATTGTTGATTTTAAAATCCAAGTCATATCCTCCACTTTGAGATGATGCAAGTTCTACTTTCTCATGATTGTGGGTAGTAGGTATGTTTTCCACACGGACAATGACGATGATGTCTTATCTCATAAAATTAACCAACACATTTATATTTTAAAACTTTTAAAGAGGAACTACGTGTACCCTGATCCCCCATTACACGAAAAGGTGGTACGTAGGCACTAAAGGTTTGCAACCGCGGCGGGTGCAAAAACCATAAAAATATATTTCTTTTCTCACCTCCACCATCCATTTTCTGTACAACATTTTTATAGCCAAAATATACAAATTTTTACAAAGAGGTTCCTGCAGAGTATTGTAGATGTTTAAGGTGCTAATACCTTCCCTTTGCATAACCAACCCCCTTACCTTGAATCTTTCCCCCCTCTTTTGGGTTATTCGCTCTTTTCCCATTCCTTTGGAAACAATAAAGCGCAGTGACGATTTTTATTTTGATCTGTATAAGTCTAGTCAATCCAATGGCTTAGTCTTAAACATTTCTACCGCTACAGACGGGCGTAGGTTAATCGTATAGTCATAGAAGGCAACTTATGATACGTTTTAGCAATTTTCGTAAGGGACTAGACCATTTACCGAAGGAAACATCGAGGGTCTTTTCTAAAATGCCCATATTCGAGAGACATGACTATTTTTCGAGGCAACAAGCGAGGTTACTCTAGAGGTGCACGTGTGAATATTGTGATTGATTGCATGCATTTTTGTCTTTGAGATTAGGGTTTTCTAGCAGTTGATTTTATCTTGCCATACACACCCTAATTACTAACAATTTATATTAAAGCTGTAAATTGCAGAAATTAAAATCCTAAGCTATTAAAATTTACAAATGGGGATGAAGTAGAAACTTAAATATTACAAATATATCGAATAATAATGAAGACAATGTAAAAATAGTGTAAAATAAAGGAAAAATTGCATTTTGAACTGTTATGTATCGACACATGCTGCTATGCATCGACACATAACTTTCCTTGCTCCTGTAAAACCAAACCAACTCAGTATGAGTCGATGCATAAGGGGATGTGTCGACTCATTTCCTGTCTGTGTCGACACATACGCGTTTTGTATCGACTCATACACCTTTCATCCTTCTATTTTGGGGCCTGGATAACAATATGAGTCCATGCATAAGGCTATGTGTTGACTCATACCCTGTTTTTTCACTAGAATGAGTCGACCCAAGTGGGTATGTGTCAACTCATGCTGCAGTTTTTTGCCTTAAACATTATTTTATTGTCTGTTTGGGTCAGTTTACAGCATACAATTGATAAACATAAATAGCAAGCAAATGGTTAGCTCAAAGGGGCAATGATTACTGCATTTTTATCTTAAAAAATAAATCCTTAATGATGTATTAAAAAATGCAAAGTCAAGATGACTTACCTTGAGACTGCACTTGGTGTTTTAAGTCTGAGTACTTTTCCAATTGTTGTGATGGCTCCAATGAATCTCCAAGAAGCTGTCCCAAACTGTTGAATCACACTAACTTAGTCAAGTTATATAATGCTGTTTTTTGTGTTTGGAGGGTGAAGATAATAGCACTAAAAGAAACTATTCTAGTGTTTGAACAATCTCTATATGATAAGGTGTTTTGTTTCTGGGAGAGTTTGTAAGGTGGAATAATGGATTGAGGTTCTGTTTTGAATGAAAGTAGATCTGGTTTTTTGAATGAGAAAAGGTTATAAAGAATGTTATTTTCTTTTCTGTTCAAAACTCTCTATTTTCTCTCTAAAAGCCAACCCCTTGTGTGTTGTGAAAACAATCTATTTATAGAGGAAGTTTTGCTGGGATTTTGGGAGGGAAACAAATAATAACTTGAACAGTTTGGGTATGTTGCATCATTGCCTTTTAGATGCAGCTCTCATATGAAAATTTGATGCAAACATGAGGCTGAGATAATGCAGGCTTGGATTGGGTTGATAGTAGCATATCAGGGTTGTTTTTGCCGCAGTTTTGGAGTGTTGTGGCAACTTGGTACATGGTTGTTTATAGTAGTATAGCAGGCTGTCTTTTGACATGGTTTTGGGATGTTATGTGGGCAATACAACAAGCTTGGACATCATTGTTTGTAGGATGATAAAAAATCTGGTTTGTGGACCAATTTATGCAGATTGTAACAAAGACAAAGCATGTTTGTGGGCAGCATAGTGGCAAGGTTTGAGTCAAAGGGGAAGAGTTCAAACAAGACCAAACCTAAGATTTGTACTCTTGCAAAAATGCCACTTTGTAATAACTTGAATTATTTGTAACATCTTTAATTATTTGTGACATCTTGAATTGTTTGTAACATCTTGAATTATTTGTGACATCTTGAATTATTTTGAATGAAAAGATGTCATGAAGCAATGAAATTAACAAGTATAGAAAATACTTAGAAAAATTTCAAAGTCTTGCAAAGTTGGATTTCTGACTCTCTTGATTTTTGATGATCAAATTTCATATTTTGGATGTCTTGATAAAATGTGATTTTTGGGACTCAATTTTGGTCAAACAATCAAAGTTTGACTTTTTAGTGCACAGTTGACTTTTTCCACCAGTTGACCGAATTTTATCTATTAATCCGCTGATCTCAGGAGATGAATTGAAATATGTGATTAGGTCAAAATGACACGATCTAACCCTTGAGATCATGCTTCCAACCAATAGGTCAGGTATTAGGTCAAAAATTAAAGTTCGGTCATTTTCAATCAAAACCCTAATTTTGCCCATTTTGCCCTTTTGATCATTTGAATGACTTTCTTGGAAAATCGTGATCCAAGACTTGAAACTTGACATAAGTAATCCTGAGAGTCCATAATGATCCATGAAAGTCATTTGAAACATTAGAAATCCAATTGCCTTTATACAAACTCAAACCCTAATTTGAGGCATCATTGTTGAGGAGATTGTTTGACCTAGTCAATACTTACGAAAACTTGAGGCATTGAAGATCTTTGTAGGAAATATCTTGAGAAATGAGAGGGAAAATTTTGGGGTACAACAGCTTCCCCTGTTCAATCTTCTTAAACCTGAAGAGTTAGATTGGCGAGTCCGTCATTCGTGACTTAAAGGTGGAAGATGATTGAACACTAGAGTGCCCAGAAATTTGCACTCAATGATGTGGTGGTTGATTGTGTCGAGAATGGTCTTAAAGACGCCATTTGGAGAGGTGACTGAGAGTTTGTAGGGGATGGGCTTATATATGCCATCCAGAAGTGATGAGGAGTCGTCGAAGATGGGCTTATAGATGCCATCCAAAAGATTGTTGGTAGAGATTGGAAGAAGTATCAGGGTAAATCTTTGGTCAATTTATACTGAAATAGTAGATGTATTGAAGGAAGTGTTTTTCATGTAGATAGTCGCCCCGTCCTGTTTCAAGAATTTATCTACAATCAATTTGTTAGTAAACCCGTCTTGTTTCGAGAGTTCATGCCATTGGTGATAAAGATAGTCGCCCCGTCCTGTTTTGGGAATTGATCTTTATCTAACCAAAGAGAAAGAAAGATAGTTTCCCCGTCCTGTTTCGGGAGTTAATCTTCAATCTGCTCATGTAGATAGTTGTCTATCTTGTTTCAGGTATTAATCTACAATCAATTGTTCACAGATGGTTGTCCTATCTTGTTTCAGATATTAATTCGGAACCTGCTTTTTGTTGGTCGTAGAGATATTTGCCCTGACTTATTTTAGGAATTAGTCTCCGACCTTAGATAAAGGAAGATAGTTTCCCCGTCTTGTTTCAGGAGTTAATCTTCAATCTGCTCATGTAGTTATTTGTCCTGTCTTGTTTCAGGTATTAATCTACAATCAGTTGTTCATAGATAGTTGTCCTGTCTTGTTTCAGGAATTAATCAGGAACTTGTTGAAAATTGATGATGATATTTGTTTGTTGATCTTTCCTGAAAAGGTAAAGAATTATCTGTATGCAATGTCATGATGCATGACATACATTGTATAATGATGTTCTCAAAAGAAATGAGATTGTGCTATATGTATTTTGTATGCATATGCTATGATGTTTGTAAAGTAATGTATGAATGCAATATATGAACCGATCAGTTGTTCATTGTAGAGTCGTTGAAATGAGGGAAAATAAATCCCTGACTGCTGCTGCGGGGTGAAGAATGTGATTCTTCATTATTTATTTAGAATGTTTTCACAGGGGATTCCTGTTTTGTTGTTTGAGGGGAAATCCATCGGGGGTCGTTGATTTTGCTTGAGGGGAACTCTGTGGAGAGTTTTGATATCTTCTTGGGAATAGAGTGCAGGAGTTTTAGTTATCCGTTGCTCTACTGGGGAGTTATCTCTTGATTGGAGAGAATGGAAGGTAACAACTCGTCGGGGATAGAGAAGTTAACTGTTATCTGGTTGGATTCCAGGCTTTGTAGCAACTCACTGGGGATAATGAAAAACTCTAATGGGGAGGAAGAGTTTTGTTAGTGATTTGAATAAGTTAAACTATGGTTATATGGTTAGATTCGTATTCAAATTTTAGGCAGGTTTGATATTTACATCTTTTGATTTGGCTGAGAAATGAAGCTTTTTGAAGCTTAACAATGGAGTTACACATCCCTGTGCACGCGAAGGAAGAAGATGAAGCCATGTCCAAATTTTCAGAAATGAGGTCATTTTATATTTAATGCAAGTTGTATAACTAACGGATGAAACAAACCACCCAAGTGGTACAAATAGCGCACGCTAAAGCCTTGCCATGTAGAAGGTCCTGGATTCGAGCCCCAGCGAGAACTTTTGTATTTATTTTGTCATTTTTTCCAAACTAACATGCAGGTTTATAACATATTGAGTGCTGGCTGTTCTGAAGGAAAGGTGTGGAGAACATGGGTTCAAACTTTGGCAGGACAAAAACAATTTTTTATCACTTGTTTGTTTTCATTTTTTAACAAACTTCAACATTTTTCCAACCAATCAAAACAACTCCTTTTGAGTTGATTTTTTGCACACTATTTATTTACAATGTCTATTTTATGAATATATAAAAATATCACAAAAAATATTTTATTTTCATATTTATTTTAATTAACCAAAATCCTTCAATAAAAAACCCTAAAAAATGATTTATTGATTAATTTGATTTTCCTTTAACTTAGGATTAATTTTCCTATTTTTATTAATCACATCCCTTTAGGTTAATTAGGTCAAAATAATTTTCCTAACAAAAATCCAAAGCAAAATCCATTTCTTTTTGTGTTCCTTGTACATTATATTCATGTCATTTCTTGTACAAATTCAATGTGGTTGTAATAGATAATTAGGGTTTAATTTCTTGCAATCCCCATTTGTAAATTTGTATCCCTCTCCCCAAATGATGTTATAGCGTAGTAAATTTACTTCCTGCAATTTATCGCTTTCATATCAATGCTAGTAAATTAGGGTTTGTATGGAAAGATAAAATCAATACTTAGAAAACCCTAATTCAAGATAAATCAAGCATGAAATACAAACACTTGCACACTTACACCTCTAGGGTTAACTCCACTTGTTGCCTTGAGAAAATGGTCATAATATGCATGTGATACATCTTAGCAAAAACAATCAAAAATACAAGATCATAGTCCCTCGATGACGCTACGAATGTTGCCTTATAAATGATCTTAGTCCCTCAAGAGAAATGCTAAGATATCTCACAACATTACTATTCACGACTATACGATGACCCACACTTGTCCCTTTACATCCAAAGATAAGGCTTCTTACCAATCAATGGTAAGATAGCAATATCAAAGAAAGGAAGAAATAAACAAAAGACTTTTGAGTAGGTAGAACATTCTTAGCTAGTTGCTTGCTCATAATCCATCTTCAAAAACATAAATCTTTTCAAACACACCAAACACTTCCAAAACATGAAATATTTTCAAAAGTACAACACTTTGTATGCATTCTTATACAGACGAGAATCATTACAAAGTTTGCCTAAACGGAGGCGCTTTTCAAAAATGCTTTCAAAACCCACCACAAACACATTTCAAACAAAGCAATTTCAAAAGTGATCTAGCAAGCAACTAAAAGCCCATAGATTACTATGGATGAAAATGGTGCTAACACCTTCCCTTTTCATAATCTACCCCCCGAACTCAAGAAAACATCTCAAAGGTCTTTCATGTTCTTTTCACCATTTCCTTATTGGATAAAAGAAAAGTCGGTGGTGACTCTTGCTATCCGCAACAATTACGATAAAACGCAAAACAACCAAGTTTGTTCTCCCACCGTATTACAGAACTGGCGACTCTGCAGGGGATGAAGAGTAAAAGGGGGTTACCTTAGAGTTAGATCACATTTACTTGATTTCATTGTTTGATTTGTTTGCTTTACTTTTTTTAGGTCCTTGTTTGGGTTTGTTTTGATCCTCTACCCGGATCTGGGAACACCATTAGGTAAGTAGCAATAGATTATGGAAATTGTACAGCATAGACCGATATGGTTGAAGCAATGACTATGTTAGTGTGATGCATTTGTTGGTACCAGTATCCCTTGTGTTGAATCGAGGAGAATACGGGGCCGTTGAGCAGTGTCATGAAGCACTAACTGACCTTAGAACCTTTAATTGAACAACTTGGCCATTATGAAGTAGTGAGATAGCCAGTTTCGGTGGAAAGCTTAAAATTGGTTGATAGTCGATGCTACGCTCATTGAGATCAGACTTTTGGGATATTTTGGCCGCAAGAAAAGATTGATTATGCTAAAATAATGCCCAATGAAGAAAGATCAGTGATATTGAGATCCCCTGGAACCCGATTACTTTCTAGGACAGGATGAGCCAACTAAACTTCAAGAGGGTACTTACCTATAAACTCCATGCAAGCCTAAACCTAAAGAATTGTTTTCTTTGTTTGTACATAATGAATTGTTTTCTTTGTTTGTACATAATGAATTGTTTTCTTTTTCTTGTGTTTGATACTTGTACATAACATCATGACATCATACCATATCATTATCAATAACCATTTCAAGGATCTTAAGGGCCTGTGATGCAGAGTCATGATGAACCAGGCGTCTATCAAGGGGCAAGAGGATTTATTCTCCTCTAACCAAACGCTCTCAAATACCAAAGCATGGTAACTTGAGTCAAGGGCAATGACTCACTCGACATGGTGAGCTTGATTCTCGTGGAAGGACATTCAACTCTACGAAGTTCTCCAATCAAAGTTGTGATCAAAGTTCAACTTCTAACATTTTCTTGTATATACCCCGCGAGATCCTTGAAAACATCGCATCCAAAAACAATGCATGTCATCATAACAGGTTTTCCCCATACAAGTTTCTCATCTTCTTACTGTTTATTTCAGTAGAGATGGCTCTAGAACAGACTGTCGTAGATATTCAGACCCAAAATGCTCAACTTCAAGAATTGTTCTTAAACCTATCCAAGGGGCAAAAAGAAGTGAAAGCACTCCTCATTGAGAGAATAAACAGGAGGAATTCTGAAGACAACATGGACGACCAGTTAGAACGATTACAAATTAAAATGGCAACAATGAAAATCCAGAGGATGGGACAAATGGTGGGTCAGATGGGTCTTATCCAAAACTTAGCTCGGGGATAAGAAGAGCTATGAGCCCTCGTCAACAAACTTCATCAAGATGGGTGCAACCATGTGGAACAAACATTTATAATTGAGGATCGAGTCATTAATCAGCCTCTGATGAGACAAGAAGTTGATTTGGTCAAGAGAACAACCTTCAAAATGGTTACTACACCAAGAATCCAACAACGGCTTCGCCAACCACGACAGGGTGATCAACGTAAACAAGATACACCCAAAAGATAATTTACCGAGATCAACATGTCCTTGACTCAATAATTGCATCATATGTTGGAAGCCAAGCTGGTTATATTAAGGGAGCCTCCTCAAAAACCTAACACTTCTGCTCCCAACTACAAATACAATGAAAGGTGCACATACCACTCCAACAGTCAGGGGCACGACACTGATAACTATTAGGCATTGAAGAATAAAATTCAAGACCAGATCGATGAAAGAGCGTTGGAATTCGCACAAGATGGTCAGATTGAATTTTTCAGTCATCCCTCAAAGACACACCATCTGAAGTGACAAATTTAAGCGGAGAAATTTTTTGTTCATTCGAATTTTCAGTTGTAATTTCTTTGTTTGTTTAAACACTTGTCCTTATGTCAAACTTTGGTTGTTCTCATTAATGCATTGCATATGTTTTTCTTGAATTAATCCATTCATTTTCACTATATTTAAATTGTGCTTTTACTCCCTTTTATGATATTCAACTCGTTAAAAGTTGTAAGCCTTTAGAGGGAGGATGACGAAAACAATGCCATAATCTCATATAGTATGCTTTTGGACAAACCTTGCTGATGATGTACATGCGTTTTTTCAATTCCTAAATAGTGGAGTTATAAGGAAGATAATCCCTAGTCAACCCCTTTGAGCCAAAGAAGTAGGAGTTTTCTTTTTCACACAAATTGAAACCTTTAATCAAAACCTGGGGCAGGGTAGTTTATCAGTTAATTTAAATGCGTGTTCAGTCGCAAGCTTTCACTTCATACATAACGAATGACATAAAAAACGTCCTTCTGAATCAAAAGGCGGCGATGGTTCCCCATAAAATAGGCAGTCATTATCTCTCAAAAGAAAAAGCCCACTAAGTCAAAACCTACGAAGGAGACTTAAGAAAAAACTGGGGCATCCCGCTGACTGTAGTCTCAAAAACAAGAAAAACAATTAGGCAAAAATCAGGGATAATAAATCAAAAAGAGGTCACTGCAAATCCTCGACAACATGAAAAATGTTACAAAAATGACTGCCTTCTCCAACAAACTTAACTTGTCTGAACCATCACCAGAACGCCATTCCAGACTCAATTGGAATTCAAAACTGAGTATAGGGCTGAAGAACATCATGAAGAACGGGTGGGTACAAATAAACTTTGAGCCTTATCCTTTGTTTCTTAAATTATGAACCAGGTCAGATTACAACCTCTTAAAAGTCCTAATTGAAGCATGGATTAGTTCGAAAGCATACTGTTACAAAAGGTATCCTGACTCCTGTAAGGCTTACTGTATATCCTGAGTTGAATTCATGTTCTTACAAAATTCTTTTACTTGCTAAAATGCATTTTCAAAAATTCAAGACAAACATAAACTTTGCATTGTTTGAATACCGCTGTTTGCATATGGCTATTTGTTTGAAAATAGAGAAATTCACACGACGAACATCCAATGAACGAAAATTCTCCCAAGAAACAGAACCACTTCAAAATTGGAAGACGCTTCTAATGACAAATCTCCTATAAGCAAGGGAGAATGACATGTCACTGTCCAACTCATCTGTGGCAGTCAAGTCGAGATTCCAAGAAATCTCTCAAGAAGTGATGAATAACGAGGGGCAGGTCTGCATCTGAATCATTTGGGGTATTGAACATGAATTCCTGCAAAAGGTCACATGTGACCAAGCATACATTTTCTGGAAGTGCTACAACACTTACTACTATAGACAACGACAAGTCCCCACAGAGCCACCTCTATAAGGTTATCCCCACATAATAATCTTCACGGGTAAGGGTATAAACCCCTCAAGGCGAAATTCATGGATATCCCCATAAAATTGGATCCATGCAATCCCCAGCCATAATTTCAGTCTCCGGAAAACCTCTCCCAAGCTGAGTTGGTCTCAAGAATAATCCTCGAGGAGTTCTGCAAAAAGAAAACACCTCCCCAACAATTTATCAAATATTCTCTTCAACAGGGTTTATTTCCCTAACAAACTATGGATTCTCCAGTGGAGTTCTCCTCAAACAACATAGTAGGAATCCCTAGCGGAAACATTCTAAAATAAGGTCTGAAGAGGTGCATACTCTTCATCTCCAGTAGTAGTTTGGGATTTAATTTCCCAAGGCTCGCCAACATTTGTCAAGGATTTATTTTCCCAGACAAAGATGTACTTCAATAACATTTCACATTTCATACGTCATAACATATGCATACGAAACACGTATAGCACAATCTCATTTATTTTGAGAACACCATTACACAATGCATTTTATACATCATGACATTTCATACAGCTAACGCTTTACCTTTTCAGGAAAAGATCAATCGACAGATAATTATCATCAATGATTTTCAGCAGGTCCAAGATTATTTCCTGAAACAAGACAGAGCAACTATCTATGTGACCAGATGCAGCTTCACACGGGCTCATCCTGAAGTAATCTTACAACGGATTACTTCTCAAAATTTCTAGATATAGCTTTACACGGGCTCATCCAGAAGCAATCTTACATGGATTCCTTCTCAAAATTTTGAGATGCAGTTTCACACGGACTCATCATGAAGCAGCCCTAACCAGGTTCCTTCTCATATATTTCCAGATGAAGTTTCACACGGACTCATCCCAAAGCATCCCTACCAAGGCTCCTTCTCATATATTTCCAGATAAATTTTCACATGGACTTATCCTGAAGCAGCCTTACCCAGGCTCCTTCTCATATATTTCCAGATGAAGTTTCACACAGACTCATCCCAAAGCAGCCCTACCCAGGCTCCTTCTCATATATTTCCAGATGAAGTTTCACACAGACTCATCCTGAAGAAATCCTACCCAGGCTCCTTCTCATATATTTCAAGATGATGTTTTCATACGGACTCATCTCGAAGCGGCCCTACACAGGCTCCTTCTCATATATTTCCAGATGCAGTTTCACACGAACTCATCCCAAAGCAGATCTACCCAGGCTCTTTCTCATATATTTCCTGATGAAGTTTCACACAGACTCATCCTGAAGAAGCCCTATCCAGGCTCCTTCTCATATATTTCCAGATGAAGTTTTCACACGGACTCATCCCGAAGTGGCCCTTCACAGGCTCCTTCTCATATATTTCCAGATGAAGTTTCACACGGACTCATCCTGAAGCAGCCCTACCCAAGCTCCTTCTCATATATTTATAGAAGAAGTTTTCACACATACTCATCTCGAAGCATCCCTACCCAGGTTCCTTCTCATACATTTCTAGATGAAGTTTCACATGGACTCATCATGAAGCAGCCATACCCAGGTTAATTCTCATATATTTCTAGATGAAGTTTCACACAGACTCATCCCAAAGTATCCCTACCCATGCTCCTTCTCATAAATTTCTAGATGCAGTTTCACACGGACTCATCCCAAAGCAGCCCTACCCAGGCTCCTTCTCATATATTTCCAGATGAAGTTTCACACAGACTCATCTTGGAGCAGCCCTACCCAGGCTGCTTCTCATATATTTCCAGATGAAGTTTCACACGGACTCATCCTGAAGTATCCCTACCCAGGTTCCTTCTCATACATTTCCAGATGAAGTTTTACATGGACTCATCCTGAAGCAGCCATATCCAGATGAAGTTTTCACATAGACTCATCCTGAAGCGGCCCTACACAGGCTCCTTCTAATGAATTTCCATATTCCCTTCTAGATACAGTCTAGATACGATCTAGAGACAAATGGTATTCTGACACTTATTCCAAATTCACTCTAGAAACGATTCTGATATGATCCAGAGACGGATGACATTCTGACACTTATTCCAAATTCACTCTAGAAACAGTCCAGATACGATCCAGAGACGGATGACATTCTGACACTTATTCCAGATTCACTCCAGAAACTGTTCAGATATGATCCAGAGACGGATGACATTCTGATACTTATTCCATATTCAATCTAGAAACGGTTCAGATACGATCCAAATACGGATGACATTCTGATACTTATTCGAGAAACGGTTCAAATACGATCAAGAGACGAATGTTATTCTGACACTTATTCCAGAATTTCTCCTAGATACAGTTCATATACGATCTAGATGCGGATGTTATTCTGACACTCATTCAATACATCTTTCAAATATAGTTCAGATACAATCCAGATGCGGATGTCATTCTGACACTCATTCAACACATCTTTCAAAAGCGGTTCAGATACGATCCAGTTATGGATATTATTCTGATACTTATTCCAGCATATCATTCAGAATCAAATCGACCAAATATTTATTCTGATACTTCTCCCAGTTACAATCAAGCTTAGACTTAGTCTAATTTCTATGAACAATCACCTTTAGATGGCATCTATAAGCCCATCTCCGACAACTCTCCATCATCTCTCCAAATGGAATCTATAAGCCCATACCCAATTCAACACATCATCGAGTTCAAATTTATGGGCACTTTAGTGTTCAATCATCTTTCACCTTTAAGTCACGAAAGGAAGATCTGGCAATCTCACTCTTCAGGTTCAAGAAGATTGAACAGGGGCAGCTGTTGTACCCCAAAATTTGCCCTCTCAATTTCTCAAAGTTTCTCTTACAAAAATCTCCATTGCTCAAAATTGTATAAGGTTTGATCAACTCAAGACACTTCCTCAACACTGGGCTCAAATCAAAGTTTGGGTTTGGACAAGTACAATTGGACTTTTAATGCACCATATAGTTTCCATGGATCATATTGGGCTCTCAAGCATCAGGTCAAAGAAAGGAGGAAAAGGAAATTATCAAAAGGGCAAAGCAGATCGAAAGGAGTGGTTGCAGATAACCATGTCGAATTCAAAATCTGTTTCAGGCTGTTCAAACCACATGACTGATCAAAAGGAGTGGTTGGCATATTTTGACAAATCTAAGAAGAGCAAGCTTGCTTTAACCCACAAGCTTCGACTAGGCAATGGCTTCCTTCGAGCAACCTATTTCAATCCACAAGCTTCGACTGGGAAATGAATTCCTTCTAGCAACCTGCTTCAATCCACAAGCTTCAACTGAGTAATGACTTCCTTCAAGCAAGCTTGCTTCAATCCACAAGCTTCAACTCGGCAATGACTTCCTTCGAGCAACCTGCTTCGATCCATAAGCTTCGACTGGGCAATGGCTTCCTTCGAGCAACCTACTTGAATCCACAAGCTTCGATTGGGAAATAGCTTTCTTCGAGCAACCTGCTTCATTCCACATGCTTCGATTAGGAAATGGCTTCCTTTGAGCAAGATTGCTTCAATCCAAAAGCTTCGACTGGGCATTGGCTTCCTTTAAGCCACCTGCTTCGATCCACCTCTAAAACCTTCAACACACATAGTTTTGACACTATAAATTACAAGTCTATCTTTATGCTTGCTTTGATCCACAAGCTTCGACTGGGCAATGGCTTCCTTCAAGCAACCTGCTTCGATCCACAAGCTTAGTTGGTTGTGGCATTTGAAGTTTGGACATTTGAAGTTTGGACATTTGAACTTTTGACCACTTAATCAACTGATGGTTACTGGTATTCCAAGTCTTGAGATGCCTAAAAAAATTGTGAAGTTTGTTTAGTAGGAAAGAAATCCAGAAATTCTTTCGTTTGGACTATGCCAATAAGATCATCTTGCATACTCAAAGTGGTACATTCAGATGTATATGGTCCATTCGAAGAACATAAAGTTGGTGGAAACAAATATTGTTTTGTCTATTGATGAGTTTAGTCGAAAGTTATGGGTTTATGTGACCAAAACGAAAGGACAGAGTATTTGATTCAAGGAATCAAATCGAAGAACAAATTTTGAAGAACATTGATCAAATCCATAGGCCATGCTACATGATCTTGCTTTGTAGGCCTCAAACTTGTGTTTCACTCCATAATTGATTATTTACACAATGAATTAAGCTCTTACCCAAGTTATTAAGCCATTGTCCAAAAGATCTTTCCATAAAGTAAGCTTGTTGGTACAAAATTTGTCTTGAGCCCATACCTTGCTTACTTCGGATTATACTCCACCATAAATCATGAAAAGTAGCCCCTCTATACTAACAACTTTGTTATTTCATCTCGGGATCATGGAAAACTTGTCAGAACTTGACATTTGCATTCCAACTAAACCATAATTTGTTATCTTGCAAATCTGATTACTTCAACTTCCCAAACCTTTTCTCTATAAATGGAGAGACCATTTGCAAGATAAAGGAGTCAGATTCTTGTGTATTGAAAAATCCCTAAACACTCCCAAACTCTCAAAAACTCAGAACCTACACACAAGCACAAAACTTGGCACATTCTAACTTCACACACAAAATCTCAAATCCCTTTGTGCGTTTTTTGGCATTTCGATTCACTAAGCTTCCATACACCAGCTCCCAAAACTTCTCAAAACTCCTTGAACTCAGAACCTGCATCGAAAGCCACATTGTTTTCCATTTCTGACTTTGAAGAGCCAACTCCAAAATCCTTCTGGATTTCAAAGCAAAGTAGTGATCCCACTAGCTTCAAGGAGGCCCAGGCAAGTTTAATCCATCATCAAATCATTTTTGGAATTCGTGTAGAAGTCCTTCAAATTTCACTCCTCAAACTTGAAACTCTTCATTCAAGCATCATATGTATATACATTATGAAGAAAAGATGTAGATATCATGTCTAGGAAGATGACCATGTCCATGGTTTTGATTATCTTTGCTTGTGTATTGAGAATTTCTTCTCTGATCAGTTAGGTTTTAGTTTTAGTACTGAACAAAATTCATGCTAACCTTCGACCCATAACTTTTGAAATTATATGGTTAGATTCGTATTCAAATTTTAAGAAGTTTTGATATTTAAATCTTTCAATTTGGCTGAGAAATGAAGCTTTTCGAAGCTTAACAATGGAGTTATGCATCCTTGCGCGCGCGAAGGAAGAAGATGAAGCCATGTTCAAATTTTCAGAAATGAGTTCATTTTATATTTAATGCAAGTTGTATAACTAACGAATGAAATAGACCACCCCAGTGGTACAAACAGCGCGCGCTAAAGCCTTTCCATGTAGAAGGTCCTGGGTTCGAGCCCCAGCGAGACCTTTTGTATTTATTTTGTCATTTTTTCCAAACTAACATGCAGGTTTATAACATATTGAGTGTTGGCTGTTCTGAAAGAAAGGTGTGGAGAACCTGGGTTCAAACCTTGGAAGGACTATTGTACCCCAAAATTTTCCCTCCCATTTCTCAAGAATTTTCTCACAAGATTCCTATTGGGTCAAGACTGCACAAGGTTTGATCAGCTCAAGATACTTCCTCAACACTGATGACTCAAAACTAGAGTTTGAATTTGCACAAGTACAATTGGACTTTTATAGCCCCATGTAGTTTCCGTGGATCATATTGGACTCTCATGCATCAAATCAAAGAAGAGCAAATTTGCTTTGATTCATAAGCTTCGATTGGACATTTGGGCCTCCTTCGAGCAAGCCTGGTTCAGAGGCTTCGATTGAGAATTTGGGCCTCCTTCGATGCAAGCTTGGTTCACAAGCTTCGAATGGGCATGTGGCCTCCTTCGATCAAGTTTAATCCACAAGCTTTGACTGGGGAATTGATTTCCTTCGAAGAAACATACTTCGAATCCAACTTTGAACCCTTCGAACAAGATTGGTTGAAGAACATTGATCAAATCTCATAGCCTTATCCTCCAAATATCACTTGTCAGGCTATGTTACTTCCAAATCTGTACATAATCAGAGGCTTACACAAATTTGTGATGTATTACACAAAGATTCGAAGCTTTATCCACTGGATTATACCATTTTTGGATAAAATGGCAAAAAGCTACGTATCATTTTTTCATAAAGATTACTTTAATCACAAAGTTAGTTTTTTGAGCTCCCAACCTAATTTTATCTGAACACAAGCAATGTAAAAAGTATGTGTCAAATCTCCTGCAAACATCATGCCCCACTTGTACTTGAACTTAGGAACTATGAAAATCCATAAAACTTGATTTTTTTTTCATTTTCAACCATAAGATGTTATCTCAGGGTTCTGGTTACTACAAACCTTCTATAAATAGAAAGACCCTTTGCAAATCACAAGGAGACTTTTGGTTTGGTGAAAAAAAATCATCAAACACTCTCAAACTCTCAAACTCTCAAAAAATCTTAAACCCATTCATGCATTAGTGAACCTTTCGATTCACTCCATATATCATCCTTTCGATTCACCACCCCCATAACTTCCATATACCAGCCCTAGAACACTCCCAAAGCCCTAAAAAAACCCACTCAAGGAAGTTAGTGAGCCCTTCGATTCACTCCTAACCAACCTTCGATTCAATGATTTTCAAAACAAAGCAGCAACTGAAATAGCTTCAGGGAGGTCGAAGTAGGCTTAGCCCATCATCAAACTGTTCCTGGAGGTTTTGTCGAAGCCCCTCAAGTCTCACTCCAAGAGGTAAGTTTTCTAAAACTTAGAACTCTTCATTCAAACATCATTTGTATACACATTGTAAAGAAAAAAATGTAGACATCATGTTTAGGATGCTGACCATACTCTTAGCTTTCGATTATCATTGCTTGTACATTTTAAGGGTTCACCTCTGAACAATTAGGCTTTGGTTTTGATATTTCATGATGAACTGCGACCCATAACTTGCGAAAGTTACATGGTTAGATTTGTATTTAGATTTTACGCAGGTTTTTACATCTTTCAATTGGCTAAGGAACAAAGCCATTCGAAGCTTAAACAGTGGAGTCATGCATTCTTGCACTCGAAGGAAGAAGAAGCTGGGCATTTCAAACATTCAGAAACGAGTTCATTTTGTATCCAATCGAAGTTATCTTATGAATGGATGAAACATACCACCTCGGTGGTACTGACAACGCGCACGAAAGGCATTTCTGTGTAAGGTCCTGGGTACAAGCCCCAGCGAAACCTTTTGTATCTATTCTGTTATTTTTTCCCTAACAAACAAACAAACCCTGGGCCTAAACACAAAACTGTTTTTTACACAAAAAATTTTTTAAACACAAAAACTATTTTCTACACAAAAACTGTTTTTAAATAAAAAAAACTGTTTTCTACACAAAAACTGTTTTAAAACATAAAAACGGTTTTCTACACAAAAACACCCAAAATATATTTAAGTTAATTAGTTTATTTTATTTAACTTCTTACAATGAAAAAGACCAAAAAACATTTTCCTATTTATTTTCTTTTCTTTAATTTAATTAAATTTCCTTAATAATAACAAAACAAATCTATTCCTTTTTTCATTTTGTCTTGTACATTATATTCCTTATACATTATTCAAGTTTCAATATGGTTGTAATAGATAATTAGGATTTAATTTCTTGTAATCCCCATTTTTAAATTTGTACACTCCATCCCCAAAATATGTAATAGGGTAGGACATTTATTTTCCGCATTTTTATTGCTTTCATAAATGTTAGTAACTAGGGTGTGTATGACAAGATTAAAACCAATACTTAGACCACCTCAATTCAAAGACAAAAATGCATGCAATCAAACACACTATTCACACACGTGCATCTCTAGGGTAACCTCGCTTGTTGCCTCAGAAAATAGTCATGTACCTCGAATATGGGCGTTTTAGCAAAGACCCTCGATAAAAATATCATGGTCCCTCGATGTCCATCGATGATGCCTTCGGTAAATGATTTAGTCTCATACGAAAATTGCTAAAATGCCTCATAGGTTTCCTTCTATGACTATACAATTGACCCACGCCCATCCCTTTACATCCAACGATAGGGCTTCTTACCAAATCAATGGTAAGATAGCAACATCTAAAGGAGGAGGAAAATAACATAGACCTTTTGAGTAGGTAGGACGCTCATAGTTGCTCGCTCTTGAACTAAAACCATTTTCCACACTTATACTTTCAAACATCTTCAAAAACAAACATCTCTTTGAACTATTTTCAAAATCAACACTTTGTATGCATTCTTATAGAGACGAGAATCATTACAAAGTTAGCTGCAACAAAGGCATTTTGCAAAATATTTTTAAAGCCCACCACAAGCACACTTTCAAACACAGCATTTTCAAGTGATCTAGCAAGCAACTAAGAGCCCATAGATAACTATGGATGAAAAGGGTCCTAACACCTTCCCTTTTCATAGCCTACCCCTGAACTCAAGAAAATATCTCAAAGGTCTTTCCTATTCTTTTCACTCTTTCCTTATTGGATAAAAGAAAAGTCGGTGGCGACTCTTGCTATCCACAACAATTGCGATCAAGCGCAAAATAACCAAGTCAGTTCTCCCACCGTATTACAAGGACCAAAACAATTTTTTATCACTTGTTTGTTTTCATTTTTTAACAAATTTCAACATTTTTCCAACCAATCATAACAACTCCTTTTGAGTTGATTTTTTGCACACTATTTATTTACAATGTCTATTTTATGAATATATAAAAAATATCACAAAAAATATTTGATTTTCATATTTATTTTAATTAACCAAAAGCCTTCCATAAAAAACCCTAAAAAATGATTTCTTGATTAATTTGTTTTCCTTTTAACTTGGGATTAACTTTCCTATTTTTTACTAATCACATCCCTTTAGGTTAATTAGGTCAAAATAATTTTCCTAACAAAAATCCAAAGCAAAATCCATTTCTTTTTGTATTTCTTGTACATTATACTCATGTCATTTCTTGTACAAATTCAATGTGGTTGTAATAGATAATTAGGGTTTAATTTATGCAATCCCAATTTGTAAATTTGTATTCCTCTCCCCAAATGATGTAATAGCATAGTAAATTTACTTCCCGCAATTTACCGTTTTCATATCAATGCTAGTAAGTTAGGGTTTATATGGAAAGATAAAATCAATACTTAGAAAACCCTAATTCAAGATAAGTCAAGCATGAAATACAAACACTTTCACACTTACACCTCTAGGGTTAACTCCACTTGTTGCCTTGAGAAAATGGTCATAATATGCATGTGAGACATCTTAGAAAAAACAATAAAAAATACAAGATCATAGTCCCTCGATGATGCTACGAATGTTTCCTTATAAATGATCTTAGTCCCTCAAAAGAAATGCTAAGATATCTCAGAACATTTCTATTCATGACTATACGATGACCCACACCCGTCCCTTTACATCCAAAGATAAGGGTTATTAGCAATAAATGGTAAGATAGCAATATCAAAGGAAGGAAGAAATAAACAAAAGATTTTTGAGTAGGTAGAATGTTCTTAGTTTCTTGCTCACAATCCATCTTTAAAAACAAACATCTTTTCAAACACACCAAACACTTTCCAAATATGAAATATTTTCAAAATTCCAACACTGTGTATGCATTCATATAGAGACGGGAATCATTACAAAGTTTGCCTAAACGAATGCGCTTTTCAAAAATACTTTCAAAACCCACCACTAACACATTTCAAACAAAACAATTTCAAAAGTGATCTAGAAAGCAACTAAGAGCCCATAGATAACTATGGATGAAAAGGGTGCTAACACCTTTCCTTTTCATAATCTACCCCCCAAACTCAAGAAAACATCTCAAAGATATTTCCTGTTCTTTTCACCCTTTCCTTATTGGATAAAATAAAAGTCGGTGGCGATTCTTGCTATATGCAACAATTGCGATAAAACGCAAAACAACCAAGTCAGTTCTCCCACCGTATTACATAAGTCATCTTTAGTGAAGGTCTTGTAATCTCTGGAACAACGGTGGCAACTTTGGTAACAACAATTGTTTGAGGAGCCTTTTCAAAATTCTGGCAGGGGGTCTCAATGAACTCGCCGTCCATCTCGATATATCGAAAAGAGTTCAGGTGGCTCACCATATACTCTTCTTCGCCATGGACTGTAACAATCTTTCCATTAACCGAATATTTTAACATCTGATGCAAGGTGGAAGTGGCAGCGTCATCCCCATGAATCCAAGGGTGTCCCAACAAACAAGAGTAAGACAGGCGAATATCCATCACATAAAAAGTGGAGCCAAAAGTTTGGGAACCAATTTTAATAGGAATGTCCACCTCCCCGTGTACCATTCTCTTGGAACCATCAAAAGATCTCACCACAATATTATTAGGCTTCAAAGTCAGTCCTTCACAGTCCAATATGTCTAAAGCACCCTTGGGTAGAACATTAAGCGACGAACCCGTATTAACTAGAACATGAGCCAGGGTAGTGCCCCTGCACTCAATAGAGACATGCAGGGCATCATTATGATTTCTTCCTTTAGATGTCAAATCAGCATCAGAGAAACCAAGTCCATTGTTAGCAGTCAGACTAGCAACACAGTTCTCGAATTGGTCGGTAGAAGTCTCTTGCAGCACATGAGCCGACTTCAGGAACTTCACCAAAGCCTTAGCATGGTCTACAAAGCATAATAACAAAGCCAACATTGAAATTTTTTAGGGTGTCTACCCCAATTATTCCACAACATTATAGTCACTTTTCCGTATGATTTCCAAAATTTCCTCCATTTCCCGTTTGGAGGCTTCAGTAACCGCTTCTTTGAGTGCCTCCGTCTGGGAAGGCTCAACCAATACTTCTTTGCCCCGAGTCTCATCTGACTCAATAGCGGGAATAACAACAGGAGAAACAGGTGTTTTAGCAATAATAACCAAAGGAGTGGCAACATTCTTTGGAGAGATTTCATGAGAGAAAACCCTTCCGCTTCTAGTAATTTTACTGGTCCCAACAATATTGCCGATGTTAGGATCCGTATCTTAAGTAACTTCATTCTTAATGGCCAGGAGGTCCTGCTTGACACCATGATAATAAACGCCAGCTCCATAATTCCAAGGAATAGCTTTGCTGGAGGAATATGGTATGGGTCCGAGAAAGCTGATAATTAAAGGAGCAATCTTAGGAGTGAATGTAATCCTGACAGGTATTTTGGAGGAGACCCTGGGAGGATTGTTGGAAATGGTAATAGTTGACACATCTTCATATCTTGCATCTTCACATAGACCTTTCATAGATAAAGTCTTCTCAAACAGAATTTCCTTGTTGGTCATCAAGCGTTTGACACCTATCTTCAACAACAAACAACCATTGGGCAGAGACGTACACAGGTGGCAACCTTCACCACAGCCCAGAAATAAACCGGCTTGTAAGAGATTCTTCTTAACAGTTGGTAGAGGGGTAGTTAAATCATCCACAAAAGAAACAATGGAACATCATCAACAACATTAATACCCTGGCCATGCTTAGGCATTGGTGAAGTTATCACATTGTGGGTTTTAGGAGGGTCAAATTCAATCTCCTTTTCCTCAATAAGATCCTGAAATTTATTCTTCAGAGCCCAACATTCATTTGTATCATGCCCTGGACTGTTGGAGTGGTAGGCACACCGAGCATTGGGATTATAATAGGGATATATAGTGTTTGGATTTTGAGGAGGCTCCTTCAGAGAGACCGAGCTAGACTTCATTAGATGTTGCAATACTTGAGATAAGGGCATGTTGAGTCTGGTGAATTGTCTTCTAGGCGTATCCTGCCTACACTGATTATTTTATCGTTGGATCGATACAGGGTTGGAGATCATTACAACTCCTACCATTAGACGGTGTTCAACTTTACCCTGATTTCTCTGCCTATAAGCAGCACTAACTTCCTTCTTCCCAATGAAAGGCTTCTTCACTGCACTTGAAGATTCCTCTCTGTGAATCTTATCGCTCTTGATACCAGCTTCTACTCTTTCACCTGTCAATATCAACTCGGTAAACCCAGCAGAAGAGCTTCTGATCATATGATTGAAAAATGGGCCTGACAAAGTACCCAAAAACATATCTACCAGCTCTCTATCAGATAGAGGAGGCTGGACTCTTCCTGCAAGATCTCTCCACTTCTGGGCATAATCTTTGAAGCCCTCACTAGAACCCATAGACATGATTTTAAGTTGTGTACGAGTTGGAGCAAGGTCAGCATTATATTGGTACTGCCTGTAGAAAGAAGCATCCAGATCCTCCCAGTTGCGGATGTTGGTTCCCTCTAGCTGATAGAACCATTCCAATTGAGTCCCTGATAAGCTTTCCTGGAAGAAATGCACCCACAAATTCCTATCAGCGGTGTGAGGTTGGATCTTCCTAATATAAGACCTCAGATGCAACTTAGGACATGAAACCCCGTCATATTTAGAAAATGCGGGAACCTTGAAATTCTGTGGAATGACCACCCTAGAAACCAACCCTAATTCTACAAAATCCAGACCAGGTACTCTCTGAATTTCCATGGTGTTGAGACGATCCTCCAGGTGTTTATATTTGTCACCAGTAGGAGGATATTATTCTTCAGCATAGTCAGCTTCGTCTTCATCAGACCCTGGACTGTGGTCCTCTTCTTTTATCTTCTCTTCCTGATTGTCCCCTCATTTGACAGAGTTGCAAATTCTAGAGCTTTCTTTGCTGGTCCTCTAAATCTCCTTCCCATATTCAGGGCACCCACTGGTTTCTTTGTCTTTTCCTTATTGTCCTCGAGGATGAGTGCCTTCAGGTCCTCTTTTCCCTTAGCCAGATCTAGGAACATCTGCTGGAATTGAACATTTTGTGCTTGAAGATCCTTAATATTATGTTCGAGAGCCATTTCTTTTGGCTGAAATAAACAACGAAAAGATGAGAAACCGATCCTGAAACCTGTTTATGTGATGATATGCATGATATGCTTATGCAATGTTTTCAAGGATTTTTAAGATTTAAATTTTCTTAGACAAAGAGAGAACAAACATTAATTGCATTAATAGGTTCAAATGGTTACAACAATTCCTCTTGGGCTTATAAAAGAATTAACAAAAATAATACAAAATAAACTTCCTAAAACAAAAAGAAATTAAGCTTCCCATGAGCGCATCCTCTTTGGTGCAATTTAGGCGTTCAAACTTCGCTCTTCATGAAGTTTCCTCGTAAGCTCCAAAACCTTCTTCTCGCTTGCGTAAAATTAAGTTTCGAAGGTGTCTCGCTCCCCTTTGAGTTGAATCCAATATCTTTACAACTCCTCGAGAGTAATCGGCATGTCAGGATGGAGAATAGTGTAAGGAACACCTCCCTCAATAATAGGCTCCATGATGATTGGTAAGATGGAGGGGTAAGGCATCACGAGACTTTAAGCACGAGTTCGTACCCACTTAAGGTAAGGCTCAAGGAGGATGGAATTTTTATGCCCCAATGTCTCACTATCCATTTTGTTTACCATTCTCCAAGCTCGTATGAACCTTTGTCGATAGCCTTGGTCGTCGCCCTCGTAGTCGAATACCAATCCTTGGATGAGCGCATCATGGGGACCATCTCTCCTAGCATATCCAAACTGTCGCAAAGCCAAACAAGGGTTATAGGCGATTCCTCCCCTTATTCCAAGGAGTGGGACATTAGGGAATTCCCCATAACGGTCAATGATGGTAATATCCTCCAAAGATAGAGAACACCAATGGATATCCGAGTGGGAGAATGACATCATCCTTTGAGACCATGTCAACCCTTGATCATTCTTCAACGTTGATCGATGTAGGTGCGAAGTAAACCACCTAGAGAGTAATGGAATGCAACACAAAAGATTACCTCTTTTCTTCATGGTGTGATTTTGGAAACAATGTAGAATGTCTCCAAGCATGGTAGGTACAATATTGCGAGAGAGAAAAACCTTGATGGCATTCACATCTATGAGTTGGTCCGCATTGGGAAATAGAACCAAACCATAGATTATAAGGGCCAAGACATCCTCAAAAGCTCAAAAATCCATATCTTCCCAGAACCAACGAACCTTTTCCAATAGAAACTTGGCTAAGAAACCCTTAACTCCACTTCTTGTCTCCCAATTTGTCATAATGTCAGATCTCTTCAAATGCAAGGCTTCAGCAATAACTTCAGGCTTTAGAGTCTCATCTAAACCGGTGAATGGTATTTGATCAAGCATATGCATTCCTAGCAATTGAGAGAACTCTTCTAATGTAGGCACCAATTGGTAGTCAGGAAAGGTGAAGCAATGATGCATAGGATCAAAGAATTGGAAAATCACACACATCATTTCTTCTTGGAAGTTTGAGGTAGCTAAGTTGAGAAGTTGACCATATTTCTTGGTGAAGGAAGAATCTCCAGGCACCCTTGATGCTAATTCTTGAATTTGAGGATGCACTTTCACGAAGTTGACTCGGATGGTATTCCTACGAATGGAAATCATGACCTATAAAATGGAAAAAAGATAAATCCCTAAATCCTTGAAATGGTTAATGAGAATGCTTATGATGTCATGAATAAAAATCACAAACAAATCACACCAAGATCTTAGGTTTATGCTTGCATGAGTTTCATAGGTAAGTACCCTCTTGAAATTTAGTTGGTTCAACCTGTCCTAGAAAGTAATCGGGTTCTAGGGGATCTCAATATCATTGATCTTTCATCATTGGGTATTGCCTCAACATAATCAATCTTTTCTTGCGGCTGAAATATCCCAAAAGTTTGATCTCAATGAGTCTAGTATCGAGTATCAACCAATATTCATATTTACACCAAAGTCGTCTATCTCACTACTTCCTAATGGTCAAGTTGTTCAATTAAAGGTTCTACGGTCAGTTATTGCTTCATGGCACCGCTCAGCAGCACCGTATTCTCCTCGATTAAACACAAGGGATACTGGTACCAACAAATGCGTCACACTAACGTAGCCATTGCTTCGACCATATCGGTCTATACCGTACAATTTTCACAATCTATTGCGACTTACCTAATGGTGTTCCCAGATCCGGGTAGAGGATCAATATAAACCCAAACAAGGACCCGTAAATGTAAAGCAAACAAATCAAACAATGAAAGAAATTTAAATGTGATCTAAATATAAGGTAACCCCACTTTTAAGTTCAACTCTCCAACAGAGTCGCCAGTTCTGTCATATGGCGGGAGAACTGACTCGGGTGTTTTTGTGTTTTATCACAATTGTTGTGAATAGCAAGAGTCGCCACCGAATTTTCTTTTATCCAATAAAGGAAAGGGTGAAAAGAACAGAAAATACCTTTCGATATGTTTTCTTGAGTTCGGGAGGTAGGTCATGAAAAAGGAAGGTGTTAGAACCCTTTTCATTCATAGTTATCTACGGGCTCTTAGTTGCCTGCTAGATCACTTTGAAAAAATGCTTTGTTTGAAACGTGTTTATGGTGGGTTTTTTGAAAGTATTTTGAAAAACGCCTTTGTTTCAGCAAACTTTGTAATGATTCTCGTCTCTATAATAATGTATACAAAGTGTTGATTTTGAAAATAGTTTAAAGAGATGTTTGTTTTTGAAGATGTTTTGAAAGTGTAAGTGTGAAAATGGTTTCGATTTGTGAGCAAGAAACTACGAGCGTCCTACCTACTCAAAAGGTATTTGTTCTTTTCCTCCTCCTTTAGATGTTTCTATCTTACCATGGATTAGTAAGAAACCCTATTATTGGATGTGAAGGGACGGGCGTAGGTCAATCGTATAGTCATAGAAGGCAACTTATGAGACGTTTTAGCAATTTTCGTATGGGACTAGATCGTTTACCAAAGGCAACATCGAGAGACATCGATGGACTACGATCTTTTTTATCGAGGGTCTTTGTTAAAACGCCCATATTCGAGGGACATGACTATTTTCTGAGGTAACAAGTGAGGTTACCCTAGAGGTGCACGTGTGAATAATGTGTTTGATTGCATGCATTTTTGTCTTTGAGATTAGGGTTTTCTAGCGGTTGAGTTTATCTTTCCATACACACCCTAATTACTAACAATTTATATTAAAGCGGTAAGTTGCAGAAATTAAAATCCTAAGCTATTACATCATTAGGGGAGTGGGGGTACAATTTACAAATGGTGATGAAGTAGAAACATAAATATTACAACCATATCGAATAATAATAAAGACAATGTAAAAACAGTGTAAAATAAAGGAAAAATTGGATTTTGAATTGTTATGTGTCGACACATGCTGCTATGCATCGATACATATCTTTCCTTGCTCCTGTAAATCCAAACTAACTCAGTATGAGTCGATGCATAAGGGGATGTGTCGACTCATTTCCTGTTTGTGTCGACACATACACGTTTTGTGTCGACTCATGCACCTTTCATCCTTCAGTTTTGGGGCATGGGTAACGGTATGAGTCGATGCATAAGGCTATGTGTTGACTCATACTCTGTTTTTTCACTAGAATGAGTCGACCCGAGTGGGTATGCATCGACTCATGCTGCAGTTGTTTGCCTTAAACATTATTTTATTGTCTGTTTGGGTCAGTTTACAACATACTATTGATAAACATAAACAGCAAGCAAATGGTTAGCTCAAAGGGGAAATGATTACTATATTTTTATCTTCAAAAATAAATCCTTAATGATGCATTAAAAAAATGCAAAGTCAAGATGACTTACCTTGAGACTGCACTTGGTGTTTTAAGTATGAGTACTTTTCTAGCTGCTGTGATGGATCTAATGAATCTCCAGGAAGTTGTCCCAAACTGTTGAATCACACTAACTCAGTCAAGTTGTACAATGCTGTTTTTTTGTGTGTTTGGAGGGTGAAGATAATAGAACTAATAGAAACTCTTCTAGTGTTTGAACAATCTCTATATGATAAGGTGTTTGGTTT
Source organism: Vicia faba (assembly GCA_948472305.1). Classification (NCBI taxonomy): domain Eukaryota; kingdom Viridiplantae; phylum Streptophyta; class Magnoliopsida; order Fabales; family Fabaceae; genus Vicia; species Vicia faba. Next base: position 203,398 of record CATIWC010000389.1, read on the forward strand.
ATGGGAGAGTTTTTAAGGTGGAATAATGGATTGAGGTTCTGTTTTGAATGAAACTAGAGCTGGTTTTTTGAATGAGCAAAGGTTACAAAGAATGTTGTTTTCTTTTCTATTCAAAAACTCTATATTCTCTCTCTAAAAGCCAACCCCTTGTGTGTTGTAAAAACAGTCTATTTATAGAGGAAGTTTTGCTGGGATTTTGGGAGGGAAACAAATAACAATTTGAATAATTTGAGATAATGCAGGCTTGGACTGGGTTGATAGTAGCATAGTAGGGTTGTTCTTGCAGCAGTTTTGGAGTGTTGTGGCAGCCTGGTGTTGGGCTGTTTTATAGCAGTATAGCAGACTGCCGTTTGACATGGTTTTGGGATGTTATATGGGCAATACAACAGGCTTGGACAACATTGTTTGTAGCATGATACAAAATATGGTTTGTGGACCAATTTATGCAGATTATAACAAAGACAAAGCATGTTTGTGGGCAGCATAATGGTAAGGTTTGAGTCAAAGGGGAAGAGTTCAAACAAGACCAAACCTAAGATTTGTACTCTTGCAAAAATTCCACTTTGTAATAACTTGAATTATTTATAACATCTTCAATTATTTGTGACATCTTGAATAATGTGTAACATCTTGAATTATTTGTGACATCTTGAATTCTTTTGAATTGTAGTGAAAAGATGTCATGAAGCAATGAAATTAACAAGTATAGAAAATACTTCAAAAAATTTCCAAGTCTTGCAAAGTTGGATATTTTACTCTCTTGATTTTTGATCATCAAATTTCATATTTTGGATGTCTTGATAAAATGTGATTTTTGGGACTCGATTTTGGTCAAACAATCAAAATTTGACTTTTTAGTGCACAGTTAACTTTTTCCACCAGTTGACCGAATTTTGTCTATTAATCCACTGATGTTAGGAGATGAATTGAAATATGTGATTAGGTCAAAATGACATACTCATATCCTTGAGATCATGCTTCCAACCAATAGGTCAGGTATTAGGTCAAAAATTAAAGTTCAGTCATTTTTAGTTAAAACCCTAATTTTGCCCACTTTGCCCTTTTGATAATTTGAATGACTTTCTTGGAAAATCGTGATCCAAGACTTGAAACATGACAGAAGTAATCCTGAGGATCCATAATGATCCATGAAATTAATTGGAAACATTAGAAATCCGACTTCCTTTATACAGACTCAAACCCTAATTTGAGGCATCAGTGTTGAGGAGATTCTTTGACCTAGTCGATACTTGCGCAAACTTGAGGCATTGAAGATCTTTGTAGGAAATATCTTGATAAATGAGAGGGAAAATTTTGGGATAGAACAACTTTGCTTGCATTATATAGAGGAATAATTTGAACCAACATATATGGCAAGGGATCAAGGCCATGAAGCCATAATAAAGTCATAATCAAACAATTTGAAAGATTTCCAACTTGAGGTTTTCCTTGCCTTTCTTATGCTTGCACGATTTTGGAAAGGAATCAAGGCCATGAAGCAATGGTTTAAACAAGGATAAAACACATTTAAAACTTGCCAAACTTGAAAAATCCTTGCCTTCTTGAGCTTGCACGAATCTTGACATGTTGTGACAAGCTTGTATGCATTATTGGGCGTGCAAAGGGAGTGAAATCCAAAGGCCCAAGCCTCCAAACATTATTTTCATTTTTTACTTTATTTTATTCATTTTAAATTCAAATAAAAGCAATAAAAATTATAAAAATGTGTGAATTCTTTTTAGTGGTCCTCTAACATCTTATGATCATGTTTGAATATAAAAAGTTAGGCCCACTAATTTAAAATTGCAAGTTTGCTCAATTTGCATTTCATGAATTTCCTCAAAACTCCCCAACTCGTGCAACTCATAACTCACACAATTTTCATCTTTTGAAGGTGATCTTGGGATTTTTGGAAATATGAAGGTGCCCTCTACACTTTTTCTTTTGATCATATTTTCATTTGGAGACATTATCTTGATGTAAGTTTCCTTGACAAAAAGTGTCTTTTGTTGACTTTTGAAAATAACCTATAATGTATTAGCTCATATCTTTTCAAATGAAGCACTTTTTGGACTTGGGTTTAAAATCAAAGTTGTAGAGAATTGAATTTCCTTCAAATTGGGATTTGGTTGGGGAAAATTTGATGAAGCATGTGAAAGTTATGCCTGGTCAAAGTTTAGTTGACTTCTCCTAAGGAAACCCTAATTTGGTAACTTTGGACTTTTGATGATTTGAGGGCTTCTCTTAAGGAATCATGATCAACCCTTGATAAAATGATGAATATCACTTCAAAATGTTGATGTTGACAAAAAATCTTGAAGTTTTACTATACGTTGACCATAGTTGACTTTTTGACCAATATAGTTAATTTTCAATCATTTGAGCCATTGACTGAGCAAACTTGTGATATAGGAATTGAAACTTGACATAAAACTTATTGAGGACCTATGGAGAACCATGAAAGCCACTCGAAACCTTTGCAACTTAAACTTCTTTGAGGAACTCAAAATCCTAGTTGTAGACCCCTTTCTTAGGAGGAGGTTTGACTGATCAACCCTTGAGTATCTTGAGAACCTTTGAAAGAATGTCTTAAGAAAAATGGGAGGGAAGATTTTGGGGTACAACAGCTTCCCCTGTTCAATCTTCTTAAACCTGAAGAGTTATATTAGCATGTCCTCCATTCGTGACTTGAAGGTAGAAGATGATTGAACACTTAAGTGCCCAGAAATTTGCACTCACTTGTGCAAGAGGTAATGTTGTTGGTTGATTGTACCGGGAATGGGCTTATAGATTCAATTTGGATAGGTGATGGAGAGTCATTGGAGATGGGCTTATAGATGCCATCCAAAGTAACAGTTGACTTCAAACTGGAAGAATTATCATAATAAATCTATGGTGGATTTAATCTGAGCCAGAAGATGTCTATGCTTGTCTGCAACTGGAAGAAGCATCAGAATAAATCTATGGTTGATCTAATCTGAGGCAGAAGCTATTTGTGACCGTCTTCAACTAGAAGAAGTATCAGAATAAATCTTTGGTCGATTTAATCTGATCCAGGAAAGGTCTATATTTATCTTCAACTAGAAGAAATATCAGAATAAATCCATGGTCGATTCACTCTAAGGCAGAAGAGGTCTTTACATGTCTTTAACTGGAAGAAGTATCAGAATAAATCTTTGGTTAATTTAATATGGGCCAGAAGAGGTCTCTTTGTCTTTAACTGGAAGAAGTATCAGAATAAATCTTTGGTCGATTTAATCTGAGCCAGAAAAAGATCCGCTGGAAGAAGTATCATAATAAATCTTTGGTTGATTTAATTTGAACCAGAAGAGGTCTCTTTGTCTTTAACTGGAAGAAGTATCAGAATAAATCTTTGGTCGATTTAATCTGAGCCAGAAAAAGATCCGCTGAAAGAATTATCCTGAGCGTATATGGGGATTCAGCCTTGGTGATCAGTCAAGTCAAGGAAGAATGGGATACGAAACATCTAAATCTTATCCCTTACCGAGAACATGTACTAAACTTGATTCTGTACTTCGAAGAGATTACCTTTGAGCACATCCCAAGGGAAGAAAATCAGTTGGCCGACGCCTTGGCTACCATGTCATCCATGTTCAAGCTCAGATAGGACAATGAAGCTCCCAGAATTACCATTGAAAGATTCAATGAATGGGCACACTGCTACGAAATTGATATTGATGGAGTAGAAGAGAAGCCATGGTTTCATAAAGTAAAAAGGTACCTTGAAGCTCAAGAATACCCTGAAGGAGCATCTATCAATGACAAGAAATTCCTGCGGAGGCTCTCAGCTAAGTTCTTCCTTAGCAACGGAATTTTGTACAAGCGTAATCATGATTCAACCCTACTTCATTGTGTGGACAAGAAGGTAGCGGGGAAAATTATGGATGATATGCATGAAGGCATCTTTGGTACTCATTCCAGTGGACATACTATGGGTAAGAAAATATTGAGAGCAGATTACTATTGGTTTACCATGGAAACTGACTGTCACCACCACTCAAGGACTTGTCATAAGTTCCAGATCTATGCTGATAAAGTTCATGTGCCTCCGATACCTTTGAACGTCATAACTTCTCCTTGGCCATTCGCAATGTGTGGAATTTATATGATCGAAGAAATCAAGCCTACTGCTTCTAATGGACATCGCTTCATTCTAGTCTCCATTGACTACTTCCCAAAATGGGTTGAAGCATCCTCGTTCGCCTCTGTTACCAAGAATGTGGTTGTCTAGTTCATCAAGCATTACCTTATTTGTCAGTATGGTGTCCCCGAGAGAATCATCTGAAGACAATGGTACCAACCTTTACAACATAATGATCATTGAACTCTGCACGTAATTCAAGATCAAGCACCATAACTCTTCTCCATATAGATCAAGTATCAGAATAAACCTTTGGTTGATTTAATCTAAGCCATAAGTGGTCTCTTTGTCTTTAACTGGAAGAAGTAACAGAATAAATCTTTGGTCGATTTAATCTGAGCCAGAAAAAGGATCTACTGGAAGAAGTATCAGAATAAATCTTTAGTCGATTTACCATGAGCCAGGAGATATTTATGTCTGACTTCGACAGGAAAAAGTATCTGAATAAATCTTTGGTTGATTTAATCTGATCCAGAAGAGGTCTTTTTGTCTTTAACTGGAATAAGTATCAAAATAAATCTTTGGTCGATTTAATCTGATCCAGAAAAAGGATCTGCTGGAAGAAGTATTAGAATAAATATTTGGTTGATTTACCTTAAGCTAGAAGATATTTATGTCTGGCTTCGACTGGAAGAAGTATCAGAATAAATCTTTGGTTGATTTAATCTGAGCCTGAAGAGGTCTCTTTGTCTTTAACTAGAAGAAGTATCAAAATAAATCTTTGGTCGATTTAATCCGAGTCAGAAAAAGGATCTGCTGGAAGAAGTATCAGAATAAATCTTGTCGATTTACCCTGAGCCAGAAGATATTTATGTCCGACTTTAACTGTAAGAAGTATCAGGATAAATCTGAAATTCTGGTATCAGATATGTGATGTCGAAGGAGATGTCACAAAACAAATATCTGAGGACAACATAAAATACAACAATATTAAAATCAGTAAAAACACAAGGGATTGTTACCCCAATTCGGTGTACAACAACACCTACTCTAGGGGCTACCAAGCCAGGGACAAGTCCACTAAATAGTATTAATTCATAGACCCTCAGTAAACAACCATTTTACGATCTAATCACTTAATCACTACCCGTGCTATACTTATACCTAAGACACACCTAGGTATGAGGCCCTCCTCAAATCCCTTCAATCACTAACAGTGAAAAACAACAAAATTATTAAGTTTGGAAAACCTCAACCATTTAATACTTAAAAGCTAATGAATGATCCATAATTCACAAATCAAATTACAACTCAATTATTGAACCAATACTAGAGTGTATTACAATTAAAAGACTTATACTTCTAAAATTCACAAAGTATGTTTTTCTTCAAAAGTTACGGTTGTACGAATAAGGATGCAAGTCCTTATAAAGGCGCATCAGCTTCTTTATGGGCTTGGGCTGGAAAAAATATATGCAATATTGAATCCCTTGAATATCTCCATGAAAGTAGGCCAAGATATAATCCATAAAGATAAGACAGATAGAAAAATATTCCTCCATATTTTTCGCAAGCTATAAACCACAAAACCTGAATAAGGCACGCTTAAAAACAGGAAACGGAAAATTTGAAGACACGTTCAGATCAGTAGGAAGATGTCAAGACATCTGCTTTGACATAATTCAAAAACAGTTGAGATGTTTTACTTCAAATGTCAAGACAATAAGAAAAACATTACCAAAGCATTATTTTACCAAAATTGCTGCCAACAAACAATAACAAACTCCCCATTTGGAAAATTTTGGCTAAAACATTATTTGAGCACATTATCAGAGCATCCGCTTAAGAAAACTCAGAAAACTCAGTTAGCAATTAGTAGTTAGCAGTGGAAGATGTCAGTACATCTTCTGAGACATGAGGTAGCAGTTAGCAGTGGAAGATGTCAGGACATCTTATGAGACACGAGGCTCCCCCTCAAACTTAGCAGTTAGTCAGTCAGTTTCTCTCCCCCTTTTTAGACATAATATGCCAAATAAACATGCATTCAAGAGAGTAGTAGTAAAAGAGGTACATACCAGAATATCCAAATGTCAAGCACATACAAGTGACAAAAAGAACATAGGTATCAAAATACACAAGAAAAACAAAAAGAAGGAACAAACAAAGAGTCTAACTGTCTTCAGGACCAGTAGACTTGGCAACTTCAGAGCTTCCTTCACTATCTGAATCTCCTTCTTCAGTTCCCACGCTATCATCAAGACAATTATCCTTCTACAGCTCCTTGATCATCTTTTCAAATTTTAGCTTTCTTGTTGAGCTAACTCTGATTACCTCATCAAGTTCTTTGCAGGCTTCCATTAACTTAGTAATCATATCATCCTTGTTTGAGGTCTTATTTTCAGAGGATGCAGATGTCAAAATAATGTCTGGGAAATATTTACTTGAAAACAACTTGAAGTGAAGGGACAAGGAGGACTCCCTTTTGCAAACTATATCAGTGCCATACAGAATTCCAGGATGTTGATTTAGAATAATTCCACAAATAAGAGATGGAAAGGAAGTAGGAATCTTGATAGCATAGTTTCCTGCATGCTTTACAGTCTGTTCAAAAATGTGAGCACCATAATCAAACAATTTCTTATTTCCAACAGCATAGATAAATTTTCCTAAACCAAATGTAATGGTTGGGGTATGATTGGTAGGGACCCAATTAGCAGCTCCAATTCTATGCAGAATAGCATATTTCACACTTAATTTACTAACATGGATCTTATTCTTCAAGGGCCAATCACTCACTTGGTTTGCATTGATGGCTTTGCACACCTGATTATCATTCACTTCCAATTCACAGTAATCACCTTCAGACCTGTCCAGATATCTATTGATGAGAGCAGGGGAAAATGCAACACATCTACCTCTAACAAACACCTTCCTATATTCCTTACTTCCGTGGTCAACATAATCTATAGGAATATTAACAATAAATTCCCTAACAAGAGTAACATAACATTTTGCAAACCTGGTGACAGTCTTCATCAAGCTAGCAAAATAAATCAGCTCCATAATCTCTTTGCACTCCAGTGTATCTTCTCCCAACTCTCTTTCAAGAGAAATCCTTCTTTGGAAAACATATTTCCATTTTTCAGCATTGCCAACAGAATGGAAGGAAATGTTGTCAAGAGGAGCATCGGGCACCCTGACAGAAAGCTTCTTGCTTGCAGACTTCTTCACAGGAGGGATGTCCTGGACATCATCCTCATCATCATCCGAGGAGATATTAGGTATAACTTTTCTTTTGTTAGATGGAGGAACCACTTTAATCCAGGACTTTGGGGGACCATACATAGTCTTCTTCTTGATACTCTTGGCAGGGGGTGTGACATGCACAACTTTCACTTTTCTAGATTTTAGCCTTTCAGCAATCCCAGGCACCACATTGGTAATAAGGTCATTGTCAGACAAATCATCAACATTCACCATATTCTCAGAATTTAGATTCTTGGTAGTTTCATTAGCAGAAGATTCCTTCTCAGCAGATGATGTCTCAACATCTTGTTCAACATCAGCTTCCACTTTGTCTAGAACGGATGTAGCAAAATTGCCAAGTTTACTTTCAGCAACATCTTTCTTTAAGGTAGATGATTCAGCAACATTTTGAGGATAAATACCTTTGTCAGCCTGAGCAGGCACTCGGGAAAGAGGAGTAGAAATCCAAGGCACATTAACAATGTCTTCTTCTGACCTATCATCAGTAGTATTAGGAGCATTACCTTTAGAGATGTCAAACTCGTCTTTAGATTTCTTTGCATGGGACGATCTGGGTTTCTTGACCTTCTTCTCAAGAAGTAGAATAGTTATCAAAGGAGCGATGACCAGGAATTTATCAAGGGAGAGGTCCTCAGGTTGGTTGACAATCTTTGACCTAGAAGCATTGGCTTCATTGGAAGAGCACTTTGAGGGAGATGAAGCATGATGTTGCGACATCTTTGAAATTTTTTAAATAGTGAGATGGAAAATAGCAAGGGTTCTTTTTCTGTAACGGAGAATGAAGAGGTTTTGAAAATAGAATGAGGTAATGTCGTAGCGTGTGGGAGAGTATTTGAGATAGTCTTGAAATGATTGCTTACGATATTTGATTTGTTTGAAACATAAATAATATAATATCACTTTAATGGTATTCCGACGCGCCCTTAATTGCTACAAAACCTCATATATGAAAATCCCTAGTTTTCCTCTTAAGTTCTCAAACTGGTTTGCATCCAAAGCCTTAGTGAAAATGTCATCTAGTTGTAATTCAGTAGCTACATGTTCTAAGGAAGCAATATTTTCTTCAACAAGCTCTCTTATGAAGTGATGACGGATATCAATGTGTTTGGTCCTGCTGTGTTGAATAGGATTTTTTAATATATTTATGACACTTAGATTGTCACAGCATAATGTTATGACATCATGTTTAACATTATATTCTGTAAGCATTTGTTTCATCCAAACCAACTGAGAACAACTGCTTCCTGCAGCAATATAATAAGCCTTAGCAATGGACAGAGACACACAATTTTACTTCTTACTGAACCAGGATATGAGATTATTTCCCAGAAAGAAACATCCTCCTGATGTAATTTTTCTATCATCATTACTTCTTGCTCAATCAACATCACAATAACCACTTAAAGTAGAGCTAGATCCATGAGAATATAGCATACCATAGTCACTTGTCCCATTCACATATTTAAGAATTCTCTTCACATTGTTGGCATGGCTAACTTTAGGATCAACTTGATATTTACCACATACCCCTATAGCAAAGGCAATGTCAGGTCTGCTAGCTATGAGGTATAGAAGACTGCCTATCATACTTCTGTAAAGACTTTGATCCATACTTACTCCTTTTTCATCTTTAGACATCTTCAGATATGTGGGAGCCGGTGTTCTTTTGTGACTGGAATTTCCATCCCAAATTTCTTTACTATATTCTTCGCATATTTTCTATGAGATAAGAATATGGAGTATTCCATTTGTTTAACTTGCAGACCAAGAAAGTAGGTTAACTCACCAATAAGGCTCATCTCAAATTCTGACTGCATTTACTTGACAAAATGTTGAACCATCTCATTTGACATCCCACCAAACACAATATCATCAACATAAATTTGTGCAATCATGATCTTCCCTTTTTCTTCCTTGACAAAAAGAGTTTTGTCTATGCCACCTTTCCTATATCCATTCTCACCAAGAAATTTTGTTAATCTCTCATACCAAGCTCTTGGAGCCTGCTTTAATCCATACAAAGCTTTCTTCAGTTTGTACACATGGTTAGGAAGGCTTAGATCAACAAATCCCTTAGGTTGTTCCACATAAACTTCCTCATTCAGATAGCCATTTAAGAAGGCACTTTTTACATCCATTTGAAACAACTTAAATCTTAGAATGCAAGCAACTCCTAAGATTAGTCTAATTGGTTCAAGTCTGGCCACATGGGCAAAGGTTTCATCAAAATCAACTCCTTTAATTTGAGTGTACCCTTGTGTAACTAATATTACCTTATTTCTAGTTACCACCCCTTTTTCATCAAATTTATTTTTGTACACCCATTTAGTGCCAATCACATTTGTCCCTTCAGGTCTTGGAACTAGATCCCAAACTTCATTTCTTCTAAATTGTTCTAGCTCTTCTTACATAGTATTAATCCAGAACTCATCAGTTAAGGCTTCTTTTACATTCTTAGGATCTATTTTTGAAACAAAAAAAGAGTTTGACATTCCTTCTCTTGATCTAGTAGTAACTCCTTTATTTAGATATCCTATAATAAGATCCTTAGGATGATCTCTCTGAATTCTGATTGAAGGCCCTTTGTTGAGTTGATTGGGCTCAGGATCTTCTTGAGTTGGATTAGAATCAATACTTCTATCATTGGATTCTGTTGGAATTTCTAACAAAGATGTTCAAACATCTTCTAAGACATATTCTTCATCATTCCATCCTCTATCATCAATAATAACATTTATGGATTCCATCATAACCTTAGTTCTGGATTTAAATACTCTGTAAGCTCTGCTATTTGTAGAGTAACCTAGGAATATTCCCTCATCACTCTTGGGATCCATCTTCCTTCTTTGTTCATGGTCTACTAAGATGTAACATTTACTTCCAAAAACATGAAAGTATTTGACAGTAGGTTTTCTTCCCTTCCATATTTCATACAAGGTGATTGAGGTGCCTTTTCTTAGAGTGACTCTGTTATGGATATAACATGTAGTATTCATAGCTTCAGCACAAAAGTGGTAGGGTAACTTCTTAGCATGAATCATAGCTCTGGCAGATTCCTGAAGAGTTCTGTTTTTGCGTTCCATAATCGCATTTTGCTGAGGAGTAATGGGAGAGGAAAATTCATGACTGATTCCTTCAAAAGAACTAAAATCAGCAAATTTATTATTCTCAAATTCCTTTCCATGATCACTTCTGATTCTGATGACATGACAATCTTTTTCTCTTTGAAGTTTTTGACATAGATCTTTGAAGACTTCAAAAGTTTTTGATTTTTCTCTGATAAAACTTATCCATGTGTACCTAGAGAAGTTATCTACAACAACATAGGCATACTTCTTTCCACCAAGACTTTCAACCTGTATAGGTCCCATAAAGTCCATGTGAAGAAGTTCCAAAACTTTTGATGTGGTTAGATGTTGGATCTTCTAATGTGACATCTTAGTTTGTTTTCAAATCTGGCATTCACCATATACTCTCCCTTCTTCTATCTTGAGCTTAGGAATCCCTCTCACAGCTTCTGTAGATATGATTCTCTTCATTCCTTTCAGATGCAAGTGTCCCAGTTTTGATACCACAGTTTAACTTTATTTTCTTTGACTAGAGCACATGTTGAGGAGAAGTTTAACTCTTGAGGAACCCATAAATAGCAGATGTCTTTAGATCTGATTCCTTTCATAATAACTTCATTCTTCTCATTACAAACAAGACATTCTGTCTTGGTGAAGTTTACTTTGAACCCTTGATCACACAGTTGACTTATGCTTATTAGGTTAGCTGTTAACCCTTTAACAAGTAATACATTGTCAAGTTTTAGGACTCCTGAGCATTCCAGATTTCCAACTCCTTTGATTTCACCTTTGGCTCCATCACCAAAAGTCACATAACTGGTGGAATGAGATTTAATATCTACCAATAAATTCTTAACACTTGTCATGTGTCTAGAACAGCCACTACCAAAGTTCTAGTCACCTTTGGTTGAGACTTTGAGAGAGGTATGAGCTATGAGACTAGTAACAGTAGTTTTGGGAACCCACTGTTTCTTCTTTTTTCTATTTTGAGAGATCTGATTAATCTTGGGAAGAGGAGCAGTTTTGGGGGTACCCATACAACTTGAAACAGAAAGGTCTTATAATACCAAAACTTCCACAGTGGTGACACCTCCAGGGCTGGAATTTCTCTCTGGTGTGATTAAAATTTTTCTTTCCATTATGTTTGCCCTTATATCTTTTCTTGCCATGATGTTTGTCATGATGTTGAGACATTCGATTTGACATCTTTGGTTTAGACTTGGCATGAGTGGAATCTGATGAAGGTTCTTCAGAATAAGGTTCCTTAAACCCTAGAACACTCTTGTCTCCTGTCATTTTTCCCACTTGAAGAATTTCATCTAATGTGTCAGACCCATTATTCAGCATCTTGAGTGATTTGACCATTCTATCAAGATTAGAATTCAGAAAAGTCACTTCACTTTCCAGACTAGAGATAGTTTTCAGATGCTCTTTTCTTTATGCCATCAGCCGAGTTATGAGAGCTTTATGTTTCTCCCCTTCTTGGTAAACTTATGCACTCCTGAGACATAATTCTCTGTACGAGGCAGCTAACTCATCAAAGGTTAGTTCACCATCACTTGATTCTTCATCATAAACATATTTGCTTGTCAATGATTTAACATACTTGGCATATTACTCTTCAAAATCACTCTCAGAGTCTTCTTCAGACCAAGTAACAGATAGACTATTCTTCTGTTTCTTAAGATATGTAGGACATTCAGCTCTAATGTGACCAAAACCTTCACATCCATGACACTGTATTCCCTTCCCTTGAGTGGATTTTTCTTCAACCTTTTTTTTCCAAACTCATTTGACTTATGGAGGCCAGATGATATGTTCTTGACATTTGATCTTGAGTTCCTATCCATCTTCTTTATCACTCTGTTGAACCGTCTTCCAAGCAGAACTAAGGCATTATATATTCCTTCATCTGTATCCAGATCACAATCTTCCTCTTCATCTTCAGTATTGGTTACAAAAGCTATGCTTTTGTTTTTATTTTCAGATCTTTCATTGATGCTTAACTCAAATGTCTGAAGGGATCCAACAAGTTCATCCACTCTCATCTTGTCAATGTCTTGTGCTTCTTCTATGGCATTCACTTTCATATCAAATCTCTTGGGGAGAGACCTAAACATCTTTCTCACCAATTTGTCTTCAGGTATTTTTTCTCCTAAAGCACTGGATGCATTTTCAATCTCAAGAATGTTCATATGGAAGTCATTAATACTTTCATCGTCCTTCATTATTAGATTTCCAAATCTGGTGGTGAGAGACTGAAGTCTTGACATCCTAACTTTGGACATGCCTTCATGGGTAGATTGAAGAATCCCCTAGGCATCCTTAGCAAATTCACATGTGTTTACTAATCTGAGAATGTTCTTGTCAATTCCATTGAATAAAGCATTCAAGGCTTTAGAATTTCCAAGTGCAATTTCATCTTCTTCTTTAGACCAATCTTCTTCTGGATTTAACACAGAAGTAGGTTCTCAATTTTCTCCCAATTTTACAGGATGTTTCCATCCTTTTAAGACAACTTTCCAAGCCCTGTTGTCCAAAGATTTTAGAAAGGCCACAATACGTGGTTTCCAATAGTCATAATTGCTTCCATCCAGAATGGATGGTCTGTTTGCAAATCCTCCTTCCTTGTCCATAGTACCAGAAAGTATCTTCCCTAGATCTCACCCAGATATAGAGCAGGATGCCTGCTCTGATACCAATTGAAATTCTGGTATCAGATATGTGATGTCGAAGGAGATGTCACGACACATTAGAGGTTGATTAATGATTTGATCCCCCATTCTAGTCGTTCGTCCCATACGGCTGTATTCGTCTTGATGAAGTTTTCTGAAGAGAATTCTCAACTCTTCTTTCCCCCAAGCTAAATTTTGTATAAGAGCCTTCTGACCCATCATTTGGATTTTCATTGTTGCCATCTCAGCTTACAATTATTCCAACTGGTCATCCTTGTTGTCTTCAGGATTCTTCTTGGTCATGCTCTCAGTGAGGAGTGCTTTCAATTCCTCTTGCCCATTAGATAGGTTAAGGAACATTTCTTGGAACTGAACCTCTTGAGTTTTGAGGTCTGTGACAGTCTATTCGAGAGCCATTTTTCTTACTAAAATAAACAGCCAGAAAATGATAAACCTGTCTTAAGAATATCTGTTTATGTAATGACATACATGATATGTGAATGTAATGTTTTCAAGGATCTCGCAGGATAAATACAAGAAAATGTTATAAGTTGAATTTTGACTGCAGCTTTGATTTGAGGAGCTTCGTATCGTTGAACGTCCTTCTACAATAATCAAGCTCACCAGGTCGAGTGGTTCCTAGCTACTGACTCAAGACATCATTCTTTGACAAAAATGGCTAGAGGAAAATAAATCCCCTTGCCCCTTGCTAGACGTCTGGTTCATCATAACCTGCATTATAGGCCCTTGAGATCCTTGAAATGGTTAAGAAAATGATATGTCACGATGTCATGATATTATGATGTTATGTTCGAACAATTTAATCATACACAAGAAAAACACACAAGGCCTTAGGTTTAAGCTTGCACGGAGTTTGTAGGTAAGTACCCTCTTGAAGTTTTAGTTGGCTCAACCTGTCCTAAAAGAAGTAACCGGGTTCTAGGAGTCTCAATATCACCGATCTTTCTCTCGGGAATTGTTTCAGCTCAAGCATCTGTTTTTGCGACTGAAATATCCCGAGAGTCCGACCTTAATGAATGTAGCATCGAGTATCAACCAACTTCAGTCTGCACCAAAACTGACTGTCTCACTACTTTCTAATGGCTAAGTTGTGTCAACAAAGGTTCTATGGTCAGTTAGTGCTTTTATGACACCATGCGGTAGCCCAACATTCTCCTTGACTTAACTCAAGGGACACTGGAACCAACCAATGTGTCACACTAACATAGCCATCACTTCAACCGTATCTGTGATACGGTGGGAGAACTGACTTGAGGTTTTGTGTTTGCAATTGTGCGGTTTAGCAAGAGTCGCCACCGACTTTTTATTTTATCCTAAGGAAAGGTCAAAAAGCACAGGAAAGACCTTTGAGATGTTTTCTCGGGTTCGGGGGGTAGATTATGAAAAGGGAAGGTGCTAGCACCCTTTTCATCCATGGTTTTCCATGGGCTCTTAGTTACTTGTTTTAGATCACTTGCCTTTGCTTTTCAATTGTTTGAAATGGTGCTTTGTAAGTGTGGTTTTTGAAAATGCTTTGTAAAAGAGGCCTTGTCTAGGCAACCTTTGTAATGACTCTTGTTTGAATATATACAAAGGTGTTTTGTCTTTTGAAAAGATATTTCAATGTTTTGAAAGTTTGTTTTGAAATTGTGTTGTGATGTGTTTTTGAAAATAGCAAGGATGTTTTGCAAGCTTTTGATCAAGTAACTAAGAGTTGTCGACCCTATTTTACTCAAATATTTTTCTTATGTTTTTAACCCTTTTGACAGTGTTATTTCACCATTGCATTTGGTGAACAACCTTGTGTTAGGATGTTAAACGGGACAGGCGCGGGTCATCGCATACAATCATTGAAAGCAACTTGTGAGACGCTCTAGAAATTTTGTAAGGGACGAGATCGTTTTATCGAAGGCAACATCGAGGGTCATCGAGGGACTACGATCTTTGTTTATCGAAGGGGAATTTGCTAGAGTGTCTCATATTCGAGGGACATGATTGCATTTTTCGAAGCAACAAGCGAAGTTACCCTAGAGGTGCAAGTGTGCATTGTGTTTGTCATTTTCATGCATTTAGGTCTTGTATTAGGTCAACTAGCGATTGATTTTAGATTTTCGCATACAAACCCTAATCTCTAGTCATGGTATATTTTAAAAGCATAAAGTGCGAGAATTAAATTCTAAGCTATTACAAAAGTATCCGGGGATGGGGGTACAAATTATTTACAAATGGGGATGAATCTCACAAGGATAATAATGTCTAAATATTAAGTGTTACAACCAAATCGAATTTTCCCAATTCAATATAAATTATAACAAATTATAAAATAAGGAAAATCGATCAATTATGAGATGTACGTATAAATAAAAATCTATTCTAAAAAAAGAAAAGATTAAGTATTTTTATTCTTATTTGTTTTATTGATTATGAAAAGAAAAAGATTTAAAGAAAGAAAATTTTATTAATCAAAATTCTATTATTCACATATTTCTTAAAGAAAACAACATTAATTAAATAAAACTTCTATTACACTTGTATTTTATTAATGTAAAAATTATTAATTAATAAAGAAAATTAAAACTATGTTAAGAAAATCAAAGTAATTAATAAAAAAAAACAAAATTTTAATATTATTTGGTTTTATTATTAACAAAAGAAAGGGAATCAAATTATTTGAAATAAAAAAAAAGTATTACTTTAAACAAAATAAAATTAAAAAAAAAAAAAGAAAGATGATGGGCTTAAGGCATGTTTAAGGCCCAAGAAAAAAAATCAGAAAGGAGGGGGTGCAGGCAAAAACGTTTGTGGGCTTAAGGGAAATGTTGGGGCGGGTCAGGCCCAGTGTAAAATTTGTGCAACGTTTTTGTGTTTGGCTAGGGGTTTCAGCATTTGAACAGATTAGGGTTTGTTGTTGTGGACACAGCGGCGCCATTTCGTTCTTCTCTTCTTCATCTTCCTCAAACAAAAGTGTTGATTCTCCCTTAAGCCCCAGGTCTCCGGAGCACCACCCTACTCCCTCATCTCCTCACGATAATCCCTGGCTTTAGAATGAGCGGTACGATTCACTTTGTTTTGATTTGTCGTCTTTTTCGCGTTTTACAGTTTGCTTGCATGTTCAATTTTTTTTAATCTATGGTGTTTTTGAATATGATGCAGTAAAGAATTTGAGAAAATCATACCTTGGGGAAGATGGAGAGGAAAGGTGAGATGGAGTTGGTGGCAGTGTTCCTGGTGGCCGGAGGCGGAGGGAAAATGTGATGGTGGTTGCGCACTTTTCTGGTACCTTTGTATTCTCTCTTGATTTGTTTGATGTTTGATGATGAAAATTTTCTGAAAACTGTTGTTTGATTTTTTCTGTTGTGGGTGATGACAAATATCTGAAGCTTGTTGTTCTTTGTTGATTTTTGAATGTGATGTTGATGAAAGTTCTGAAAACTTGTTTGTAAGTTTCTGAAATTCTCTCCCTCTTTCTTGATTTTGAAGGTTAATGATGATGTCTCTGAAACTGTATTGGTTTGTTTGACAAGCTTGTTTTTGTTGGTTTGTTTGGTAGCAGGCTTGATGATTAGTTAGCTTGATAGCAGGCTTGATGATTTGTTAGCTTGATAGCAGGCTTGATGATTTGTTAGCTTCAAAGGGTTTTTTGTGATTTTTTTGCTGTATTTTTGTTAACAGGTTTGCCAGTTTTGTGGTGTTTTGCGGGCTGGCTGTTTGTGCTAGCTTGGCAAGTTTTGCAGGTTTTGTAGTTTGGCAAGTTTGCAGGTTGCTTTGGCAACTTGGTAAGTTTTCAGTTTTGGTTAGCTTGGCCTGTTTGCAGGTTGCTTTGGAAACTTGGTAAGTTTGCAGTTTTTGTAGCTTGGCCTGTTTGTAGTTTGTGGGTTTGAGCAAACTTGCAGTTTGTTTGTTTGAGCAAGCTTGCAGTTTGGAGATTTTTGAGGCTTTTTAAGAGCTTTTGTGTTTTTCTGAGTTTTTGTAAGCTCTCATGTCCTCTCTCTCTTAGACTGTTATGCAGTCTTCAATTTTTATATCTTTTGTTTTTTTGTTTGCCCTTTCTGATAGCCTGCTCTTGCCAAACTGTACCTTCAAAAGGTGATCCTTTTCTTTCTTCCTCTCTCCATGAAATAAGCACTTTTTGCTTATTATATTATATTTTGAAAAGTTTGCCCCTGGAAAATGATGATGGCTTCTGACAAGTCTTTTGCTTGTCAATAGGTTTTCCTCCTGCTGTATTTGCCTGCTATTACTGCTGTATTTTCTGCATTATGTACTTTGCATCTAGTTGGCTTACTTGACAATTTTTGCATTCAGTTTGGGTTTGCCATGCTTAGTTTGCTTAGTTTATGTTTGTATAACATATTTAGCAATGCATCTTGGCTTGTTTTGCAACTCAGTTTGGTTACTGCAGTTTGGTATTCAGTTTGTTGACTTAGTACCTTTGTAACTCAGTTTGCCTTGTATTTGAAACTTGCTGCATCCAGTTTTGGCGCCTTAATGCTTTTTGAATGAATTGCTTTTGTATGCTTGCATTTTTTTATCTTTTAATTTTCTCTTTGTGAACCAAGAAGAGCAATCTTCTTGTGATTTGCAAAGAGAAAAATAAAAACATGATGAACAAATAGCATTCTGATTCTGGATGGCAAACTTTAATGATGAATTTCTCCATTCTTTTTTGTTTGAAAATTCTTTTTTCAATTAACTGTACTAATTTCTTTTTCTTTGTCTTTTTCAGGTGAATGCAACTTGGACGACAACAAAGCAACGAAAGCAGAAGACTTTGAGCATGGGAGCAATGGAGCTTAGGAGGCTTAAGCTTAGAAGTTTTTATTCATTGTAATAATTTATTCTTCAAATACTATAAGTTGTAAAACATATAATATTCAAACAATAAATTATTTTTGTAACAATCATTTGCAATGAATAAAAAAGCTTTTATGAGATCATCTGATACTTCAATCAATCCTTCTACTGTCAATATCTTTCAATTTTTCCCTTTGCATCTTCACTTTTTATTTAAGATTCCTGATTTAAAATGACTGAAATTGTATTCCAGCATTTCCAATACAGATAACTTAAAAATCCAAGTAATCTCAAAAACTTTGCAATCTCATAACTTGCGACAGCATTCCAATCAACATACGCGTTGTGTATTTAAATAAGCAAACAAGCATTCCATTAACAGGCAAACATTTCGTTCCATTAAGAAGAAGATGTCTTAACAGACGCACATTACCTGGTTAATGTGGATTAGACAGTTTCAGCTCCTATCTCTTATCCCAGAATAATCAAGCCTTGAGAACAACCAATAATCTTTCAGTAGGCTTTAAAAGGTGAGAAAACAATGTAATAGTGAACTGAATTTCCGTGGATTCAATTTCTTCTGAGAAATGCGAGAGAAACCCTGATTCTTGATTTACTGCCAAAGAAAAGTCTGTTTGATCGATTCCTGAGCCAATCTTAAAAATCAGAGAAAATCCTAGGGTTGTGATTTTCTTGTGAAAAAGGGATGGCAAATTTTGGGGTACAACAGTTACCCCTGTTCAATCTTCTTGAACCTGAAGAGTTAGATTGGCAAGCTTGCCATTCGTGACTCGAAGGTAAAAGATGATTGGACACTAGAGTGCCCATAAATTTGCACTCGTCAAAGCATAGTTGAGGGAATGGGCTTAAAGATACCATTTGGAGATGTGACAGATCCTTGTCGGAGATGGGCTTAAAGATGCCATCCAAGAATGTTTGTTGAACTATATGTGGTAGGTGAAAGAATGAGTATCAGAAAGGTATCCATGTTTGGAACGTCTCTGAGCTGGGGGTCTGAATAAGTAATAGATTATCATCCGTGTTTGGAGAATCCGTAAACTGTTTTCATGAGCTGATTCTAAACAAGCGATAGATTAGCATCCATGTTTGGAAGCGTCTGTACACTGTCTTCAATGAGATGAATCTGAACAAGCGATAGATTAACATCCATGTTGGGAAGCATCCGTAAACTGTTTTCATGAGTTGAATCTGAACAAGCGATAGATTAACATCCATGTTGGGAAGCATCCGTAAACTGTTTTCATGAGTTGAATCTGAACAAGCGATAGATTAACATCCATGTTGGGAAGCATCCGTAAAATGTTTGCATGAGTTGAATCTGAACAAGCGATAGATTAACATCCATGTTGAGAAGCATCCATAAACTATTTTCATGATTCTGGGGTTGAACAAGCAATAGATTGACATCCATGTTGGGAAGCATCCGTAAACTATTTTCAAAAGTTGAATCTGAACAAGCGATAGATTAACATCCATGTTGGGAAGCATCCGTAAACTATTTTCATGATTATGGGGTTGAACAAGCAATAGATTGACATCCATGTTGGGAAGCATCCGTAAACTATTTTCAAAAGTTGAATCTGAACAAGGGATAGATGAACATCCATGTCGGGAAGCATCCGTAAACTATTTTCATAATTCTGGGGTTGAACAAGCAATAGATTGACATCCATGTTGGGAAGCATCCGTAAACTATTTTCAAAAGTTGAATCTGAACAAGCGATAAATTAACATCCATGTTGGGAAGCATCCGTAAACTATTTTCATAATTTTGGGGTTGAACAAGCAATAGATTGACATCCATGTTGGGAAGCATCTGTAAACTATTTTCAAAAGTTGAATCTGAACAAGCGATAGATTAACATCCATGTTGGGAAGCATCCGTAAACTATTTTCGGAAATTCTTGAATTCTAAGCTTGCTAATCTTATCCTGAAAAGGGTAAAATATTAGCTGAAACACAAAGTTATATTGCATGAAATGTATGATGTAATATATGTGTTATATCAATGTTTATGATATATGAATGCAATGAATGTGCATGTAAGCTGATTAGCCGTCTTACTAAGGAAGATAAATCCTGGATAGCTGGAGATAATAAAATCTTTGACTGCTGTCGGGGAAGATAAGTCCTGGACCACTGTTGAAGAGTATGTGTGTCTTCCAGCTTTTTTTTGACAACCTCTGTGTGGAGAAGTTATACTGCTTGGGGAAAATCAGGAGTTTGGGTTGTATGCCAATCTACTGGGGTTTCCTGTTTTTAGGAGAACTCCACTGGGGGAACTCTGAGGAATTGAGAATGAGAATCTTCATTTTTCTAGAGGGATTTGTGCTGAAGAGTCGAGAATCTTCGATCTGCAAAGGATTAAAAACTCTGATAAATTTATGCTAAGGGTAAAGAAGGCTCTGGAAACTTTACTGGATAATCAAGGATGAGAATCTTGATTTTGTTGGGGAGTAAAAACTCTGTGGGGATTAGCTGTGTTGTTGAAGAGTAGCTATCCTGTTGGAGAGTAAAACTCAGGGCTCTGGGAAAAGCTTATTCCCGTTTAGAAGAAGTTCAGGAACTAAGTCGTATGCCACTTTGAGAATGAGAATCTTCATTCTGTCGGGAATATCAGGAATTCAGGTTATATGTCACTTTGAGAATGAGAATCTTCATTCTGTCAGGAATATCATGAATCCAGGTTATACGCCACTTTGAGAATGAGAATCTTCATTCTGTCGGGAATATCAGGAATTCAGGTTATACGCCACTTTGAGAATGAGAATCTTCATTCTGTCGGGAATATCAGGAATTCAGGTTATACGCCACTTTGAGAATGATAATCTTCATTCTGTCGGGAATATCAGGAATTCAGGTTATACGCCACTTTGATAATGAGAATCTTCATTCTGTCGGGAATATCAAGAATTCATGTTATACGCCACTTTGAGAATGAGAATATTCATTCTGTCGGGAGTATCAAGAACTTAAGTTGTATACCAATTTGAGAATGAGAATCTTCATTCTGTCGGGAATATCAGGAATTCAGGTTATATGCCACTTTGAGAATGAGAATCTTCATTATGTCGGGAATATCAGGAATTCAGGTTATACACAACTTTGAGAATGAGAATCTTCATTCTGTCGGGAATATCAGGTTGGAAGTATGCCCATCTGCAGGGGAAGCAAGAATGAGAATCTTCATTCAGGCGTTTGGGTTAGAAGGTTGGGTGTATGCCAATCTACTACGATTTCAAGGATGAGAATCTTCATTCTTGAGAGAAACAGAATTTCAGGAGCTTCATTTGTCCGTTATTCTGCTGGTGGGTTGTTTTTGTTGAGATTTAGGAACTTGTCCGTAATTCAACTGAAGTAAAAGCTTTGTCGAGATTTAGGAACTTGTCCGTAATTCGACTGAAGTAAAAGCTTTGTCGCGATTTAGGAACTTGTTCGTAATTCGACTGAAGAAAAGCTTTGTCGAGATTTAGGAATTTGTCTGTAATTCGATTGAAGAAAAGCTTTGTCGCTTGAATTTGATTGTAACTTTCCTGAAAGGTAAAGGTTAGTGGCATATATCAAACAATGATGTTCTCAAAATAAATGAGATTGCGTTGCATGATATCCTGATGCACGGATGTGTAATGTTTTTTTTTCAAGACGACCTTTCGTTGGGGAAAATAAATCCCGAACTGGTGATGGAGAAAAGAGTTGGATTCTTCGTTTCTGATAGTGAAAAATCTGGAAGTGAATCAGAATAAATCATTGAGAGATTTATTTGAAACAACAAAACCCAGAATATCTTCCACTGGAATAAGAATCAGGGAGATCTTAGTGTCAATCTGACCAAAACATAGAGGGTCTTGGATTAACTTTGACTCAACCGGATGATGAGGGAATCTTTGACGATTGCTACTCCAACAGGTGATGAAGGAATCCTCGACGACCGTAACTCCAACAGGTGATGAAGGAATCTTGGACGACCATAATTCAAATAGGTGATGAAGGAATCTTGGACGACCGTAATTCCAACAGGTGATGAAGGAATCTTTGACGACTGTATCTCCAACAAGTGATGAAGGAATCTTTGACGATTGTAACTCCTACAGGTGATGAAGGAATCTTTGACGACCGTTACTCCAACAGGTGATGAATGAATCTTGGATGACCGTAACTCCAACAGGTGATGAAGGAATCTTGGACGACCGTAATTCCAACAGGTGATGAAGGAATCTTAGACGACCATAACTCCAACAGGTGATGAAGGAATCTTGGATGATTACTACTCCAAAAGGTGATGATAACCTTTACCTGCCGGTCAATCCGTACATGTTACGAATGTTGTTGAAATGTAATTTCGTTTTGGAGAATAAATCCTTGACAAATGTTGGGGAAATAAACCCATGACCGCTGGTCTTCTAGAGAGGTGATGAACTTTTCGAGGATGCTTGAATTTATTTTCAAAAAGATTTTGGAGAGATTTGTCACTGCCCCTAGTATCAAACGTTTGCGGCACTGCCAGGAAACTTGGACTGTGCATAACCCTTTGATGAGATTGACGTTTTAATGCCCCAAGTGATGGTGAGGGAGACTTGCCCCAGGATAATCTGCAATTGAGAGATTTCTTGAAATCTTGACTGGACTGCCCCAGGTTTACCGGACTTTGAGAGATTTGTTGAAATCTTGACTGTACTGCCCCAGGTTTACTGGGCTTTGAAAGATTTGTTGAAATCTTGACTGGACTGCCCCAGGTTTAATGGACTTTGAGAGATTTGTTGAAATCTTGACTGGACTGCCCCAGGTTTACTGGACAATGCCATACCCAGTCCCCTTTTGTTGATAGGAGATTTTTTGCAATGGGAGTGTCATCCCACTTGAAGTGATTTTGTTCACTGAGAGATCTCTCATTCATCCGAACATTCACTGTGTGAATTTCTTCGTTGTCAAACAAATAGCCATGTGCAAACAACGATATTCAAATAATGCAAAGTTTATGCTTGTCTTGAATTTTTTTTTGAAAAATGCATTTTTTAGCAGAAAGCTTTTATAAGAAAAATTCAACACAAGATTTAGAGTAAAGCCTTACAGGAGTCAGGATACCTTTTGTGACAGTATGCTTTCAAACTGACCCGTGCTTCAATTAGGACTTTTGAAGGGTTGTAACGTGGTTTGGTTCACGGTTTAAGAAACAAAGGATAAAGGCTCAAAGTATATTTGTACCCACCCACTCTTCGTGATGTTCTTCAATCCTAAACTCAGTTAATTATGCGTTTGAACTCCAAATGAGTCTGGAACGACATTTTTGGTGATAGTTCACACAAGTTGAATTTGTTGGAAGGCATTCATTTTTGCAATATTTTTCATGTTGTTGAGGATTTGTAGTGACCTCGTTCTTTTGATTCATTATCCCTAATTTTTGCCTGACTGTTCTTATTTTTGAGGTTACAGTCAACGGGATGCCCTAACTTTCTTAAGCCTCCTTTGTAGGTTTTGGCTCAGTGGGCTTTTCATGTTTTAAGAGATAATGACTGCCTATGAGATAAGGAACCATCATTGTCTTTTGGTTCCAAAGGAATGTTTTTGATGTCATTCATTGTATTATGAACTGAGAGTTTGTGACTTCAACGTGCATTTTGAATTAACTGAGAGACTACCCTGCCCCAGGTTTGATTAAAGGTTTCAATTTGTGTTTAAAACAGAAAACTTCTACTTCTTTGGCTCGAAGGGGTTGACTAGGGATTATCTTCCTTATAACTCCGGTGTTTAGGATTTGAAGGAGACGCCTGTACATCGTCAGCAAGGTCTGTCCAATAGCATACTGTATGAGATTATGGCATTTTTTCGTCATCCTCCCTCTAAAGACTTGTAACTTTTAGCAAGAGTTAAATATCATAAAGAAAGTAGAAAGCATAGTTCAAGAATAGTGAAAACGAATGGATGAATTCAAGACAAACATATGCAATGCATTAATGAAACAGAGTTTGACATTAACAGATAATTATTTGAATAACAAAAGAAATTACAACTTGAAAATTCAAATGAAACAAAAGTCTCTTAGTTCGAACTTGTCATTTCAGGTGGAGAAACCTTAGCGGAAGATTTTCATCTGGCCATCCTGTGTGAATTCCAGCACTCCACTGTCAATCAAGTCTTGGGTCTTGTTTTTAAGGGCCCAACAGCCGTCGGTGTCATGTCCAGGACTATAAGAGTGGTATGCACAGAATTCATTGGGATGATAATGTGGAGAAGTGGTATTTGTATTCCGAAGAGGATCCTTTAATACAGTCAGATTGACCTCCAACAAGCGTTCCAATACTTGAGATAATGGTATGTTAATCTCAGTGAAGCGCCTTCCAGATGTATTTTTCTTACGCCGATTACCCCGTTGATGTTGGTGAGGTTGTTGTTGGGCTTGTGACCCTGAAGCAAGTTGGGGAGACTTTCCCTTGGCTTCTTGTCTCAAAGGAGGCTGAATGGTGACTTGATCTTCAACCCTAGTTGTTTGCCCCACTTGGTTATCTTGAAGCAATTTGTTGATGAGGACCCTTAGCTCTTCTTGTCCTTGAGCCAGGTTTTGAATGAGAGCCATCTGGCGCACCAGTTGTCCCATCATCTGGATTTTCATTGTTGCCAATTCAATCTGTATCCCTTCCAATTGATCATTCCTGACACCTCCTGGATTCCCTAAGACCATGCCCCTTGTGAAGAGAGCTTTCACTTCTTCTTGCCCCTTAGACAGGTTCAAGAACATTTCTTGAAGTTGAGTGTTTTGAGCATGGATATCTTTGACAGTCCTCTCTAGAGCCATCTCTACTGAAATAAACAGTAGGAAGGTAAGGAGACCTGAAAGGGGAAACCTGTCATGATACAATGCATGATATGTGGATGCATGTTTTCAAGGATCTCGCGGGGTAAACACAAGAAAATGTTAGAGATTGAACTTCGATCAACATCTTTGATTGGAGAACTTTGTATCGGTGGATGTCTTTCCACAAGAATCAAGCTCACCATGTCAAGTGGGTCATAGCCCTCGATTCAAGTTGTTGTACTTGATCTTTGACGGTGTTTGTTCACAGGAAAGTGGATCCTCTTGCCCTTTCGGTAGACATCTGGTTTGATGTGACCCTGCATCAAAGACCCTTGAGATCCTTGAAATGGTTATTGAAAATGCTATGGTATGATGTTATGTATAGGTATGCAAAAGTAAGCAAGCGTATATACAGATAATCACATTCACACAAAGCAGACAAGTCCTTAGGTTTAGGCTTGCTTGGAGTTCGTAGGTAAGTACCCTTTTGAAGTTAGTTGGCTCAACCTGTCCTAGAAATAGTAATCGGGTTCTAAGGAGCTCAATATCACTGGATTATTTTCTGTGTTCATTGTTTCAGCTTAGCCACTTTACTAGCGACCGAAATATTCCAAGAAAACAATCCTCAATGAGTGTAGTATCGAGTATCTACCAACTTCGGACTGCACCAAAGTCGATTATCTCACTACCCCTAATAAGGCCAAGATGGTCAAGTAAGGTTCTAAGAGTTTGTTAGTGCTTTATGACATCACTCAGCGGCCCCGTATTCTCTTTGATTGACTCAAAGGCTACCGGTACCCACAAATATGTCGCACTAACGTATCCACTATTTCAACCATGTTGGTATACCCCATACAGTTCCCTCACAGTTTATTTCTACTTACCTAAAAGGTGTCCCCAAATCTGGGTGTAGGATTTAAAACAAACCCAAACAAGGAACCAAAGAAGTAAAGCATACAAATCAAGTAAGATAAGCATGTAAAGGTGATCTAAAACCCTAAGGTAACCCCACTTTTAGATTTACTCCCCAGCAGAGTCTCCAGTTCTATGATACGGTGGGAGAACTGACTTGAGGTTTTGCGTTTGTGTTCGCAATTGTGCGGTTTAGCAAGAGTCGCCACCGACTTTTTATTTTATCCTAAGGAAAGGTCAAAAAGCACAGGAAAGACCTTTGAGATGTTTTCTCGGGTTTGGGGGGTAGATTATGAAAAGGGAAGGTGCTAGCACCCTTTTCATCCATGGTTTTCCATGGGCTCTTAGTTACTTGTTTTAGATCACTTGCCTTTGCTTTTCAATTGTTTGAAATGGTGCTTTGTGTGTGTGGTTTTTGAAAATGCTTTGAAAAAGAGGCCTTGTCTAGGCAACCTTTGTAATGACTCTTGTTTGAATATATACAAAGGTGTTTTATCTTTTGAAAAGATATTTCAATGTTTTGAAAGTTTGTTTTGAAATTGTGTTGTGATGTGTTTTTGAAAATAAAGAGGATGTTTTGCAAGCTTTTGATCAAGTAACTAAGAGTTGTCTACCCTATTTTACTCAAAGATTTTTCTTATGTTTTTAACCCTTTTGACAGTGTTATTTCACCATTGCATTTGGTGAACAACCTTGTGTTAGGATGTTAAACGGGACAGGCGCGGGTCATCACATACAATCATTGAAAGCAACTTGTGAGACGCTCTAGCAATTTTGTAAGGGACGGGATCGTTTTATCGAAGGCAACATCGAGGGTCATCGAGGGACTACGATCTTTGTTTATGAAGAGGAATTTGCTAGAGTGTCTCATATTCGAGGGACATGATTGCATTTTCTGAAGCAACAAGCGAAGTTACCCTAGAGGTGCAAGTGTGCATTGTGTTTGTCATTTTCATGCATTTAGGTCTTGTATTAGGTCATCTAGAGATTGATTTTAGATTTTCGCGTACAAACCCTAATCTCTAGTCATGGCATATTTTAAAAGCATAAAGTGCGAGAATTAAATTCTAAGCTATTACAAAAGTATCCGAGGATGGGGGTACAAATTATTTACAAATGGGGATGAATCTCACAAGGATAATAATGTCCAAATATTAAGTGTTACAACCAAATCGAATTGTCGCAATTCAATATAAATTATAACAAATTATAAAATAAGGAAAATCGATAAATTATGAGATGTACGTATAAATAAAAATCTATTCTAAAAAAAAGAAAAGATTAAGTATTTTTATTCTTATTTGTTTTATTGATTATGAAAAAAAAAGATTTAAAGAAAGAAAAATTTATTAATCAAAATTCTATTATTGACATATTTTTTTAAAGAAAATAACATTAATTAAATAAAACTTCTATTACACTTGTATTTTATTAATGTAACAATTATTAATTAATAAAGAAAATTAAAACTATGTTAAGAAAATCAAAGTAATTAATCAAAAAAACAAAATTTTAATATTATTTGGTTTTATTATTAACAAAAGAAAGGGAATCAAATTATTTGAAATAAAAATAAAAAAGTATTAGTTTAAACAAAATAAAATTAAAAAAAAAAGAAAGATGATGGGCTTAAGGCATGTTTAAGGCCCAAGAAAAAAAATCAGAAAGGAGGGGGTGCAAGCAAAAACGTTTGTGGGCTTAAGGGCAATGTTGGGGCGGGTCAGGCCCAGTGTAAAATTTGTGCAACGTTTTTGTGTTTGGCTAGGGGTTTCAGCATTTGAACAGATTAGGGTTTGTTGTTGTGGACACAGCGACACCATTTCGTTCTTCTCTTCTTCATCTTCCTCAAACAAAAGTGTTGATTCTCCCTTGAGCCCCAGGTCGCCGGAGTGCCACCCTACTCCTTCATCTCCTCACGATAATCCCTGACTTTGGACTGAGCGGTACGATTCACTTTGTTTTGATTTGTCGTCTTTTTCGCGTTTTACAGTTTGCTTGCATGTTCAGTTTTTTTTAATCTATGGTGTTTCTGAATATGATGCAGTAAAGAATTTGAGAAAATCATACCTTGGGGAATATGGAGAGGAAAGGTGAGACGGAGTTGGTGGAAGCGTTCCTGGTGGCCGGAGGCGGAGGGAAAATGTGATGTTGGTTGCGCGCTTTTCTGGTACCTTTGTATTCTCTCTTGATTTGTTTGATGTTTGATGATGAAAATTTTCTGAAAACTGTTGTTTGCTTTTTTCTGTTGTTGGTTATGACAAATATTTGAAGCTTGTTGTTCTTTGTTGATTTTTGAATGTGATGTTGATGAAAGTTCTGAAAACTTGTTTGTAAGTTTCTGAATTCTCTTCCTCTTTCTTAATTTTGAAGGTTAATGATGATGTCTCTGAAACTGTATTGGTTTGTTTGACAAGCTTGTTTTTGTTGGTTTGTTTGGTAGCAGGCTTGATGATTTGTTAGCTTGATAGTAGGCTTGATGATTTGTTAGCTTGATAGCAGGCTTGATGATTTGTTAGCTTCAAAGGGTTTTTTGTGATTGTTTTGCTGTAGTTTTGTTAACAGGTTTGCCAGTTTTGTGGTGTTTTGCAGGCTGGCTGTTTGTGCTAGCTTGGCAAGTTTTGCAGGTTTTGTAGTTTGGCAAGTTTGCAGGTTGCTTTGGCAACTTGGTAAGTTTGCAGTTTTGGTTAGCTTGGCCTGTTTGCAGGTTGCTTTGGCAACTTGGTAAGTTTGCAGTTTTTGTAGCTTGTCCTGTTTGCAGTTTGTGTGTTTGAGCAAACTTGCAGTTTGTTTGTTTGAGCAAGCTTGTAGTTTGGAGATTTTTGAGGCTTTTTGAGAGCTTTTGTGTTTTTCTGAGTTTTTGCAAGCTCTCATATTCTCTCTCTCTTAAACTGTTATGCAGTCTTCAGTTTTTATATCTTTTGTTTTTTTGTTTGCCCTTTCTGATAGCCTGCTCTTGCCAAACTGTACCTTCAAAAGGTGATCCTTTTCTTTCTTCCTCTCTCCATGAAATAAGCACTTTTTGCTTATTATATTATATTCTTAAAATTTTGCCCCTGGAAAATGATGATGGCTTTTGACAAGTCTTTTGCTTGTCAATAGGTTTTCCTCCTGCTGTATTTGCCTGCTATTACTGCTGTATTTTCTGCATTGTGTATTTTGCATCTAGTTGGCTTACTTGACAATTTTTGCATTCAGTTTGGGTTTGCCATGCTTAGTTTGCTTATTTTATGTTTGTATAACATATTTAGCAATGCATCTTGGCTTGTTTTGCAACTCAGTTTGGTTACTGCAGTTTGGTATTCAGTTTGTTGACTTAGTACCTTTGTAACTCAGTTTGCCTTGTATTTGAAACTTGCTGCATCCAGTTTTGGCGCCTTAATGCTTTTTGAATGAATTGCTTTTGTATGCTTGCATTTTTTTATCTTTTACTTTTATCTTTGTGAACCAAGAAGAACAATCTTCTTGTGATTTGCAAAGAGAAAAATAAAAACATGATGAACAAATAGCATTCTGATTCTGGACGACAAACTTTAATGATGAATTTCTCCTTTCTTTTTTGTTTGAAAATTCTTTTTTCAATTAACTGTACTAATTTATTTTTCTTTGTCTTTTTCAGGTGAATGCAACTTGGACGGCGACAAAGCAACAAAAGCAGAAGACTTTGAGCATGGGAGCAATGGAGCTTAGGAGGCTTAGGCTTAGAATTTTTTATTCATTGTAATAATTTATTCTTCAAATACTATAAGTTGTAAAACATATAATATTCAAACAATAAATTATTTTTGTAACAATCATTTGCAATGAATAAAAAATCTTTTATGAGATCATCTGATACTTCAATCAATCCTTCTACTGTCAATATCTTTCAATTTTTCCCTTTGCATATTCACTTTTTATTTAAGATTCCTGATTTAAAATGACTGAAATTGTATTCCAGCATTTCCAATACAGATAACTTAAAAATCCAAGTAATCTCAAAAACTTTGCAATCTCATAACTTGCGACAACATTCCAATCAACATACATGTTGTGTATTTAAATAAGCAAACAAGCATTCCATTAACAGGCAAACGTTTCGTTCCATTAACAAGCAGATGTCTTAACAGACACACATTACCTGGTTAATCTGGATTAGACAGTTTCAGCTCCTATCTCTTATCCCTGAATAATCAAGCCTTGAGAACAACCAATAATATTTCAGTAGGCTTTAAAAGGTGAGAAAACAATATAACAATGAACTGAATTTCTGTGGATTCAATTTCTTCTAAGAAATGCGAGAGAAACTCTGATTCTTGATTTACTGCCAAAGAAAAGTCTGTTTGATCGATTCCTGAGCCAATCTTAGAAATCAGAGAAAACCCTAGGGTTGTGATTTTCTTGTGAAAAAGGGAGGGCAAATTTTGGGGTACAACAGTATCAGTGTACGCCATACAATTTTCATGATCTGTTGCTACTTACCTAAATTCCCCTGATCCAAGTATAGGATCTTTACAAGAATACCCAAACAACCCTTTAAGAATAAATCAGGCAAGTAAAGCAATGAAAGCATTTAAATATGAACTATCCCTAAAGTAACCCCACTTTAAGTGTAATATCCCCAGCAGCGTCGCCAGTTCTGTAATACAGTGGGAGAACTGACTTTACTGGTTTTGTGTTTTATTGTAAATGTTGCGGATAGAAAGAGTCGCCATCAAATTTTCTTTTATCCAACAAAGGAAACGGTGAAAAGAACAGGAAAGGCCTTTTTGAGATTTTTCCTGAGTAACGGGGGTAGGTTATGAAAAGGGAAGGTATTAGCACCCTTTTCATCTCTAGTTATCTATGGGCTCTTAGTTGCTAGCTCACTTTTTGAAAATTCTTTGTGTTTGTGTGTTTGAAAAAATATTTTGAAAAGATGCCTAAGTGAGGCGAACTTTATAATGATTCTCGTATCATTGAGAACGCATACAAAGTGTTTTGTCTTTGAAAATATTTTTAGAAAAGAGAGTGTATACGTGAGAAATTTGTTTTGTTTTGTGAGCAAGCAACTACAAGCTATCTACCTACTCAAAAAGAACTTTGTTCTTTTCCTCTTTCCTTTAGATAGTGATAACCTACCATTAGTTAGTAGGTAGCCCTATCATTTGATGTTTAAGGGACAGGCGCGGGTTATAGTACAATCACGAAGGAAACTCGTAGGATACTTATGCAATTACCCTAAGGTACTAAGACCATTTACCGAGGCAGCATCAAAGGGTCATCTAGGGACTACGATATTTTAACCAAAGGGTCTTTGCTAAAGCATCCCATGTTCGAGAGACGTGACTGCTTTAAATCTGAAGGCAATAAGTGAGGGTCACCCTAGAGGTGCGTGTGTGCGAAGTGTTTTATGTTTCATTTATTGATCTTGAAGTTAGGTTGTCTAACACTTGTTTTTTATGTGTTTCCATGCATTCCTAATTAATCTAACAGTTAGATATATATACAAGTGCAGAAAGTAACAATGCGAAAAGTAATCTTCGCTATTACATCGCTTCGGGGGTGGGGGAGTACAAACCAAAAAAAATTGGGGAAAGGAAGTATAAAGGGGCCTAATTAGCTATTACAAACTTTTGACAGTTACAATACTATGGAAAATAATAATGCGAAAATAAATAAATACACGGAGATTGAAGAGGGCAAGATATCTAAAAAACCTAAAAAATTTCTAAGTATAAAAAATATTTTTGGTGTTTTTATTTAGAAAAATAATTGAATGATAATTAAAGCCTAATTCTAATAATATTTTAATTAATAAAATAAATTTAAAGTGATTAAATTAACTAATTTTTATTGTGAAAAATAAATTTAATTAATTAAAATCTATATCTGATTTTTTTGATTTTTTTATGATTTTTATTAAAAATTAGTTATTAAAAGAAAAAGAAAAGAATTAAATCAAAACCAAATTAAAAAAAATGGGCCGCGTTGTGAAAAAGAAGATAGGGGGTGCAAGGGGAGAAAGTTGTTTGCAATGTCTGGTTCGATGATCAATGGCTTCGGTGGCCTAACCATGGTAAAACACCATTTTTGCGTCAAACTTTACTTGTAATGTACCTATCATGTTCTAATGATGCATAGGAGGAGATCAAACATATTAGTAATGATTAAAAATGCAATAAAACATAGTTTTGATTTTTACCAATTTCAAAAATCGGTGTGATCCATAAATTGGGTTCTGGAGCTTGAGGGTTGTGAATATGGACTTGGATCAACACTTTTGACCCATAGGAAGTGAATGCAAGCCTTAGTTTGGATCTAAACTTGCTGGAATGTGAGATATAATTTTCACAACTTCTTTAGATTTTGGAGAATTTTTGGAGAGCTTTGGTGCAAATGATTTTGTGTCCCTTTGGCACGGCTTTGCTTGCATTATATAAAGGAATAATATGAGCCAACATATATGGCAAGGGATCAAGGTCATGAAGCCATAATAAAGTCATAATCAAACAATTTGAAAACTTGCCAACTTGAGGTTTTCTTTGTCTTTCTTATGCTTGCACAATTTTAGAAAGGAATCAAGGCCATGAAGCCATGGTTTAAACAAGGATAAAACACCTTTAATACTTGCCGAACTTGAGAAATCCTTTCCTTCTTGATCTTGCACGAATCTAGACATGTTGTGACAAGCTTGTATGCATTACTGGGCCTGCAAAGGGAATGAAATCCAAAGGCCCAAGCCTTCAAACATTGTTTTCATTTTTTACTTGATTTTTTTCATTTTAAATTCAAATAAAAGCAATAAAAATCATAAAAATATGTGAATGATATTTAGAGGTCCTCTAACATCTTATGGTCATGTTTTAATATCAAAAGTTAGGCCCATTAATTTAAAATTGCAAGTTTTCTCAATTTGCATTTCATGAATTTCCTCAAAATTCCCCAACTTGTGAAACTCATAACTCGCTTAATTTTCTTCTTTTGAAGGTGATATTTTACTTTTTGGAAATCTAAAGATGTCCTCTACACTTTCTCTTTTTATCATTTTTGGATTTGGAGACATTATCTTGATGTAAGTTGCCTTGACAAAAAGTGTCTTTTGTTGACTTTTGAAAATGACCTATAATGTATTAGCTCATATCTTTCAAATGAAGCATTTTTTAGACTTGAGTATAAAAACAAAGTTATAGAGAATTTAATTCCTTCAAAATGGGCTTTGGTTGGGGAGAATTTAATGAATCATGTTAAAGTAATGCATGGAAAAAGTTAAGTTGACTTCTCCTAAGGAAACCCTAATTTGGCAACTTTGGACTTTTGATGATTTGAGGGCTTCTCTTGAGGAATCGTGATCAAACCTTGATAAAATGATGAGTATCACATAAAAATGTTTATGTTGACTAAAAATCTTGAAGTTTGACTCTATGTTGACCATAGTTGACTTTTTGACCAATATAGTTGATTTTCAATCATCTGAGCCATTGACTGAGCAAACTTGTGATGTAGAACTTGAAACTTGACATAAACCTTATTATCGACCTATGGAGAACCATGAAATCCACTTGAAACCTTTTCAACTCAAACTTCTTTGAGGAACTCAAAACCCTAGTTGTAGACCCCTTGCTTAGGAGGAGGTTTGGCTGGTCAACCCTTAAGTATCTTGAGAACCTTTGAAAGCATATCTTGAGAAAACAGGAGGGAAAATTTTGGGCTACAATAGATGTCCTTATTCAATCTTCTTAAACATGAAGAGTTATATTGGCATGTCCACCATTCGTGACTTGAAGGTAAAAGATGATTGAACACTTAAGTGCCTAGAAATTTGCACTCTCATGTGCAAGAGGTAACGCTGTTGGTTGATTGTACTGGGAATGGGATTATAGATGCCATTTGGAGAGGTGATAGCGAGTATCAGAGATGGGCTTATAGATGCCATCCAAAGTAACTGTTGACTTCAAACTGGAAGAAGTATCAGAATAAATCTATGGTCGATTTAATTTGAGCCAGAAGATGTCTATGCTTGTCTGCAACTAGAAGAAGTATCAGAATAAATCTATGGTTGATCTAATATGAGCCAGAAGCTATCTGCAACCATCTTCAACTGGAAGAATTATCAGAATAAATCTTTGGTCGATTTAATCTGATCTAGGAAAGGTCTATATTTGTCTTCAACTGGAAGAAGTATCAGAATGAATCCATGGTCGATTTACTCTAAGCCATAAGAGGTCTTTACTTGTATTTAACTGGAAGAAGTATCAGAATAAATCTTTGGTTGATTTAATATGACCCATAAGAGGTCTCTTTGTCTTTAACTTGAAGAAGTATTAGAATAAATCTTTGGTCGATTTAATCTGAGCTAGAAAAAGATCCGCTGGAAGAAGTATCAGAATGAATCTTTGGTTGATTTAATCTGAACAAGAAGAGGTCTATGTGTCTTTAACTAGAAGAAGTATCCTGAGCGTATATGGGGATTCAGCCTTGGTGATCAGTCAAGTCAAGGGAGAATAGGATACGAAACATCTGAATCTTATACCTTATGGAGAACATGTGCTAACCTTGATTTCGTACTTCGAAGAGATTACCATTGAGCACATACTAAGGGAAGAAAATCATTTGGCAGATGCCTTGGCTACCATGGAATCCATGTTCAAGCTCAGATGGGACAGCGAAGCTCCCAGAATTACCATTGAAAGATTCGACAAACCGACACACTGCTACAAAATAGATACTGATGGAGTATAAGAGAAGCCTTGGTTTCATGAAGTAAAAAGGTACCTTGAAGCTCAAGAATACCATGAAAGAGCATCTATCAATGACAAGAAATTCCTGCGGAGGTTCTCAACTAAGTTCTTCTTGAGAAATATAATTTTGTACAAGTGTAATCATGATTTAACCCCACTTCTTTGTGTGGACAGGAAGGAAGCATGGAAAATTATGGAGGATATTGATGAAGGCATCTTTGGTACTCATTTCAGTGGACATACTATGGCTAAGAAAATCCTGAGACAGGTTACTATTGGTTAACCATGGAAACTGACTGTCACCACCACTCTAGGACTTGTCATAAGTGCAAGATCTTTGCTGATAAATTTCATGTGCCTCCGATACCTTTGAACGTCATGAATGCTTCTTGGCCATTCGCAATGTGGGACATTGATATGATTGGAGAATTCAAGCCTACTGCTTCTAATGGACATCGCTTCATTCTCTTCGGCATTGACTACTTTCCAAAATGGGTTAAAGCAACCTCGTTCGCCTCTGTTACCAAGAATGGAGTTGTCTGGTTCATCAAGCATAACCTTATTTATCGGTATGGTGTCCCCGAGAGAATCATCTGAAGACAATGGTACAAACCTTAACAATACCATGATCATTGAACTCTACATGAAGTTCAATATCAAGCACCATAAATCTTCTCCATACAGACCAAAGATGAATGGCACAGTGGAAGCCTCCAACAAGAACATGAAGAAGATTGTGCAAAAGATGGTTGTGACTTACAAAGACTGGCACAAGATGTTACCATTTTCTCTTCATGGCTATTGCACTTCAGCGCGAACATCAACTGGGGCAACCCCTTTCTCTTTGGTCTATGGCATGGAAGTTGTTTTTCTTGTCGAAGTTCAGATTCCTTCTCCGAGGATTATGAAAGATGCAGACTTAGATGAAGACGAGTGGATTTAGACTAGGTTGGGTCAGTTGAATTTGATTGACAAGAAAAGGCTTGCGGCTATTTGTCACGGTCAGATCTATCAGAAGCGCATGATCAAGGCATTCAACAAGAAGATCAAGCATCGGGTATATCAGGTTAGTGACTTGGTAATAAAGCGCATCATTCTAACACAATATGTTCCTAGGTGAAAATGGACTCCCACCTACGAAGTACCATTTGTTATCAAGAAAGTATTTTCAGGTGGTGCTATGATACTAACCACCATTGACGGTGAATATTATCCATACCCTGTGAACACGGACATAGTCAAAAGATACTACACATAAAAAACGACCCGCTAGGTTGACTGGCCTAGGCAAAAATAAGGGCATCCTGGCGAACCAAAAGGTTCGGGAAAAAATTAGGGATATATATAAAAGATTATACACTCGGCAAGTCGAAAACCTCAAAAGGCGGCTTGGGCAAAAAAGGGTATCCCGGTAGACTGAAAACCCGAAAGGGAGGTCCAGGAAAAAGTTAGGGATTAAAAGCGTACGATTATATCCCGTTGGATCACTTACAACAAGCTTTATTACCAACGTCAAGTTCAAACGGTGCAAATCGATTCAATCAACTTCTTCTAACAGCAAGAGATGTGATGTTCGAAGACATATGGGAAATAGTAGAGTTGAAACCCAACGAGATCACTTCAACATAGCAATATATTTTGATTTCAATTTGTACTCTTTCATTTCCTGACGACATTCTCTTACTATGATTTCTGTTTCTTTGTACAAAAATGATTGTTTATAGGCAAATTACCAATACAAATACACTCTAAAATTTAAATGTTTTGTTTATTCCGTTTTGTTTGCAAAAACGTTTGTAACACGGTGGGAGAACTAAGTTAGGTGTTTTGTGTTTGTTCGCAATTATTGCGAATAGCAAGAGTCGCCACCGACTTTTCTTTTATCCAAAAGGAAAGGTTGAAAAGAACTGGAAAGACCTTTCAAGATTATTTCTTGAGTTCGGGGGTAGGTTATGAAAAGGGAAGGTGTTAACATCCTTTTCATCCGTAGTTATCTACGGGGTCTTAGTTGCTTTCTAGATGTAACACGGTGGGAGATCTGACTTGGTTGTTTTGCGTAAATGTTGCGGATAACAAGAGTCACCACTGACTTTTATTTTATCCAAAAGGAAAGGTTGAAAATAACAGGAAAGACCTTTGAGATGTTTTCTTGAGTTTGGGGGGTAGATTATGAAAAGGGAAGGTATTAGCACCCTTTTCATCTGTAGTTATCTACGAGCTCTTAGTTGCTTGCTAGATCACTTGCTTTTGTTTAAAAAATGTGCTTTATGTGGTTTTTGAAAGTATTTTGAAAAGGCGCCATCATTTAGGCAAACTTTGTAATAATTCTCGTTCATAAGAATGTATACAAAGTGTTGATCTTTTGACAATGTTTCGAGTTTGAAAGATGTTTTTGGAAGTGTTGGTGTTTGTTTTGAAAATAGCAAGGATGTTTTGGTTTGAAAATGAGCAAGCAACTAGGAACATTCTACCTACTCAAAAGTCTTTCTTGTTTATTTCCTCTTTCCTTTGACATTGTTATCTTACCATTGATTTGGTAAGAAACCCTATCTTTGGATGTAAAAGGGACGGGCAAGGGTCATCGTATAGTCATGAATAGCAATGTTGTAGGACATCTTAGCATTTTCTTTGAGGGACTAAGATCATTTGTAAGGCAACATTTGTAGCATCATCAAGGGACTATGATCTTGTATTTTGTTTGTTTTTGCTAAGACGTCTTACATGCGTATTATGACCATTTATTTCTCAAGGCAACAAAGTGGATTTACCCTAAGGGTGTAAGTGTGCAAGTGTATTGATTTACATGCATTGTTTTGTCTTTGAATTAGGGTTTGCTAATTTGTTAATTTTAATCTTTCCATACAAACCCTAATTTACTAGCATAAAGCATTAATTTGCGGAAAATAAAAATACTAAGCTATTATATCATTAGGGGAGGGGGTGTACAAATTTACAAATGGGGAAATTGCAAGAAAATTAAATATAAATAATTATTACAACCATATTGAATATTGTACAAAAACGAAATCAAAAAAAGCAAGAATGCAAAAAATGGAAAAAAGAAATGATTTTTATTTGGTTTTATGAAATGTTTTAATCTTAACCTAATTAAAGAAAATGATTAAGGAAAATTAAATAAAATTAACTTAAACTAGTTAAGAAAATAAATTAACTTAAAAAAAGGATTTTTTAGGGTTTTTTTAAGAAAAGGTTTTAAATAAATAAAAATAATAGGAAGATTAATTAATTAAAATAAACCTAAGTTCTAAATTAATTTTTAATTAATGAAAGAAAATAATGTAGTCATTAATTCTAAGCCTAAATATTAATTCATAAAAAAGAAATTAATTTGTTAAAAGAAAATGTTTTTGGTCTTTTTTATGTTTATAGAGAAAATAAAATAAGTATAAAAATAATAAATAAAATATTTTTGGATTTTTATTAATAACAGTAAAAATAAAATTAATAATAATAATAAAAATAAAGGAAAAAAGAAATAGAATAAATATAAGAAAAAGAAAATAATAATGAAAATTGGGCCAGGGGGTGCTGAAGTAAGGCATGGAGTTAGAAACCAGCAAAAAGTAACAAGGCCCAATGTGGAGGCCCAGGCGTGCTGTGTGACAAAAAAAAGAGAGAAAATGTGAGAAATGAAAAAAGGCAGCGCACTGGGTGTTGAACCCACGCCCTCTTGGTTACCACCGCGCTGCCTTACCACTAGGGTGGCTATACATCCGTTTACTTATATCAAACCATAAATATATATTACAAATAAAGTCCATGGCCTGAACTTCATCTTCAACCTCACGCCCAGCCAGACAACCTGCAACTTGTTCATCTCTCACCAAAAATGGAAAGTACAAACATAAAAGTTGTGGCATTTCTTGCCACGAATCCAACCATACAAATAACTAAAACTATCAATCTAAGATGAGTGAGAATTTTTCTGGCCCTAATTTAAAACCTAAAAATTTAAGAAGTTTCAACTGCAAAATTCTCTAAGCTCTGGCCATAAATGAAAACTATGGATATGTACAGCTTCGTGGCAATGAGGTCTACATTTTATCTTTGAAAATGAAAGCTTAACAATGCCTATATGAGGAGTTCAAAAATCAGAAAACTCACCTTGCAAGAGGGTATCGTGTTTTGAGTTGGAACAACTTTCAATGAGTTCTAGTGACTGGGTTAGCTTCCTCAAGTTCCTAGGAAGCTAATGTGATGCTTGACTTGAGCTGAAAGTGGATGAGGAGTTCTGGAGAAGTCCACTTGCAGTGCTCTGTTTTTTAGTTTATATAATGGTGTAAATGGATTTATAGAACTGTAACAGGTATTGAGATGACATGTGGATGGTGTTTAGGAACTTTTGGAATGGTTTGGAGAGGAAACACACAAGTAATTTGAGAGATGGGAGTGTAAGGTCAGTTTCTGCACAAGAATGGAGTTTTGTGTGCAATCTGAGTTTGTGTTAGTTTGAGTGAGTTTGAGTGAGTTTAAGGGCTTGTACATGCGTGGGTTATCTTGCAAATAGTGTATGTATTTATAGGCAAGAGCTCTTGTGTTCTACAACAAGTCAGAATTTGAATTCACATGTTGTAAAACCTTTACTTGTTTTTTGAAGCAAACATGACAAACATTTTCCCAAAGCTTGTACCATGCTATTGTAGAGTGGTTGAACTTTAAACAAGCTTATTTATGACTTGTAGATGTTGTTTATGCAGAAGGATCCATTGAGAGGCTCAAGAAGGGTTGACATTTGCAAAAGCATGCTTTTCCAAAATGGAAGTCTTGCCTTTCTTCCAAAAATGGCAAGTTAACTTAGACAAAGCTTGGATTTAATGGATAATAGCCATAAAGTTTGTGTAATATTATGATTAAGGATAGATACACAAGTTAGAGGGCCTGAAAAGTGAGATTATGCAGCATGGCTATGGATTTGGTTCATTGTACATCACAAATTTTGCCTTGCAAAACAACTTGAAACCCTAACTTCTGGCCTTCGATTCTCTTTGCTCAGAAATGATCTCAAAGAGTTATTTGACATTTTATAAATATTGTAATGTGTTCTACAACCCCTCTTTGAATCAATTTTTCAAAATCCAATTGGAACTTTATGAAACTTGGCCCAAAAGTTAGGTCCAAATCCTGACCAAAATGCTCAAAATTTCACTAAGTGTTTTAGTTTTATGAACATGATGTCATGGATTAATAACTTGAAATCCAAGCATTTCTAGGATGTGTTGTGTAAAGAAATGTTTTAGATATCATTGAGATCTACAACTTTCATGTTGAAAGTTTCCTTTGAATCATCTTGCATCATGGTGAAAAATTGGCTCAAAGTTGTGAAAAAATATGAAGTTTTCAACACTTGGAAAAAATTCTAAGTTTGGAAACTTTGAATTTTCAAAATAAAATCTTGACTTTTTGATTTCTTGATGAAAAAGCTTCATGTTTTGACATTTTTTGATGAATTGTGATCTTTGACACTTGATTTTGACCAAAAAGTCAAAGTTTGACTTTTCACTATATCAGTTGACTTTTGATCAGTTGACTGAAAATCAACTATCAATCAATTGATCTTGAAGGAAGTTTTGAGTCATACCATTAGGTAAAAATTATGCATATGAAACCTTGAGATCATGTATCAAACCAATTAGCCATTTTCTAGGCCAAAAATCAGAAATTGCACTTTCTCAATCAAAACCCTAATTTTGACCATTTTGCCCTTTTGATGATCTGATCAAATTTCTTTAGGAAATTTGGTCCAAACTTCATCAAATGACATATAGGAGTTTAAAATGTTGATATGGATAAAAAATTATGAATTTTGACTATAAATTGGACACAATTGACTTTTTCCCCAATACAGTTGATTTTTAGGTCAACTGATCAATTCACTGAGCAAAAATGTGATCCAAGACTTGAAACATGACATGAGCAATATTGAGGGTCCATAATGATCCATGAAAGTCATATGAGGCATTAAAAGTTCAATTATCCTTGTGCAATCTCAAACCCTAATTTCAGTCATCAGTGCTTAAGGAGGTATCTTGAGTTGATCAACCCTTGTGCAGTCTTGGACCAAAGGAGATCTTGTGAGAAAGTTCTTGATAAATGAGAGGGAAATTTTAGGGTACAACAGCTGCCCCTGTTCAATCTTCTTAAACTTGAAGAGTTAGATTGGCGGATCCGCCATTCGTGACTTAAAGGTGGAAGATGATTGAACACTAGAGTGCCCAGAAATTTGCACTCGAAGATGAATTGTGAATGGGCTTATAGATTCCATTTAGAGGAATGATGGAGATTTTCCGGAGATGGGCTTGTAGATGCCAACCAAGGGTAACTGTTGATAGAAAATGGACTAAGTCTTAATCTTGATTTCAACTAGAAATGAATCAGAATAAATCTTTGGAGCGATTTATCTGAAACTAGCAGCAGTCTTGTATGTTGTTTGACTGGGAAGAATTAGAATAAATCTCGGAGAAATTTATCTGAACCATAAGTGTTCCTTTGGAAAGTATCAGGATAAACCGTTGAGAGGTTTATACTAAACCAAAAGAGGTTTTGAATATTCTTTATCTGGAGAGAATAAGAGTAAATTCTTGAGCGATTTATCTGAACCAGAGAAAGTGCCTACTAGGAAAGAATCAGAATAAATCGTTGAGAGATCTAAACTGAACCTGTAGGGATCTGGATAAGAATTAGAATAAATTGGTGAGAGATTTATCTGAACCAAAGAAAGTGTCTGCAAGAAAGAATCTGAATAAACCGTGGAAAGATTTATCTGAACCAGCAGGGATCTGGAGAAGAATCAAAACAAATCATTGAGAGACTTATCTGAACCAGAGAAAGTGTCTGCAAGAAAGAATTAGAATAAACCATTGAGATATTTATCTGAACCAGCAGGGATCTGGAGAAGAATCAGAATAAATCATTGAGAGATTTATCTGAACCAGAGAAGACGTCTGCGGGAAAGAATCAGAATAAACCATTAAGAGATTCAAACTGAACCAACAGGGATCTGGAGAAGAATCATAATAAATCATTGAGATATTTAAACTAAACCAGCAGGGGTCTGAATGAAATATCTATTATGTAGATGGTTGACCAGTCCTTTCTCGAGAATTGATCTGTAATTGACTTGTTGAAAATTTGACAATAATTTTTTGTTGATTGATCTTTCCTGAAAAGGTGCAAGGTTAGTTGCATGGAATGCCATGATGTATGAAATGCATGGTATAATTTTGTTTCTCAAAAATAAATGAGATCGCGTTGTATGCATATGTGTTGTCAATGCTATGACGTATGGATGTAATGTATGGACACATTAAGTGTTATGCCGTAGTGTTGCTAGAGTCGGGGAAAATAAATCCCTGAGTACTGTAGGGAATGTAAGTCTTCAATATTTTGAAGTTGAAGTGTTGATGAGTTTCCATTTGTTAAAGAAATAAACTCTGTTGTGGAAGGGAAACATTGTGCATTACTTGTGGACCTCGTGAGATCCTGCTGGGGAATCTTGAGAAACTAGGCGACTTTCATTGGGGAATCTTTGGAGCGGTAACCGAAAGTTTTGTTCCATCGGGGACGTTGAAGATGTGAAAAACACAAGAAGGGGGGTTAAATTGTAAAACTTTAAATCAAATGAGCAGACAACACTGTATTTTTATCCTGGTTCGTTTGATCTCAAACTACTCCAGTCCACCCGTCAAGGTGATTTCGCCTCTCTCCAACGAGGTCTTAATCCACTATATTCAAAAGAATACAACAACTACTTTAACAACTGTTAAAGCCTTCTTGAGTATAACCATAACTCGGTTTATCTCAAGGAAATCTCTTTAGAAATAATTGAACAAATAATGTGTTTGGTGTTTTCTAATAAAACAGTATACCACAATTGTGATAATACACAAATTTAAGCTTAGAATAAAAACTGAATTGCTAATGCTTTTGAGTAGGCGTGGTTTGAAGGCTTAGCAAAATGTATGAGTACGTGTGTTTTCGTAGGCGTGTATATGCGTGCATCTTTTCTCACACAGACTTGTTTATATAGCCAAGGTAAAGATACGTTGTTGTCCATAAAGCACTTTCAATGATAATAACGTTCTTTCCTTTTTGAGAAGATCTTGTCTTGAATAAAGTCGTTGGTAATTAATCTGACTTGAATGCTTAGTAACACTTCAGAGTCTTCTTTATGATAATCAGAGTGTTCTTTGCTTTATCTGGATGACAACGCTTCTGAGTGCTGATGACTTGGTAAGGATCTTGATCAGAGTCAAAGTATTTTATGCGCAGATTCTGGTCATCAAGCTTCAGTGTATGATCTGGTAGCTTCAGCGTGTAGCACATGATATTGATCTTCTGATGCTGATGTTGATACTGATCTTCTGATGCTGATTCCATCAGAACTTCTGTAAATACAACATAATTTTAAGTAGCATATATGTCTTATATAAATCTTACAATTTATTTATTCTTGTATTTTGTTATCATCAAAACTCTAATTGAGGGTTGTAGAATCAAACTATGTTCTAACAATCTCCCCCTTTTTGATGATGACAAAAACCAGATTTTTTTTCAATTAAAAATAAGGAATAAAAGGTATCAGAGATTAAAGATAAGGAATAAGAGGTATCAGAGATGAGAAGAGAAAAACTCCCCCTGAGTTGATTACTTCCCTTTAATTCCAAGAGTCTTTGAGCATCAGAACTTTACTGTACTTTACTGTATCTTTCGTCAGAATTTTGTACGTGTTCAAGCTTTTCAGAAGAAAGAAATTCAAATAGATCAGAATGTCAGAATGTTTGAGACTTA
This sequence comes from Vicia faba, assembly GCA_948472305.1. Lineage (NCBI taxonomy): Eukaryota > Viridiplantae > Streptophyta > Magnoliopsida > Fabales > Fabaceae > Vicia > Vicia faba. The sequence continues at coordinate 246,531 of CATIWC010000389.1, forward strand.
TGTCTCAGTAATCCGTTATTGAAAAATATCATTCTTTCTCCCCCTTTTTGTCAGTTATCAAAAAGCACAAATAATCAAAGTTAAAATAATCAGAGCTAAAATTGCATTTATATTGAAAACAGAAGCAATGATAAGTTCAAAACATGTAAAAATATTACAGATAAACAAGTTATAAAAACAGCAAGGAAATTTCTAAGAAGGAGGAGGAAGTCGTGTGAACAAAGCCTCCAACATGCTCTTGATTTGGGTGTTGGTTTCCTGTTGCTGAGTTAACATGTTTGCTATTGCATCAATTTTGGTGTCCTGCTTATCCATTCTTTCATTCATCAGCATATCAGATCTTTTCAAGTCTTCAAGAGTCTGCCTGTCGAGGGAGGAAGCTTGAGGATCCTCAGAAACAGGATGCTTCACAGAGCTTTCAGCAAAATCTTCTTCTTGACCCTGTTCTTCAGCTGGAATCATCTGTTCTTCTGACTCTGGTTGATCTTTGGAAGCTGGACGATGTTCAGACCAAGGGGCAATGTCCAGATGGAGAACTTCTTCCTTAAGCAGCTTGCTCAGAACTGGACCTTCAATTTCTTTCAGCAGATTGCTGAAGTTCTGTTGAGCTTGTCCGTAGCTCTGTTCTTGCAACTTAAAGGTTTCAGAGCATACCCATCTTCTGAATTTTGTCCATAGGTAGTCTGATGCAGCAGGATCAACCAGTTCCAGACTTGCTTGTTTCAGAGAAGTGATCCACTTCTGTACTTCTGTTTCAAAGTTCAATATGCTGGAACCAACATCTGGATGTTTTGGTTTTGGGATAGCAGTTTTGTTGGTTATTGCAGCAAGGCGTTCAAGGATTGTTAAATCAATGACAGTCTTGTTGTGGTCGTCTGAATTATCTTTTGGTGAGGGAGTGGGAGAGTAAGGAATTATGATTGGACTTGATGGCGAATTTGGTGGAGTTAATTCTGGTGAAGATGGAAGTTGAGGAATATTCACAATGGTGCCAAAGGGAAATTGAATGGCCAGGGGTTGTGGTTCAGGGGATTCAGAGGGTTGAGCCTCAGAAGTTTGAATCTCAGGTTGTGGAGATTGTTCAGGTTGAGGAGAGGGTGGATTAATTTCTGGTTGAGGAGATGAAGGTAGTGGGATTTCTGGTTCTGGAGAGAGTGGAATTTCTGGTTATGGAGAGATGGGAATTTCTGGTTGTGGTTCTGTGGTAGTTTTAGGATTTGGATTTTCTGGAGTGGGAGCAGAAGTATGTTGGTCTATATCAGAAATAACTTTTTCAAGTTCTTGTTGGGTTTCAACAATATTTGGATTTTGAGGATGGGAGCGAGATCTTCTAAGTGTTAATGATTCAGAAGGGTCAAAGTCAAGGTCAAAATCATCAAAAGTTTGAGGTGTGGGGTTTTCAGATGGAGTGGAAGTTGGGATAAATGTTGATATAGCAGTTGAATCTAAAACAGTTACAGAAGAAATATTACCTCTCTTCTTAGGAGTCTGCTGAGATGATCCTTCCGCTACAGCTTTTCTTTTCTTTGTCTTCTTCAGAACAACCTCTGGAGCCTTCTGCTGAAGATCTTGAATATTCAGATTTGGTGCTGTACCATCAACCTTGCAAGCATCCAGATATCTGAGTATGATTTCAGGTTTAGAGTCAATTTCTGAGAACAGTGGGAAGTCATCCAGAGGGACTCTTCTGCTGGAGATTGCAGCAAAAGGAGTGACGCTGGGCTCCTTCTTAATGTTCTCTATCAACTTCATTTTCTTCAGATTTTTGGCATTCAGCTGTTTGCCAACAGTAGCTTCCAGAGTGCTGATTTCTTGAGCCTTTGTCAGATGATCAATCAGCTTATTCTCTGTTAGAATATCTAATATCAGTCTTCCCAAGGGTATCCAATCCCTTTTTGTTCGTTCCTCTTCTCTTGTTTCCTTAACACTTGTTCTGATATGGTTGAACAACAGATGAGCTAGATTTATCTTGACCTTCTGAGAGATGAAATAAATTAGAAACTGCTGATCAATATTAATGTAATCAGGAGAGCTGGTAGGCTTCCTGTGATTAAAGTAACCCAGAATGATCTTGGCCCAAATTCTGTGTTTGTCTTTCAAATCCCTTATCTTGCTGGAGGGAAGCCCCAAAGTAAAGATTTCCCTTGCAATTAGGGCAGCATCTGCACACCTTTCTGCCATGTCAATGCAACGAACACCACCACCACTGTACCCTATTAAACGTGCAATGAGGTCTTCAGTGATAAAAATCTTCTTCCCCATGATGTAAGACGTGACTTGATGATTGGAAGAAGAAGCGTGAATCCAAAATTCCTTTACCAGAATAGGAAATGTTGGACCTACCAGTCTGTCAAAATACTTTTCCCAGCCTTGAGCTTTAACCTCTTCAGATAGATCAAACCCATTCTCCTGAAGACTGTTGAAATCCACGATTAATTCTAACAGAACCTCTAGGTTTTTGATTGGTGTTAGAAGCATTCTGTAAGGTTCTTCATATTGTTCAGATGAAACAGTTTTCTGGGAACCTGAAGAAGGAATGCTGGAAGAAGCCATGTTTACACGAGGTTTTTGTGAAAAAGATTGAAAGGGTTTTTGAGAAAGTAAAAACACTGAAATCAGAAATATTTAGAGAAAATGAAAGTGACGGTAAAAGAGTGTAACTGGTGTGAAGTGTGTTTAAATAGATTTCTAAAAGGTTTTGAAAACATAAACGTTAAGAGAGAGAAATTAATAATTATTATTAGCATTTAATGATAGCTGATTTTAGGGGATTCAGAAATATATTTGGAACGGTTACCCATGACATGTGTCTCAATGCATCCAATCAGCGCTTTTGCCTTTTCAGAAACGTGAACGCGTGTTCAGCCTCAGAAAATAGCTGATGACTGGATGACACTTGTTTGCTTGAGTGAACAGCACATCTCTATCCTGGAAATGAAGCGCTCAGATCTTCATGGATAGATTCTGATACAATCTGCACTTCTAAAGATCTGAAGAAGGATTGATCAGTAGTTCACAGAAAAATAAACAAAGTTCTGAAGGTTAATATATAGAATCAAAACAATTTCATTCTGGGCGGAGCTTCATGCTGAGATGTTTCAGAATGAAGTTGAACCTATCTTCAGAAAGAGGTTTTGTAAAAATATCAGGCCATTGATGGTCTGTGTTAATAAATTTTAAATTTAAAACCCCTTTCTGAATATAGTCCCTAATAAAATGATGTTTTATTTCTATATGCTTAGCCCTAGAATGTAAAATTGGATTTTTGCTGAGACAAATAGCAGAAGTATTGTCACAAAGGATAGGAATGTTACTCTCAAATATCTGGAAGTCCTCAAGTTGACTTTTCATCCAGAGCATTTGTGTGCTGCATCCAGTTGCTGCTATGTATTCAGCTTCTGCTGTTGATAGAGCAATTGTGGATTGTCTTTTGCTGGACCAAGAGATCAGATTTTCTCCTAGAAACTGGCAGCTTCCAGAAGTGCTTTTACGCTCTACTCTGTCTCCAGCAAAATTGGCATCACAGTATCCTACTAAGTTGTAATCACTTGATTTTCTATAAAACAGACCCAGATTAGTAGTACCTTTCAGATACTTGAAAATTCGCTTAACTGCTGTTAAGTGAGATTCTCTAGGATCTGATTGGAATCTTGCACAAATGCATACACTGAATAAAATATCAGGCCTTGAAGCCGTCAGATAGAGAAGAGAACCAATCATACCTCTCTAGACCTTCTGTTCTACCTTTTTACTTACCTCTTCTCTTTCCAGAATGCACGTGGGATGCATTGGAATCTTTGATGGCTTACATTCTGAGAGATCAAATTTCTTAAGAAGTTCTCTGACATATTTGCTCTGATGAATGTAAGTTCCTTCTGGGGTTTGATTAATCTGAATGCCCAGAAAGAATTTCAGTTCCCTCATTAGGCTCATCTCAAATTCTGCCTGCATACACTTAGCAAACTTTCTTCCCAGAGAGGGTTTAGTAGATCCAAATATGATGTCATTAACATAAATCTGACATACTAAAATGTCATTCTTAACTGTCTTACAGAATAAGGTTGTGTCCACTTTCCCTCTGGTGAATTCCTTTTCTAACAGGAAGTTACTTAGTCTTTCATACCAAGCTCTGGGAGCTTGTTTCAGACCATAGAGTGACTTCTTTAGTTTGAAAACATATTCTGGATTTTTGGAACTTTCAAAACCAGGGGGTTGATGCACATATACCTCTTCTTCTATATATCCATTTAAGAATGCACTCTTAACATCCATCTGATACAGAGTGATGCCTTTATTAACAGCAAATGAGATTAAGAGTATGATAGATTCTAACCTAGCGACTGGAGCAAAGGTTTCTGTATAGTCTATCCCCTCTTGCTGACTATAACCTTGTTCTACCAATCGTGCTTTGTTTCTAATGACTTCACCTTGTTCGTTCAGTTTGTTTCTAAACACCCATTTTGTTCCAATGACGTTGAATCCTTTTGGTTTAGGAACTAGATCCCATACATCATTTCTTGTGAATTGATTTAGCTCCTCTTGCATTGCTAGAATCCAATCATTGTCCAGAAGTGCTTCATCAATTGATGTTGGTTCAATTAGAGAAACCAGTCCCATGAGGGATTCTTCAGAGTTTCTGAAGCTAGCTCTTGTTCTGATAGGATCTTCCTTTCTTCCTAAGATTGTTTCTTCTGGGTGATCCATGCTGCTTCTGGATGGTCTTTTCTGAAGTTGATCAACAGAAGGTGCTGGATTGCTTGCAGTTACTCTTTCTGATGTTGAGGGAGTGTCTTTGTTAAGAGTTTCTGATGACTTGTCTTCAGTACCTGTGAATTCAACTTCCATACCTGCAAATACTTCATTCTGCTTTGACTTTTGAGAGTCAAGCTTATCATCAAAACAAACACTGATTGATTCTTCCACAATCTGTGTTTCTGTATTGTATACTCTGTACCCTCTTGAGCGTTTAGAGTATCCTAACATAATACACTTTTATGCTTTAGAGTCAAACTTGTTCAAATAATTTTTTGTATTCAAAATAAAACATGTACATCCAAATGGGTGAAAGTAAGAAATGTTGGGCTTTCTGTTCTTCCACAATTCATATGGAGTCTTTTCCAGAATAGGTCTTATGGAGATTCTATTCTGAATGTAACACGCTGTGTTTATTGCCTTTGCCCAGAAGATCTTAGCAACGTTAGTCTCGTTGATCATGGTTCTGGCCATTTCTTGCAATGTTCTATTCTTTCGTTCTACAACTCCATTTTGCTGAGGAGTTCTAGGACAAGAGAAATCATGCAGAATGCCTTTGTCATTAAAGAATGACTCAAAATCTTTGTTTTCAAACTCTCCACCATGATCCCTTCTGACTTTGACGATTCTAAGATCCTTTTCATTCTGAACTTGGTTGCAGAAGGTGACAAACACAGAGTGTGACTCGTCCTTGTGTCTTAAGAACGTTACCCATGTCCATCTGCTATAGTCATCTACGATTACTAACCCATACTTCTTGCCACTGACTGAAGCAGTTTTAACTAGTCCAAATAAGTCAATGTGCAGAAGTTCTAATGGCTTAGAGGTGGAAACAACGTTTTTAGATTTGAAAGCTGGTTTTGCAAACTTTCCTTTCTGACATGCTTCACACAGAGCATCTAAATTGAACTTCAGGTTAGGAAGTCCTCTGACCAGATTGAGTTTGTTAATCTGAGATATTCTTCTCATACTAACATGTCCCAATCTTCTGTGCCAGATCCATTGCTCGTTGTTAACAGACAGAAGACACTTTACATTCTAACTTTTTAGTTCAGAAAGTTTTATTTTATAAATGTTGTTTCTCCTCTTTCCATTAAATAGGATAGTCCCATCTTTCTGACTAACAGCTTTGCATGAATTTTGATTAAAGATTATATCATAACCGTTATCACTTAATTGACTTATGGATAACAGGCTATGCATTAATCCATCTACTAATAAAACATTACTTATAGAGGGAAGATTTCCATTACCTACTGTTCCAGAGCCAATAATCTTTCCTCTCTGATTGCCTCCAAAACCTATGTGGCCTCCAGGCTTAAGTTCCAGGCTTTGGAACATATGCCTTCTTCCCGTCATGTGTCATGAGCAGCCAGAGTCCATGTACCATGACTGGTGTTTCTGCTTTGCTGCTAAAGATATCTCCCACATGTATTATTTTATCCTTAGGTACCCATATTTTCTTGGGTCCTGATTTGTTAGTTTTACCAAAACTCTGGTTGAATTTTGGTTTGACAGAATAATTACTACTTGTATATTTGATGACATGTGTGTGCCCATATATAAAGTGTGAATCAAGTGAAGTGCGTTTTATAACTAAATCCATGGCATTCTTTGGTGTAGGTACCTTACCTTGATATCCTATTCCTTTTCTGCCATTTCTGCTAACTCCATAGATCATTGAAGCCATTTTGCTTCTATCTATGTTTTTAGCTAGAAACTTCTGAAAGCTGTGATCATACTCCTTGATGATCTCATCAGCACTGCTGGGAGTTTCAGGGATTGTTTCCTTCTGAGAGTTTTGCAATAGATTTTCTAATTTTGAAATTTTATCTTTTAACTCAGAATTCTCTAATTTGAGACTCTCAGTCTTATCAGAGTCAGAAGCAAGATTCCTTTTCAGGTTTCTGAATTTGACTCTGATCTGCTGATATCTTTCCAGAATTTCATTAACGCTTTCAGCTAATTCAGCCTTAGTAAAGTTTATAGCAAAGTCAGGGAATACCTCTTCTGTATCTGATTCAGAGTCTGACTCAGAAGCTTCACTGTCTTCTGTTATGTTTGCCATGAGAGCTATGTTTGCTCTTTCATCATTTGATTCTGAGTCAGCTTTAGATGTATCAGAATCATCCCATGTAGCCATGAGACTTTTCTTCTTTTCCTTGCCAAACTTCTTTTTGGGCTTTTCCTTCTGAAGCTTTGGGCAATCACTTTTGTAGTTCCCTTGCTCGTTACATTCATAGCAGATGATGTCTTTGTTGTTTGGCTTTCTGTTCCCTGAAGAACCTTCAGATCTTCTGTGTCCAGAGGAGGATTCTGACCTTCTGTATCTGGAGAAGGATTCATTCTGGTTTTCTGATCTTCTGGGATTCCTGAACTTCCTTTGCCTCTGCTTCCATAATTGGTTCACCCTTCTGGAGAGGAGAGACAATTCATCTTCTTCTGATGAGGACCCATTAGAGGTTTCTTCTACAGCCTGCAAAACTTTGGAGTCAGATTTTCTGTTAGATTTTAAAGCTAATGGCTTACCTTGCTTTTGAGGTTCATCTGTTTCTAGCTCTATCTCGTGACTTCTGAGGGAGCTGACAAGTTCCTCCAGAGAGATTTTGTTGAGATCCTTGGCTAGCTTAAGCACTGTGACCATTGGCCTCCACTATTTTGGCAAGCTTCTGATGATCTTCTTAACATGATCAGCAGTGGAATACCCTTTGTCAAGAACTTTTAAACCAGCAACAAGAATTTGAAATCTTGAAAACATAGTCTCTATTGATTCACTCTCTTCCATCTTGAATGCCTCATACTTCTGAATGAGCGCAAGAGCTTTGGTTTCTTTGACTTGAATGTTGCCCTCATGCGTCATTCTCAGAGAGTCAAACATATTCTTTGCAGTGTCTCTGTTTGATATCTTTTCATATTCTGAATAAGAGGTGGCGCTGAAAAGAATTGTTCTGGCCTTGTGATGATTTCTGAAATCACGCTTTTGCTGATCAGACATTGCTTTCCTGTCAATCTTCTGACCACTTCCATCCACTGGGTGCGTGTATCCATCAGTCACCATGTCCCACAGATCAGCATTATGGGCCAGAAAGAAGCTTTCAATTCTGTTTGTCCAGTAGTCAAAGTTCTCTCCATCAAAGACTGGAGGTTTGCCACTGAATCTGTCTCTTTCTTCATTGTTGTCATTGCTGATGTTTTGATGTGGTCCTGCCATTGTGTTTTTTTTGACGCTGGATCTTGTACTGACACGGTTAAGTGTTATAAGCTCAGAACCAGGCGCTCTGATGCCAATTGAAGATGTGAAAAACACAAGAAGGGGGGTTGAATTGTAAAACTTTAAATCAAATGAGCAGACAACACTGTATTTTTATCCTGGTTCGTTTGATCTCAAACTACTCCAGTCCACCCGTCAAGGTGATTTCGCCTCTCTCCAACGAGGTCTTAATCCACTATATTCAAAAGAATACAACAACTAATTTAACAATTGTTAAAGCCTTCTTGAGTATAACCACAACCTAGTTTATCTCAAGGAAATCTCTTTACAAATAATTGAACAAATAATGTGTTTGGTGTTTTCTAATAAAACAGCATACCACAACTGTGATAATACACAAATTTAAGCTTAGAATAAAAACTAAATTGCTAATTCTTTTGAGTAGGCGTGGTTTGAAGGCTTAGCAAATTGTATGAGTACGTGTGTTTTCGTAGGCGTGTATATGTGTGCATCTTTTCTCATACAGACTTGTTTATATAGCCAAGGTAAAGATACGTTTTTGTCCATAAAGCACTTTCAATGATAATAACGTTCTTTCCTTTTTGAGAAGATCTTGTCTTGAATAAAGCCGTTGGTAATTAATCTGTCTTGAATGCTTAGTAATGCTTCAGAGTCTTCTTTATGATAATCAGAGTGTTCTTTGCTTTATCTGGATGATGACGCTTCTGAGTGCTGATGACTTGGTAAGGATCTTGATCAGAGTCAGAGTATTTTATGCACAGATTCTGGTCATCAAGCTTCAGCGTATGATCTGGTAGCTTCAACGTGTAGCACATGATATTGATCTTCTGATGCTGATTCCATCAGAACTTCTATAAATACACAACATAATTTTAAGTAGCATATATGTCTTATATAAATCTTACAATTTATTTATTATTGTATTTTGTTATCATCAAAACTCTAATTGAGGGTTGTAGAATCATACTATGTTCTAACAGATGTGAGATGACTTGATACCATTAGGCTCCACACTGGAGGTATGTTAGAGATCCTATAGTGGGATGTCCTGGTTTCCGCCTGTGATCGGTGGGAATAGAACTGATTGTTTTTGAATGCTGGTTTGCGAAATGTCGCGGTAAGCAAGAGTCGCCACCGTCTTTTATTTTCTCCAACAAGGAAAGGACCAAAGCACATCAAAATTCCTTTTCGAGATGTTTCTCGGGTTCGGGAGGTAGATTATAGAAAGGGAAGGTGTTAGCACCCTTTCTATTCGTGGTTATCCACGTGCTCTTAGGTACTTGCTCACTATGTTTTCAAAAGTTTGCTTTTCTTTGTGTTTGTGGGTTTTGAAAAAGTTTGTTTGAAAACTTCGATTTAACTCTTGTATCAGTCCTCAAGAGTGTATGAAGTGTTTGTTTGAAAACTTTTGTCAGAAAAGTGTAGGTGCGAAAGGTTGATTTTGTTTTGAAAGAGCAAGTATCTAAGAACCTCTACCTACTCAAAAGAAATTAAGCTGTGTAAATGTCCTTTAGACAGTACTATCCCACTATTGAGAAGTGGGTAGCACCGTCGTTGGAGTTATTCGGGTCAATTCGATTATAGGGACATGTGGTCACCAAAGTAATAGTAGGACGCCTTAGCGGTAACCCTAATGTCTTAGATCTTTTTTATCCGAGGCAACCGTTTTGAGGCAACTTGGATCTTTAGACAAGAGGGCGACCTCTAAAACACCCTATACTCAATGACCACGTCGAGGCAACCAAGTGAGGCATACCCTAAGAGTGGCATGTGCGAGTGTGTCAGGATTCAGTTAAGTTATCTTTGCACATGTTATGGTGAGCTACAGGTTGATTTTAATTTCAGAGATAAGTCTTGTCATGCATAGCCTATTTATCAAACATCTAACAGTTTATAGTTGTGCGGAAAGTAAATCTAAACTATTACAAGGCGTCGGGTATTTACATCGCCAAAAGCAACCCTTGAAAAGTAAATTGCGAGAAAATAAATGAAAGCGATAAAAAGTCCTAGTTAAAGCTATTACATCCTCGGAGCAATTACATAAATATGATCAAAATTAATATGCGCGAATAAAAATTGAATCGGAAAAGTCCTTAGGGTTTTGACCCTTTTTGAGAAAGAAAGAAGTTTGTTATTATTTTGCAATTAGTTAAACCTAATTCTAATTAATTAAATAAAAGAAATATTTTTTAAGTTTTTTATGTTTTTAATGAAAATAAAATAAAATAGTTAAATATATTAATTAACCTAATTCTACATGGATTTTATTTATTGTGAAAAAAAAAGAAGAAGTTAAAATTGACCTAATTAACTAAATTAATCCATGTTAGTATTTATTTACAAAAATAATAAATTAAAGGTGAAATTAATAAATAATAATAAAAATATTATATTTTATGTTTTTCTGATTTTATTATGAAAAATTTGGTTAATTAAATAATAATAATAATAATAATAATTAGTAAAATAGTTAAATAGAAAATATAAAAGGAAAAAAAATAAGAAGAATAAACCAGGGGGGGTACTGGCCCAATATGGAGGTATTTGTTGCAATTTATGGCCCATTAAGCTGCCAGTCCGTTTGACTTTTTTTGATTGTCCATGGTACGTATTGACTGGGAGCATGGTAGTCTTCCACTGATGACCACTGGATTTGAGCCTAGGGACATCTGGCGCTTGGGGAGATGAAGTACATGGTGGAACACCCTTTGACACCTGCATGTAATTATGTGAAAGAAAATGAAATAAAGGTTTTGGGGGACCTGGGATTCGAACCCAGGTCCCAAAGCTTACAAGCCAATGCCTTAACCACTCCAACCACCTGCACGCTTTTGATAATATAATAACAAGTAAATATAATATATAAAAATTAATTCATATGCTAAAAAAGAAAAAATAACGCGCGTGTTTTTGAATAAGCCAATGGAGTCTCAACACCTAGTCATCTTCTTCCTTCGTTCCTGCAAAACATAAACAGATAGCGGGGGTTTTTAACCCCCACAATATGCAGCGATGAAAAATAGCGACTAGCCCTGTGGTTGATATAAATGTTTCGCGAGGGCTGGTTTATGTTCGTCTGATTCCCACGATTTCAACCATATGCCTTAGGAGTTCTAATTTTGCCTGGATTGCAAAGCCCCAAATTCACAGCTCATGAACCCTAGAAATTGATCATGGCAACTTTTGATTTATGGCGTTATAATTCAATTAACCTATACCAATAGCTTCATATGATTCCTATTAACACAAAACAACCAAGAAAATATGTTAAATGCGCATGATTTGAGCAATACGATTATGGACAAAGTGTGCAAACCGTGAAACTGTTTAGGGTGATTCTTTGAGCTTTAGCGTGTGAATTCAATTGCCACACGTTCCTGGGAACCCCTGCAAGGTGTTAGAATTAACAAAAAGCTTTGAATCGCCCTGGAATATAGAAATCAGTTTTGAGTTTTTTTCCAATTTTCTTGAATTGCAATGGCTTTTTCCTGCAGCTTTTTCACGTGTGTGGCATTAGGGTTAGCTTGTACATATATAGAGGAATGAAACTAGGTCACAATCTTGAGCCAAAATCCTTTGAATTGATGATTGAATATTTGATTGAAAATCAAATCTTTTTGCATTTTCATGATTGGAAAAAGTTGCCAATTTTGGAGATATTGCATCTTTGACTTGGTGCACGAAATTTCCAGCCTTTTTAGGTCATACTTGCTTCACAAAAAGATTGAAAAATCAAATCTTTGTATTTTCCTACAATTTAAATTAATTAAATGAATTAATATTGATTAAAAATCCAATTAATTAATAAAAAATAAGAAAATAAATTCCATTAAGCTTGATGGGTCGTGCATAAGTCATGGATGAAGTTTCAAGAAGAGATTTGAGGCCCATTAGCAAAAATAAGGTGTTTTAAGCAAAGTTGACTTTTGCAAATTCATAAAAATTTCCCAATTTCTCCAATGCATATCTTGCTCAATTTTGACCATATGAACCTGTTCTTGGACATTTTGGAAAGGTCTTAAAGTCCTCTAACCAATGCCTTTGGTCCCATGTCATTTGGATTTACCAATCTCAAGTTATGGCCTTTTACTTAAAGTGCACTTTTGTTGACTTTTGAAATTGACCTATAATGTCAAAATTGGTAACTTCTTGTGAGAGCATTTCTTTAACTTGGAGTGTGAAGATGGATTGTATGAAATTGCATCCCCTTCACAATGAGCATTGGATGGGATTTTTCTGACAAACCATGAAAAAGTTATGCCCTGGTCAATATACAGTTGACTTTTCTATTGTCCAAAAATAGTAACTTCTTGCATCTTGATGATTTTTGAGTCATGCTTGTGGAGTCATGATCAAGAATTGATCAAATGATGATTGTGAACTCAAAATAAGATGTTGACCAAAAAATCTGACTTTTGACTGTAAAATGACCATTTTGTCCTTGTAGTTGACTGTAGGTCAAATGGAGCTTTTGACTGTGCAAATTGGCATTGTGAGTCTTGAGACTTGGTATGTAGATGCTTGAGAATTCATATAGGCCTATGAGACTTGATTGATCCATTGAAAACCTCAAATTCCTTGGAAGAACCAAAACCCTAATTTCAGCTGGCTTAGGAGGTAACTTGACTGTACAACCCTTGAGTAATCTTGAGCAGTTTAAAGATCAATCTTGACAAATCTTGAGGAATATGGGAGGGAAAATTTTGGGGTACAACAGTTGCCCCTGTTCAATCTTCTTAGACCTGAGGATGTAGATTGGCTTGCGTGCCTTTCGTGATCCGAAGGTGGAAGATGATTGAACACTAAAGTGCCCAGAAATTTGCACTCGCATAGTATGGTATCAGCAATGTGATGTCGGGAATAGGCTTACAGATGCCATTTGGAAAGATGATGGATAGGAGGATGGGCTTATAGATGCCATCTGGAGATTGTTGAATTGTAACTTGGTAGGTTGAAAGAAGGAACCTGTGTAGGGTTGCCTGATGATGGTCAAGTAGATAGTTGTCCTGTCTGGTTTCAGGTATTAATCTACAATCCGTCATCCACAGATATTTCCTGGCTAGTTACAGGTGTTGATCTGGAACTTAAGAAGTCTGGTCGATGAGATAGTTTTCCTGTCTGGTTTCAGGTATTAATCTCTGACTTTGAGAAAGAAAGATAGTTTTCCTGTCTGGTTTCAGGTGTTAATCTTCAGTTTCTTCATGTAGATAGCTTTCCTGGCTAGTTACAGGTATAGATCTACAATTTAGTTCATATAGGTGGTTTTCCTGTCTGGTTTCAGGTGTTAACCTATAATCAGTCGTCCACAGATATTTCCTGGCTAGTTACAGGTGTTGATCTGGGACTTGAGAAAGGTTGGTCGAGATAGCTTTCCTGGCTGGATACAGGTATTAATCTCTGACCTGAGAAAGAAAGATTGTCTCCCTGGCTTGCTACAGGTATTGATCTTCAGTCTCTTCATGTAGATACTTTCCTGGCTAGTTACAGGTATAGATCTACAATCAATCGCTCACAGATATTTCCTGGCTAGATACAGGTGTTGATCCGGAACTTGAGAAAGGTTGGTCGAGATAGCTTTCCTGGCTGGATACAGGTATTAATCTCTGACTTGAGAAAGAAAGATGGTTTCCTGGCCTGTTACAGGTGTTGATCTTCAATCTCTTCATGTAGATACTTTCCTGGCTAGTTACAGGTATAGATCTACAATCAGTCGTTCACAGATATTTCCTGGCTAGATACAGGTGTTGATCTGGAACTGCAAAAGTTGATGGTAATCATCTTTTGATTGACCTTTTCCTGAAAAGGCAAAACATTAGTTGTATGCAATGTCATGATGTATGCAATGCATGATGTCATGATGTTCTAAAAAATAAAAGAGATCGTGTCGTATGCACTTTGTCATGTATGTAAATAGGAGGCATGAAATGTGAAATGTTTATGAATGTATTTTCGTATGGGAAAATAAATCATTGACGAATGCCGGGAAGTTCGTTGAATCCTGGGCTGATGTTGAAGAGTAGAGTTCTTCGTTTCCGCTGGGGATGATGAACAAAGATGATTGCAAGAATAAACCAGTAGGAGAAGATGACTCTGTTGGGGAATAAACCTGGTGAAGAGATTACTCTGCGGGGAATTACTCTGTGGAGAAGAGATGCTTCGCTGATATTTTAACGATAACTCCGCTGGGGATTCCGTTGATAAACCCTATTGGGGATTTTGATGATGAACTCCACTGGGGATAGAAAGAACTTCGTTGGGGATGATCTTTCCGTTGCAATTTGCTGAGGATAACCCAGTTAGACTCTGGTGGGGGATAACCTTCTGAATATGGCTGGTGAGATACATTTGTATTCTGCAGGGGACAAGCTTCCAGAATCTACTGGGGAGATGGTTCAACTCTCCTGGGGAAACTTTTTGGACTGTATTGGGGAAATGGCTCCACTGGGGGTATCTTGTATTCCGTCGGGGAACAATCTTATATTTCTGTCGAGGAATATTAAGACTGCCGGGGATGCTTGCTGAGGGATATCTGTATACTCTGCTAGGGAATATTAAGATCTTCTGGGGATACCCAACTTCTTCAGGACTGATGGTAGACCAACTCTGCTTGGGGGAGAGTATTATTGACTTGCTGGGGATACTCTGCCTTTTTAGGGCTGATGGGAGACCAACTCTGCTTGGGGGAGAGTATTGCTGATTCTTGTCTTACTCTGCAGGGAGTGAAGGTATCTTGGTCATATTCTTTAGCTGAACTTACCTTGATACCTCGGTGGACAGAGCAACTAGATTGCTTAGACAAGGTTTATCGTCTCTACTTCTGATGTTACCCGTAATTAGTCCTTTGTTTCGCATGCAAATATTTATGATTAGCAGTTAATGTCAAATGCATATATCAAAAATGAACATTGGACGTTCTTTGCAAAACAAAACAGATAAAGGAAAAATAATTTTCAATTTGTCTGAAAAATGAGCTTGTATTGATTTGGAAGTTTGCCTGTAAATAGGCGTTTTGTGTACAAGAGGCTGACGTCCTAGTAAGAGAACGCCGCCGAACAAAATAGAGTTTATACAATTTTGTGAAAAGAAAACAAAATAGCTATGTGAAACAAAATCCCACTGGGTTCCAACTCTGCTATCGCCTTTATGTCTTCAAGCGTCTCATCACTTTGCTGCTTTGTTGAAGAGGAATCTGATTGATTGGTGCCGTCCGAGCCTGACAGTCGATACCGAAGGAAGTCTAGATGCAAGGTGATCCAATGAGACATAGTATTACGCTTATCCCTAATTTTTGCCTGGACCGCCCTTTCGGGTTTTCAGTCCACCGGGATACCCATTTTTGCCCAAGCCGCCTTTTCAGGTTTTCGACTTGCCGGGTGTACAGATTTTTCATTTCATCCCTTATTTTTGCCCGAACCCTTTTGGTTCGCCGAGAAGCCCTTATTTTTGCCTAGGCCAGTCGACCTAGCGGGTCTTTAATCATGCGTAGTATCTTTTTACTATGTCTGCATTGGCGGGGTGAGGAAGGTTGTCACCATCCATGGTAGTTAGAATCATCGCACCTCCTGAGAATATGTTCTTAACCACAAATGGCCTTTCGTACGTAGGGGTCCATTTTCCCCTGGGATCACCTTGAGGTAGAATGATGCGCTTGATTACCAGGTCCTCGACTTGATACTCTTGTCGTCTGACTTTCTTGTTAAATGCCTTGATCATCCGTTTTTGGTACGTCTGACCATGACAAATAGCAGTGAGTCTCTTTTCGTCGATTAGGTTTAATTGATCAAGCCGAGTCTGGATCCAGTCATCTTCTCTCAAACCTACATCTTTCATGATTCGGAGAGAAGGTATCTGAACTTCGATGGGCAAGACTGCCTCTATGCCATAGACCAAGGAAAAGGGTGTTGCCCATGTTAACATCTGTGCTGAGGTACGGTACCCATGAAGAGCGAATGGTAACATCTCGTGCCAATCTTTGTAGGTCACTGTCATCTTCTGCACAATCTTCTTGATGTTCTTATTAGCTGCTTCTACAACCCCATTCATCTTCGGCCGGTAAGGAGAAGAGTTGTGGTGCTGTATCTTGAATTGCTCACAGAGCTCAGTGATCATCTTATTGTTAAGATTGGTACCATTATCCGTAATGATCCTTTCTGGTACACCGTATCGACAGATCAGGTTATGCCGAATGAACCGTTCCACGACGTTCTTGGTTACGGTGGCAAAGGAAGCTGCTTCAACCCACTTCGTAAAGTAATCAATCGCTACCAGGATGAAACGATGCCCGTTGGATGCCGTAGGTATGATCTCGTCGATCATATCAATGCCCCACATTGCAAAAGGCCAAGGTGTTGTCAAGATGTTCAAAGGAACTGGAGGAATGTGCACCTTATCAGCATAGATCTGGCATTTGTGACATGTTCGAGAATGCTGATAACAGTCGGCTTCCATTGTGGACCAGTAATATCCTGCCCGAAGGATTTTCTTTGCCATGGTATGTCCACTGGAATGAGTTCCGAAGGTACCTTCATGCAGCTCTGCCATGATCCTTTCTGCTTCAGTCTTATCCACACAACGCAGTAAGGTTGAATCATGGTTTCGTTTGTAGAGAATGTCATTGCTGAGGAAGAACTTTGCCGCGAACCTTCTCAGAAACTTCTTGTCATTAACGGATGCACCCTCGGGGTATTCTTGAGCTTCGAGGTACCTCTTTACTTCATGATACCAAGGCTTTTCTGTTATCTCTTCGGTCTCAAGATCACAGTAGTGTGCAGGTTCATCCAGTTTCCAAATAATGATCCGGGGAGCCTCGTTGTCCCATTTGACTTTGAACATAGAAGACATTGTAGCTAGCGCGTCCGCCAACTGATTCTCCTCTCCTGGGAAGTATTCAAAGGTTATCTCCTCGAAATGGGGAAGCAATGTCAATACATACTCCTTGTAAGGAATAAGATTTGGGTGTTTTGTATCCCACTCACCTTTGATCTGACTGATCACGAGAGCAGAATCTCCGAAGACACTCAGAAACTTGATCCTTAGGTCAATTGCAGCTCGAAGACCCATGATGCATGCTTCATACTCCGCCATGTTGTTGGTGCAGTTGATACATAGTCGGGCGGTAAGTGGAGTATGAGAGCCTTTTGGAGATATGATCACAGCGCCAATGCCGTTACCCAAAGCGTTTGAGGCTCTGTCAAAGTGCATAGACCATCGGGATCCTTCCTCAGGTCCTTCATCCGGTCCAGGTATTTCACAATCAGTCACTACCATGATATTCTCGTCTGGAAATTCAAAGTTCATAGACTGGTAGTCATCCACCGCTTGATGTGCCAAATGGTCTGCCAACACACTTCCCTTGATTGCTTTTTGAGTCGTGTATTGGATGTCATATTCCATCAAGATCATCTGCCATCTTGCTATTCTTCCGGACAAGGCAGGCTTTTCGAAGATATACTTGATTGGATCTATCTTTGAGATCAACAGAGTAGTGTGAGTCAACATATACTGCCTTAGCCGGCGAGAAGCCCATACCAAAGCACAGCAAGTTTTCTCGAGCAGTGAGTATCGGGTCTCACAGTCGGTAAACTTTTTGCTAAGGTAATAAATAGCGTGCTCTTTTCAGCCAGACTCGTCATGCTGCCCCATCACACATCCCATTGAGCTATCAAGTACTGTCAAGTATAAGATTAGAGGTCTCCCTTCAACCGGTGGCATTAGAATGGGTGGCTCTTAGAGATACTCTTTGATTCTTTCGAAAGCGGCCTGACATTCATCATTCCAACGTACTACTTGATCTTTCTTCAGTAGCTTGAAGATTGGTTCACATGTAGCAGTTAGATGTGAAATGAATCAGGCAATGTAGTTCAACCGTCCTAGAAAGCCTCTGACTTCTTTCTCTATCTTGGGAACTGGCATCTCTTGTATGGCTTTCACTTTGGCAGGGTCCACTTGAATACCTTTGTCGCTCACGACGAATCCTAGCAATTTTCCAGATCTCACCCCGAAGGTGCACTTGTTCGGGTTTAATCTCAACTTGTACAACTTCAGACGGTCAAACAGCTTCTGTAGATGGTCAAGGTTTTCCTTCTCAATTTGGGACCTTGCAATCATATCATTGACGTATACTTCGATCTCATGATGGATCATGTCATGAAACAAAGCAACCATGGCATGTTGGTACGTTGCCCCAGCATTTTTCAACCCAAACGGCATGACCTTGTAGCAAAAGGTGCCCCACCGAGTAACAAAAGTGGTCTTCTCCATGTCTTCAGGAGCCATCTTTATCTGATTATAATCGGAGAACCCGTCCATGAAGGAGAATACCTTATGCTGAGCAGTGTTATCAACCAGAACGTCGATGTGAGGCAGAGGGAAGTCATCCTTAGGGCTCGCCCTGTTCAAATCCCTATAGTCAACACACATTCGGACCTTACCATCCTTCTTCGGCACTGGAACCACATTGGCGACCCACTGAGGGTAAGAAGTCACTGCTAGAAAACCGGCGTCGAATTGTTTCATAACCTAAGCTTTGATTTTCTCGGACATCTCTGGACGCATACGGCGGACCTTCTGTTTTACCGGAGGGCATTCTTCCTTAGTAGGCAGGTGATGAACCACAATGTCGGTATCCAACCCAGGCATATCTTCGTAAGACCAGGCAAAGATTTCCACGTAGTCATGCAGCATCTGAATCAACCGTTGTTTCACACTAGACTCCAGTTTGGCACCAATCTTGACTTTCTTTCTGTCTGTCTCAGTACCCAGATTTACCGTTTCCACTGGCTCTTCATGTGGCTGAATGGCCCTCTCTTCCTGGAGTAGTAGTCTTGCAAGCTCACTAGGCACTTCGCAATCATCTTCACCTTCGTCTTCGGCTAAGTTGATCGGATTTTCGAAGTCATAACTGGCAGTAGCAGAGTCGTTACTAGTGAGATCCAGAGTGGATTAGGACCTGTATATGTGAGTGTGTGTAAATATAGCTGTTTTTCAATATATAATAAAGAAAGACAAGGAGCGCAAGATTTGAAATGCAAAAAACGTCCAATGCTTTTATTAATGATATATGAAAATGACACACAAAAGCCCTCACAAATGAAGCCACGGTGCCCCGGGTAAGATACCGGGCCATAAAGTTTCAAATTATTGTCTGTTACCAATTCAAAACAAAGGAGTTCATTACTGAGTCACAAAAGTAATAGGTACGAAGTCTTTTGCAGTCCAGTTGTTCGGTCCACCGTCGGTCGTAGGGTAGATCCAGCTGTCAAATTCAGATTCCTCCACGTCATCTTCAATGGCATTTATTCCCGAGTTGCTGATGAACACAGGAGGTCTTCCAATCCTTGCCTTACGAACAACCCTCTGAGCTTCTGCAGTGAAACCCAAACCAAACTTGTCAGTCTTCTGAGTGAAATCAGGAAGTCGACCCCAGTTTGCATACTCACCCTTCTCAATAACAGCCCGGGCATCCTTTAAGGAAGCCATCTTCAAAGGAGAATCTTCAATCACAGTCTCTGCTGATGCCAGTGTCTGAGGAACCTCTTCAAAGTTCTAAAATGGAGTCTCAATGAACTCCCCATCCATTTCTATGTACCGGAACGAGTTGGGATGGCTGACCATATACTCTTCCTCCCCCTAAACTGTCACAATCTTCCCTCTGACTGGGTACTTCAGCTTCTGATGTAGTGTGGAGGTCACAGCTCCAACTTTATAGATCCATGGACGGCCCAGCAGACAAGAATAGGATGGCCGAATGTCCATCACATAGAATGTAGAATCAAAGACCTGAGAGCCAACCCTGATTGGAATATCAACCTCGCCATGCACCATCCTTTTAGACCCGTCAAAGGCCCGGACAACAATGTTACTTGGATTTAGCTCCAAACCCTCGCAATCCAATCTGTCTAGAGCTTTCTTGGGCAAGACATTCAATGAGGAACCAGTGTCAACCAACACATGTGCAAGAGTAGTGCCCCTGCATTCAATGGAGACATGCAGGGCATCATTATGGTTCTTCCCCTTAGCAGTCAGATCAGCGTCAGAGAAACCCATACCATTATCAGCAGTTAAGTTGGCCACACAATCAGTAAATTGATCAGCTGACGTCTCTTGTGGCACGTGGGCCGTCTCAGGAAGTAAATCAGGGCCTTGGCATGGGCCTCTGAAACAACAACAGTGATAGCATGGAAATTTTGGATGGGGTGTGCCCTAGCTGCTCAACTACATTAAAATCACTTTTCTTGATAATCTTAAGAATCTCTTCCATCTCCTGCTTGGAAGCTTCAACATTGATGGTCTTTGGTGCCTCCGTCTGGGCAGGCACATCAATAGCGATCCCTTTGCCCCGAGCGTCAGATGACTCGGCGGCAGAGGTAGAAATAGGAACTTGGTCAGGAAGGGAAGCAGGCACACTTGCAGGTGTGATGACAGTAGGTCTCTAGATTGTTGGAGGCGCAATATCTGGTGAGAAAAGTCTACCGCTGCGGGTGACTTTGGCAGGCCCGGTGATGTTACTGACGCTGGTACTAGTATCAAACTCTTGTTTAACTCCAAGCACATAAACATCGGCCCCATAGTGCCACGAGACATCTTTGTCGGATGTATAGGGGATAGGCCCCGGAACAGTGATGATTATGGGTGCAATCTTCTGAGTAGGCATAATTTTGACAGGCTTCCTCGGGGGAGCCTTGGGAGAATTGTTGAAAATGGTGACAATGGACACTTCTTCAGTAGGGGTAACAGGAACAACAATCTTCTCGAACAAGATCTCTTTATTATCCATCAGGTTTTGGATACCTGACATCAAGGATGGACAACCAGCAGGTGAAACAACACATAGATGGCAACCTTTACTACATCCCGGAAATAAACCGGCTAGCAACAGGTTCCTCTTGACAGTCAACAGCGGAGTAACAATATCATCCACAGAGGCTACATACAGGTCTTCCTCTACAACATTCACTCCATGCTTGGGCATGGGAGCAGTCACAACATTGGGCCTTTCGGTCGCCTCGAACTTTATCTCTTTAGCATCAATAAGGTCCTGAACCTTATTCTTCAGAGCCCAACAATCATCCGTAGTATGCCCCGGGCTATCAGAGTGATAAGCGCAGCGGGCGTTAGGATTGTACTTTGGAGATGTTGTGTTTACAACCTTCGGAGCTTCTTTTATAGTCACCAGATTGGTTGTCAATAGTTGCGGCAATATCTGGGACAAGGTCATGCTGAGTCGAGTAAACTGCCTTCTGGGTCTCTCGCCCCTTTGTTGGTTATGATGCTGAGGAGCAGCAGCAGGCTTTGAAATTACCACCGCGTTGACAGCTTAGCGGCGTTCCGGTTTATTCTGTCTCCTTGAACCGTAGGCAGCACTAGCTTCCTTCTTGAATGGTTTCTTCTCAGTGCTCGAGGAGGCACCTTTTTGTATCTTCCCAGACTTGATACCAGCTTCTATCCTCTCACCAGTCAAGATAAGGTCTATAAACCCAGCAGAAGAATTTCCAATCAAATGGTTGAAGAATGGACCAGACAGGGTCCCCAAGAACATATCCACAAGTTCACGGTCAGTTAGAGGTGGCTGCACCCTTCCAGCAAGGTCTCTCCACTTTTGAGCATACTCCTTAAATCCTTCAACCGTCCCTAGTGACATACCCTGGAGTTGGGTACGCGTAGGAGCGAGGTCGGAATTATACTGATACTGCTTATAAAACGCAGTAGCCAAGTCCTCCCAGTTACGAATACTGGCTCCATCTAGCTGATAGAACCATTCGAGTTGAGTCCCTGAAAGACTATCCTGGAAGAAATGGATCCACAAATTCTTGTCAGCTGTATAAGGTTGGATCTTCCTTACATACGACCGGAGGTGCAGCTTAGGACAGGAAGCTCCGTCGTACTTTACAAAAGCAGGCGCCTTGAACTTATGGGGAATCACCACCCCAGAGGATAAGCCTAGGTCTCCAAAGTCCAACCCGGGCACATTATGTATCTCCATAGCACTTAAGTGGTCCTCCAACTGTTTACACCTATCCTCGGCAGGAGGATATTGTTCATCATTATAATCTGTCTCGTTATCAGAGACCACAGGACTAGAAACCCTTCTCTCTTGTGGACTGTCTTTGCCTACGGAGGAAGTAGTCAGATCAACCTCATTTTGTAGTCCATTCCCAAATCTGCGTCCAGTGTTGAACAATACGGTCCTCTTCTTCTTCTTCAGAATCAGAGTCTTCAACTCCTGTTGACCCTGGGCTAGGCTCATAACCAACTCTTGGAACTGGGCATTCTGGGCCTGGAGGGCCTTGATAGCTTGTTCAGTAGTAGGTTCAGAAGACATGATGATTGCTGAAATAAACAGCGAAGAAGATAAGTGACCTGTAAAAAGGGTACCTGTTATGCATATGATGCATGGTATGCTATTTATGCAAATGCATTCAAGGGTTCGAAAATTCAAATTCGTTGTAAACAAAAAAGGAACGCACGTCATATTAAGAAGTAATCTGTTTAGTACATTAGTTCCTCATGGGCGAAATATTTCAAAATACTTAATGCCAAAAGACACTGCACATCCTCTTTGGAGTGATGTAAGTGTTGAGGGTCTTTTCCTCGTGATGTAGGCGGGTAAGCTCCAAGACCTTCTTCTCACTGGCATGTAAACTGGCTTCAAGAGAATTCCGCTCTTCCTTGAGTTGGATCCAGCTCTTTTGCATTTCCTCCCATGATGTTGGCATGTCAGGATGTAGAATGGTGTACGGGACCTCTCCTTCCATAACTGGCTCTTTGATCACGAGGAGAATGTGAGGATATGGCATCATAAGCTTCTGGGAGCGGGCTCGTACCCACTTGAGGTAAGGCTTAAGGGGGATGGAATTCTTGTGCCCCAGTGTCTTACTATCCACCTTGTTAGGCATCCTCCAAGCTCTGATGAACCTTTGGCGAAGTCCTTGCGCATCGTTGTCGAAGTCAAAAACTATGTCAGGAATCAGCATGTCATGAGGGCCATCCCTCTGAGCATATCCAAATTATCTCAAAGCTAGACAGGGGTTGTAGGTAATGCCTCCTCTAATTCCAAGTAAAGGAACATTAGGAAATTCTCCGCAATGATCAATGATAGTGACATTTTCTCTGGACCGAGAACACCAATGTATATCAGAATGTGTGAGAGTCATCAATCGTTGTGACCACCTTAAACCCCGCTCATTCTTCAAAACCGATTGTGGAAGGTGCGAAATAAACCACCTTGCCAGGAGAGGAGTGCAGCACATGAGAACACCTCTTTTTTCTCATTGTTCGAGTGTAAAATGAGTGGAGGATGTCCCCAAGCAATGTAGGTATGGGATTCCTGGACATGAAAATCTTGACAGCATTTATATCTATAAGTTGATCAGGATTTGGGAACAACACCAACCCATAGACAAGGAGTGCCACAATATCTTCAAAGGCTTGTAGGTCAAGAGAATTCCAACATTCTTGTGCCTTCTCAAATAGGAACTTTGCCAAGAATCCCTTGATACCACTTCTGATTTCCCAATGCCCCTTGATGTCAGATGGTTGCAGACGTAATGCTTGAGCAACCTCTTCAAGTTTTGGTTCCTTTTCCGTACCGTTGTAGGGTAGTTGACTAAGAATAGGAATTTTCAGAAGTTGAGAAAATTCTTCCAAAGTAGGCACCAATTGATAATCCGAGAAAGTAAAACAGTGGTGCAAGGGGTCAAAGAACTGGAAGAGAACTTTTATCATATCTTCTTCAATGTTGGTGTTGACCAAGCTGAGCAGTCTACCATGTCTTTCACTGAAGGGAGAGTTCTCGGGAATCCTGGATGTAAGCTCCTTGAGCTGAGGAGGAATTCTTACAAGGTTGGCCTGAATTGTTTTCCTGCGGAGAGATTCCATGTCCTACAAAATAAGAACAAAGATGAAGATTCGAACCCTTGAATTGGTTAGCAGATGCACATGATGCTTTATGATGTTATGATGTTATGATAAAGGCACACCACAAGTATTCACAGAAGGCAAACATGGTAAGGCACACAAGTCACACAAGACAGCCCTTAGAGTTCAGGCTGGCATGAAGTTTAGGTACTACCCTCTTGAAGTTGGTTGGCTCAAAACCTGTCCTATGAATAGTAACCGGGTTCTAAGGAGCTCAATATCATTGGATTATTTTCTATGTTCATTGTTTTGATTTAGCCACTTAACTAGCGACCAAAATATTCCAAGAAAACAACCCTCAATGAGTGTAGTATCGAGTATCTACCAACTTCGGACTGCACCAAAGTCGGTCATCTCACTACCCCTAAAGAGGCCAGGATGGTCAAGTAAGGTTCTTAAGGTCAGTTGATGCTTCACGACACCACGCGGCGGCCCCGTACTCTCCTTGACTTGACTCAAGGGTTACCGGTACTCACTAAAGTGCCACATCAACGTAGCAACTGCTTCAACCATGTCGGTATACCCCGCACAGTTCCCTCACAGTTTGTTGCTACTTCTAAAGGGTATCCCCCAGATCCGGGTTAGGATCTATAAAACTCCGATGCAAGCCCACAATATTAAAGCATTCAAGGCATACAATTGAAAACATGGGTGATCTAATCCTAAGGTACACCTCACTTATAAAGTCCCCAGCAGAGTCTCCAGTTCTGTGATCGGTGGGAATAGAACTGACTGTTTTTGAATGCTGGTTCGCGAAATGTCGCGGTAAGCAAGAGTCGCCACCGTCTTTTATTTTCTCCAACAAGGAAAGGACAAAAGCACAACAAAATTCCTTTTCGAGATATTTCTCGGGTTCGGGAGGTAAATTATAGAAAGGGAAGGTGTTAGCACCCTTTCTATCCGTGGTTATCCACGGGCTCTTAGGTACTTTCTCACTATGTTTTCAAAAGTTTGCTTTTCTTTGTGTTTGTGGGTTTTGAAAAAGTTTGTTTGAAAACTTCGATTTAACTCTTGTATCAGTCCTCAAGAGTGTATGAAGTGTTTGTTTGAAAACTTTTGTCAGAAAAGTGTAGGTGCAAAAGGTTGATTTTGTTTTGAAAGAGCAAGTATCTAAGAACCTCTACCTACTCAAAAGAAATTAAGTTGTGTAAATGTCCTTTAGACAGTACTATCCCACTATTGAGAAGTAGGTAGCACCGTCGTTGGAGTTATTCGGGTCAATTCGATTATAGGGACATGTGGTCACCAAAGCAATAGTAGGACGCCTTAGCGGTAACCCTAATGTCTTCGATCTTTTTTATCAGAGGAAACCGTTTTGAGGTGTGATCGGTGGAAATAGAACTGACTGTTTAAAGCTGGATCGCGTATGTCGCGGTAAGCAAGAGTCGCCACCGTCTTTTATGTTCTCCAACATGGAAAGGACAAAAGCACAGCAAAATTCCTTCTTTGAGAATGTTTCTCGGTTCGGGAGGTAGATTTATAGAAAGGGAAGGTGTTAGCACCCTTTCTATCCGTGGTTATCCACGGGCTCTTAGGTACTTGCTCTTATGTTTTCAAAAGATTGTTTGCTTTTCAAGTGTGTGTGGGTTTTGAAAAAGTTTCGTTTGAAAAATTTCTAAGTAACTCTTGCATCTGTCCTCAAGAGTGTATGAAAAATTTGTTTTGAAAACTTTTGAAAGTGTCAATGTGAAAAGATGTTTTGTTTGTTTTTGAAGAGAGCAAGTACCCATGAGTCATCTACCTACCCTAAGGAATTAGGCTGTGTAAGAGTCCTTTAGATAGTGTCATCCCACCATTGAGGGGTAGGTAGCACCACCGTTGGAGGTGTTCGGGTCAATTCGATTATTAGGGACATTGTGGTCACCGAAGCAATAGTAGGACACCTTAGAAGTAACCCTAATGTCCTAGATCCTTTTATCCGAGGCAACCGTTTCGAGGCAACTGGATCTTTAGACAGGAGGGCGACCTCTAAGACACCCTATACTTGACGACCACGTTCGAGGCAACGAGTGAGGCGTACCCTAGAAGTGGCATGTGCTTGTGTGTTCAATTCAGTTTATGTTTATCTTTGATCATGCATTTGTGAGCTACGAGTTGTTTTTAATTTGTCATTCAGTCTTTCATGCTTATTAACAGTTAGGAGTGCGGAAAATTAAAATGCGGGAATGTAAAGCTACGCTATTACAAGACGCGGGTCTATACATCGCCAAAAAAACAAAGACCCGTTTTGATAAAGTGCGGAAAATAAAGAAAGCAATAAACCTAATTACTATTACATTCTTGGAATAGTTACATAATAATCAAATAAAATATAACGCGCGAAAGAATTAAAATCAAGACGTCCTAGGGTTTTGGACCCTTTTGAGAAATTATGAGTTTTTTGTCCTTTTGTATTAAATTAAAATTAAACCTAAATCTAATTATTTAATTATTTACAAGAAAGAAAAGAAAGTGTTTTTGTGTTTTTTAATATTTTAATAAAAGTAAAAAAAGGGAAAAGGGATTAAAAGTCATGAAAACCCTAGTTCTAAGTTTATTTTAATTATTAATAAAAAATGTCAAATTTAACCTAATTAACTAAATTAATTAATTTGTATTTTTATGTACAAAATAATGATTAATAAATAATAATAATGATGATTAAAAGATATGAATGAAAATGCCAAACCCTAATTCTACATAGTTTTTATTATTGAGAAAAAGGTTAAAATTAAACTTAAATTAAACTAAGTTAATTGTTAGTATTTATTTACAAAAATAATTATTAGTGAATTTAATAAATAATAAAATATATTTACAATTTTTGATTTCTGGATTTATCATGAAAAATTAATTTGTTGGTGAATTAATAATAACAATTATAATAATTAAAGGAATTAAAAGAAAAAATTGCAAACCAAGGGGGTATGTTGGCCCAAGGGGAGGTTAATTTGTGAAATTCTGGCCCAAGAACTCTAAGCCACGTTTGACTTCTGGAGTTTCCTATGCATGCGTTGACTGGAAAGTACCATACTCCTCATCTCCTGGCCATTAGATGCATCTTTGTGGCCACTTGGCGTGCTGTTGCTGGGAGTGCATGGTGGAACTTTTGAACATATGCTGCATTGGAACGTGTTAGGAAAAATATTAACAATGATATGGGGGACCTGGGAATCGAACCCAGGTCCCAGTGATTGCAAGCCACGTCTCCAGCCACTCCACCATCGCGTGTGTTTGTAAACATATTGACCAATAAATATTATATTAGGAACCAAATAGTTATGCCATAAAACAAAAACGCGCGCCAATCATTTGAATCACCCAGTCACATGTTGCCACGCCTTTCGTCTTCATCCTTGGCCTGTAAAAATATAAAGCAGATAGCGGGGGTTTTAAACCCCCACAAATTACAAATGCAAAAATAGCGATTAACAGCATGCGTCATATAAATTGAGCGCGAGGGTCTCATTCAATTCGTATTGGTCTTCTGAGTTCAACCATAGGCGCCATGGAGCTTAATTTTTCTTGTATGGGAAAGCCCCAATTCGAAGCTTCAGGAACCCTAAAATATGCTAATGGCAAATCGAGATTCAGCGTGTTACAATGCAATTAAACCATGTCAAAAGCTTCATGTGAGTCCTGTGAATACAAAACACTCAACAACATGTATCAAATGCGCATGAATCATGATATGCAATTCAAAAACACATGTACACAGAGTTGAACCGTTTCTGACGATTCTTGTGGCTTTAGTGCTCGATTTCGATCGCAATGTGTTCCTGAGTATGCTAGCAATGTGTTTGGATCAAGAAAAAGCTTTGAATTCGCATGGGAGATTGATTTCAGTTTTGAGTTTTTTCCACTTTTTTCAATATTGCATAGGGTGTTCTTGCAGCAGTTTTTCGTGTCTGATTTTAGATTAAGCTTCAGTACATATAGTGGAGTGAATTAGGTTAAATCTTTTGACCAAGAATCCATTGTATTCATGTTTTGCATCCTTGATTTTCAATCAAATCTTTTCCATATTTTTGATTGATAATGTTTGCCAAAATTGGATGATTTTGCCTCTTTGATTGGGAAACGAGATTGCCAGCTTGCCCTGAATATATTTGCTCCACAAAAGATTGGAAAATCATATCTTTTGAATTTTCCTATAATTAAAATCAATTAAATGAATTAATATTAATAAAAATTCAATTAATTAATTAAAAATAAGGAAATAAATAAAATTAATCTCAATGGGTCGTGCATAAGCCTTAGGAAAAGATTCAAGAAGGAATTTGAGGCCCATTAGCAAAAATGAAGTGTTTTAGGCAAAGTTGACTTTTGGAAGTTCCCAAAAATTTCCCAACTTCTCCAATGCACATATTGCTCAATTTTGAAGCTATGAACATGTTCTTGGACATTTTGGAAAGGTCTTGAAGTCCTATAACCAATTCCTTTGGTCCCATGTCATTTTGATTTACCAATCTCAAGTTATGGTCTTTGACTTAAAGTGCCTTTTTGTTGACTTTTGAAAATGACCTATAATGTTGAAATTGATAACTTTTTATGAGAGCATTTCTTGGACTTGGAATGTGAAGATGAGTTGTAGGAAATTTAATCCCCTTCAAAATGAGCATTGGATGGGATATTTCTGATGAACCATGAAAAAGTTATGCCTTGGTCAAGTTACAGTTGACTTTTCAACTGTCCAAAAATAGAAACTTTTTGCATCTTGATGATTTTTGAGCCATGCTTGTGGAATCATGATCAAGACTTGATCAAATGATGATTGTGGCTTCAAAATGAGATGTTGACCAAATTTTCTGACTTTTGACTGTCAAATGACCATTTTACCCCTGTAGTTGACTATGAAGCAATTAGGGCTTTTGACTGTGCAACTTGATGTTGTGAGTCTTGAAACTTGACATATGGATGTTTGACAATGTATATAGGCATATGGGATTTGATTGGACCCTTGGAAACCTCAACTTCCCTGTAAGAACCAAAACTCTAATTTTGTCTGTGTTAGGAGGGTGTTTGCACTGTGCAATCCTTAATCCATTTGAAGCTTGATCTTGCCAAATCTTGAAGAATATGGGAGGGTAAATTTTGGGGTACAACAGTTGCCCCTGTTCAATCTTCTTAGACCTGAGGATATAGATTGGCTTGCGTGCCTTTCGTGATCCGAAGGTGGAAGATGATTGAACACTAAAGTGCCCATAAATTTGCACTCGCATGGAGTAGTATCAATGTTGTGATGTCGAGAATGGGCTTACAGATGCCATTTGGAGAGATGATGGGTAGGAGGATCGGCTTATAGATGCCATCTGGAGATGTGGCAGAATCTTGTCGGGAATGGGCTTATGGATGCCATTTGGAGACTGTTGGTATGTGGATGGGCTTATAGATGCCATCTAGGTGTTGATCGCGTAAGAGATTCCTTAGCGAGAACTTGCGTACCTGAGAAAGAAAGATAATTACCTGGCCTGTTACAGGGGTTGGTCTTCAAACTCTTTACATAGATATGCCCTGGCTGGATACAGGTATCGAATCTTCAAACTCTTCAGACGCGCCCTGGCTAGATACAGGAATCGAATCTGGAATTAGTCGTCAACAGATATGCCCTGGCTGGATACAGGAATCGAATCTTCGAACTCTTCAGACGTGCCCTGGCTGGATACAGGAATCGAATCTGGAATTAGTCGTCAACAGATATGCCCTTGCTGGATATAGGAATCGAATCTTCAAACTCTTCAGACATGCCCTGGCTAGATACAGGAATCGAGTCCGTAATTAGTCGTCAACAGATATGCCCTGGCTGGATACAGGAATTGAATCTTCAAAATCTTCAGACGTGCCCTGGCTAGATACAGGAATCGAGTCCGAAATTAGTCATCAACAGATATGCCCTGGCTGGATACAGGAATCGAATCTTCAAACTCTTCAGACGTGCCCTGGCTAGATACAGGAATCGAGTCCGAAATTAGTCGTCAACAGATATGCCCTGGCTGGATACAGGAATCGAATCTTCAAACTCTTCAGACGTGCCCTGGCTAGATACAGGAATCGAGTCCGGAATTAGTCGTCAACAGATATGCCCTGGCTGGATACAGGAATCAAATCTTCAAACTCTTCAGACGCGCCCTGGCTAGATACAGGATTCGAGTCTGGAATTAGTCGTCAACAGATATGCCCTTGCTGGATACAGGAATCGAATCTTCAAACTCTTCAGACGTGCCCTGGCTAGATACAGGAATCGAGTCCGGAATTAGTCATCAACAGATATGCCCTGGCTGGATACAGGAATCGAATCTTCAAACTCTTCAGACGTGCCCTGACTAGATACAGGAATCGAGTCCGGAATTAGTCGTCAACAGATATGCCCTGGCTAAATACAGGTGTCGAATCTATAACTAATCGCTCACAGATATGCCCTATCTAGATACAGGTATCGAATCCGGAACTGCGTCAGTTGATAGTAATCATCTTTGTATTGACCTTTTTCCTGAAAAGGCAAAACATTAGTTGTATGCAATGTCGTGATGTATGAAATGCGTGATGTTCTCAAAATAAATGAGATTGTATGTTCATGATGCGTATGTGCATTCTATAATGTATGAAGATGTGATGTTTATGAATGTATTTTCGTCTAGGAAAGTAAATCCTTGACGAATGCCAGGAAGTTGAATCCTGGGCTGACGTTGAAGAGTAGAATTCTTCGTTTCCGTTGAGAATGATGATTGCAAGAATAAACCGGTAGGAGAAGATGACTCCGTTGGGGAATAAACTTGCTGGAGAGATTACTCTGTGGGGAATTACTCTGTGGGAAGAGATACTTCGCTGAGATTTTGATGATAACTCCGCTGGGGATTCCTGTTGATAAGTTTTGTTGAGAGATTTGATGAACTTCGTTGGGGGTAGGAAGAACTTCGCCGGGGACGATCCTTCTGTGGTAATTTGGCTGAGGATAACCCAGTTATAAGCTCTGGTGGGGAACAGCCTTTGAATGAAGCCGGGGAGAGCGTTCGTACTCTGCAGGGAATAAGCTTCCAGAATCTACTGGAGATAAGCTTCCTACTGGGGAGATTGATTCAACTCTTCTGGGGAGACTTTGGACTGCACTGGGGAATGGCTCCACTGGGGTGTCTGGTATTCCGCCGGGGAACAATCTTAGATCAAGACTGCCGGGGATGCTTGCTTAGGAACATCTGTATACTCCGCTGAGGAATATTGAGATTTTTTGGGGATGCCCCACTTCCTTAAGGCTGACAGTAGACTAACTCTGCTTGAGGAGAGTATTACTGACTTGCTAGGGATATTGTGCCTTTTCAGGGCTGACGGGAGACCAACTCTGCTATCGCCTTTATATCTTCGAGCGGCTCATCACTTGGCTGCTTAGTTGAAGATGAAGTTGATTGATCGATGCCGTATGAACCTGATGGTTGATACCGGATTCTGGATGCAAGGTGATTCAATGAGACATAGTATTACGCTTTAATCCCTAACTTTTGCTTGGACCGCCCTTTCGGGTTTTCAGTCCACCGGGATACCCATTTTTGTCCAAGCCGCCTTTTCAGGTTTTCGACTTGTCGGGTGTACATATTTTTTCATTTTCATCCCTTATTTTTGCCCGAACCATTTTGGTTCACCGGGAAGCCCTTATTTTTGCCTAGGTGTGTCAACCTAGCAGGCCTTTGATTATGCGCAGTATTTTTTTTCCGACTATGCCCACGCTCTCAGAATGCAGGGAATTGTCACCGTCAATAGTGTTGCCAAACTACCAGAAGATGTCTGATCGTGCAAGATTCGTCGCTGGAATTCATGTCCAATGCCCCCAGTGACTTAGGCGGAGATTTCCCCCTGGCATTTTGAGAGATTCCCTGAATCTTGACTTAACTGCCCCAGATGATAGACCATGATCATGCCGTGCCCCTTGGTTGGAAGTGTTTTTCCACTTGAGGTGATCCTTGAGAAGATTTTTGTTCACTAGATATTCGTCGTGCGAATTTCTCTGCTGTTTGAACAAATAGTCATATGCAAACAATGTTATTTAAAAATGCAAAGCTTATGTCTGTCTTAAAGTTTTTGAAAATGCAGTTTTAATAAAACAAATGAATTTTTTGTAAAATGTTATGTCAACTCAGGATTTTACAGCAAGCCCTATAGGAGTCAGGATACCTTTCGTAACAGTATGCTTTCGAACTAACCCATGCTTCAGCTAGGACTTTTAAGGGTTGTAGCGTGGCCTGGTTCACGGTTTAAGAAACAAAGGATAAAGTCCCAAATTATATTTGTACCCACCCGTTCTTCGTGATGTTCTTCAAACCTAAACTCAGCTAATCGTGCGTTAGACCTTGTTTGAGTCTTTGCTCTGATATTCCAGTGATGGTTCGGATGTTGACAATTTATTTTGAATAGGCAGTCATTTCTTTTTGTTGAGGGTTTGTAGGACCTCTTTATTTTTTTGATTTTGTTATCCCTGTCTTTTTTAGCCTGAATTGTTTCTTTTGTGATTACAGTCAGCGGGATGCCCCAGTTTTATAAGTCTCCTTCATAGGTTTTGACTTATTGGGTTTTTATTCTTTGAGAGATAATGACTGCCTGTCTTTACGATTATTTGGAAACATCACTGTCTTTTGTTTTGGAAGGACTCCTTTGATATCATTCATCGTGCACCTGGATCAACTGAGAAGACTACCCTGCCCCAGGTTATGATTAAGGGTTTTAATTTTCGAAAAGAAAAACTCCTACTTCTTTGGCTCGAAGGGGTAGACGAGGGATTATCTTCCTTATAACTCCAGTGTTTAGGAATTGAAACAATGCCTGTACCTCATCAGCGGGGTCTGTTCAAAAGCATACTGTAGATTGTGGTATCGTTTTCGTCATCCTCCCTCAAGAGACTTAGAATTATTAATCGAGAGTTTGAACATCACAAAAATATGAAAACAATTTGCATATAGTGAATACGAGATAATTACTTCAAAACAAACATGTGTAATGCATTAATGAAATAACAACGTTTGACATGAATAAAATGTTTGAACAATCAAAGAAAAATACAACTTGAACATTCAAATGAACAAATTTTTTTCCAATCCTAGCCGTGTTTTGGCAAGGGAGCAGTGATCACATTGGGAGTCTCTGGAGAGTCGAACTGGACTTCCTTTGCGTCGATCAGATCCTGAACCTTGTTTCTCAAAGTCCAACAATCATCTGTAGCATGCCCCGGGCTGTCAGAATGATAAGCGCAGAAGGCGTTGGGGTTATACCTTGAAGGTGTCCTGTTGGGATTCTTAGGAGGGTCCCTTAGAGTGATCAGATTCAATCTCAACAGGCGTTGTAAGGCTTGAAACAGCAACATGTTGAGCTGGGTGAATTGCCTCTTAGGCTTGTCTGGCTTGCTCTGATCAACCCGTTATTCTTGGAGAGGTCGTTGTTGGACCTGTGAAGTAGTAGTAGCTCGGAGAGGTCTATTCATCAAACCAAACCTTTGACTTCTTGGGGGCTGATTACCGGTTTGGTCTCCAACCCTGACTACTTGCTTCATACTATCTTGCTGAAGCTGGTGAGGTTGATGCTGAATTTGTGACCCTGAAGCAAGTTGAGGAGATTTTCCCTTGTCTTCTTGTCTCACAGGGAATTTAATGATGACTGGCTCTTCAACTTTAGATGTTTGCCCCAGTTGGTTCTCCCGAAGCAGTTGGTTGTTGAGAACCCCGAGCTCTTCTTGTCTTTGAGCTAAGTCTTGAATGAGAGTCATCTGCCCCAGCATCTGGGTTCTCATTGTATCCACCTCAGCTTGCAGATGTTTCATCCGTTCGTCCTTATCGTCTTCAGGACTCTTCTTGACCAAATTCCCCATGAGGAGTGTTCTCAACTCTTCCTGCCCCTTGGATAGATTTAGGAGGATTTCCCCGAACTGATTCTCTTGAGTACGGAGATCCTGGTTATCTTGTTGGGAAGCCATTGCTGAAATAAACAGCGAAGATGGTAAGTGACATGTAGCAAGGGTACCTGTTATGCAATGATGTGTATGTATGCATGCAATGTTTTCAAGGATCTCGCAGGGTAAACAAGAAAATTGTTAGAATTTGAATTTGTAGCTTGATTTAAGGAACTGCATATTGTTGAGAGTCCTTCTTCAAGAGTCAAGGCTCACCATATCGAGTGGGTCATAGCCCCTGACTCAAGTTGTCATGTTTTGATCTCCGAACAACCTTGGCTAGAGGAAAATAAATCCCCTTTGCCCCTTGCTAGACATTTGGTTCATCATGACCTGCATCACAGACCCTTGAGATCCTTGAAATGGGTTAGTCCTTATGCAAGATGTATGCAATGGTATGATGGTATGATGTTATGCTATGCGTGGAGTGAACCCTGTTATGAGTCCAGATTAAGGACTGTAAACAAAACCTGCAAGGAACTCATGTGTCAGATAACAAGAACATGCAAGTAGTCAGGTTTGAAGGCACACAAGTCATACAAAAGAGCCCTTAGAGTTTAGGCCAACATGAAGTTTAGGTACTACCCTCTTTCAGTTTCGTTGGTTAAGACCTGTCCTAGAAAATAGTAACCGGGTTCTAGAGGATCCCAATATCACTGACTACCCTCAATCGGTCATAACTCCAGCGTCGCAATCTTTTCTTGCAGCCAGAACCATCGCGAGAGTTTAGCCTCAATGGGTGTAGCATGTTGCTACTGTTCTATGGCCAAGTTGGGTCAAATTAGGGTTCTAAGGTCGGTTGGTGCTTAATGACTCCTCAGAAGACCCATATTCTCCTCGTTGCAACACAAGGGATATCGGTACAGACCAAGGTGCCACACCAACGTAGCCACTACTTCACCCGTGTCGGTCTACGCCGGACAGGTCCCTCACAGCTTATGCTACCTAAAAGGGTATCCCCAGATCCGGGTTAGGATCTATGAAACTCCAAGACAATGCCCACAATAATAAAGCAAACAAAACATTCAATTGAAAACATAAAATGATCTAATCCTAAGGTACACCTCACTTTTTGTAGTCCCTAGCAGAGTCGCCAGTTCTGTGATCGGTGGAAATAGAACTGACTGTTTAAAGCTGGATCGCGTATGTCGCGGTAAGCAAGAGTCGCCACCGTCTTTTATGTTCTCCAACATGGAAAGGACAAAAGCACAGCAAAATTCCTTCTTTGAGAATGTTTCTCGGTTCGGGAGGTAGATTTATAGAAAGGGAAGGTGTTAGCACCCTTTCTATCCGTGGTTATCCATGGGCTCTTAGGTACTTGCTCTTATGTTTTCAAAAGATTGTTTGCTTTTCAAGTGTGTGTGGGTTTTGAAAAAGTTTTGTTTGAAAAATTTCTAAGTAACTCTTGCATCTGTCCTCAAGAGTGTATGAAAAATTTGTTTTGAAAACTTTTGAAAGTGTCAATGTGAAAAGATGTTTTGTTTGTTTTTAAAGAGAGCAAGTACCCATGAGTCATCTACCTACCCTAAGGAATTAGGCTGTGTAAGAGTCCTTTAGATAGTGCCATCCCACCATTGAGGGGTAGGTAGCACCACCGTTGGAGGTGTTCGGGTCAATTCGATTATTAGGGACATTGTGGTCACCGAAGCAATAGTAGGACACCTTAGAAGTAACCCTAATGTCCTAGATCCTTTTATCCGAGGCAACCGTTTCGAGGCAACTAGATCTTTAGACAGGAGGGCGACCTCTAAGACACCCTATACTTGACGACCACGTTCGAGGCAACGAGTGAGGCGTACCCTAGAAGTGGCATGTGCTTGTGTGTTCAATTCAGTTTATGTTTATCTTTGATCACGCATTTGTGAGCTACGAGTTGTTTTTAATTTGTCATTCAGTCTTTCATGCTTATTAACAGTTAGGAGTGCGGAAAATTAAAATGCGGGAATGTAAAGCTACGCTATTACAAGGCGCGGGTCTATACATCGCCAAAAAACAAAGACCCGTTTTGATAAAGTGCGGAAAATAAAGAAAGCAATAAACCTAATTACTATTACATTCTTGGAACAGTTACATAATAATCAAATAAAATATAACGCGCGAAAGAATTAAAATCAAGACGTCCTAGGGTTTTGGACCCTTTTGAGAAATTATGAGTTTTTTGTCCTTTTGTATTAAATTAAAATTAAACCTAAATCTAATTATTTAATTATTTACAAGAAAGAAAAGAAAGTGTTTTTGTGTTTTTTAATATTTTAATAAAAGTAAAAAAAGGGAAAAGGGATTAAAAGTCATGAAAACCCTAGTTCTAAGTTTATTTTAATTATTAATAAAAAATGTCAAATTTAACCTAATTAACTAAATTAATTAATTTGTATTTTTATGTACAAAATAATGATTAATAAATAATAATAATGATGATTAAAAGATATGAATGAAAATGCCAAACCCTAATTCTACATAGTTTTTATTATTGAGAAAAAGGTTAAAATTAAACTTAAATTAAACTAAGTTAATTGTTAGTATTTATTTACAAAAATAATTATTAGTGAATTTAATAAATAATAAAATATATTTACAATTTTTGATTTCTGGATTTATCATGAAAAATTAATTTGTTGGTGAATTAATAATAACAATTATAATAATTAAAGGAATTAAAAGAAAAAAATTGCAAACCAAGGGGGTATTTGGCCCAAGGGGAGGTTAATTTGTGAAATTCTGGCCCAAGAACTCTAAGCCACGTTTGACTTCTGGAGTTGCCTATGCATGCGTTGACTGGAAAGTACCATACTCCTCATCTCCTGGCCATTAGATGCATCTTTGTGGCCACTTGGCGTGCTGTTGCTGGGAGTGCATGGTGGAACTTTTGAACATATGCTGCATTGGAACGTGTTAGGAAAAATATTAACAATGATATGGGGGACCTGGGAATCGAACCCAGGTCCCAGTGATTGCAAGCCACGTCTCCAGCCACTCCACCATCGCGTGTGTTTGTAAACATATTGACCAATAAATATTATATTAGGAACCAAATAGTTATGCCATAAAACAAAAATGCGCGCCAATCATTTGAATCACCCAGTCACATGTTGCCACGCCTTTCGTCTTCATCCTTGGCCTGTAAAAATATAAAGCAGATAGCGGGGGTTTTAAACCCCCACAAATTACAAATGCAAAAATAGCGATTAGCAGCATGCGTCATATAAATTGAGCGCGAGGGTCTCATTCAATTCGTATTGGTCTTCTGAGTTCAACCATAGGTGCCATGGAGCTTAATTTTTCTTGTATGGGAAAGCCCCAATTCGAAGCTTCAGGAACCCTAAAATATGCTAATGGCAAATCGAGATTCAGCGTGTTACAATGCAATTAAACCATGTCAAAAGCTTCATGTGAGTCCTGTGAATACAAAACACTCAACAACATGTATCAAATGCGCATGAATCATGATATGCAACTCAAAAAAACATGTACACAGGGTTGAACCGTTGCTGACGATTCTTGTGGCTTTAGTGCTCGATTTCGATCGCAATGTGTTCCTGAGTATGCTAGCAATGTGTTTGGATCAAGAAAAAGCTTTGAATTCGCCTGGGAGATTGATTTCAGTTTTGAGTTTTTTTCCACTTTTTTCAATATTGCATAGGGTGTTCTTGCAGTAGTTTTTCGTGTCTGATTTTAGATTAAGCTTCAGTACATATAGTGGAGTGAATTAGGTTAAATCTTTTGTCCAAGAATCCATTGTATTCATGTTTTGCATCCTTGATTTTCAATCAAATCTTTTCCATATTTTTGATTGATAAAGTTTGCCAAAATTGGATGATTTTGCCTCTTTGATTGGGAAACGAGATTGCCAGCTTGCCCTGAATATATTTGCTCCACAAAAGATTGGAAAATCATATCTTTTGAATTTTCCTACAATTAAAATCAATTAAATGAATTAATATTAATAAAAATTGAATTAATTAATTAAAAATAAGGAAATAAATCAAATTAATCTCAATGGGTCGTGCATAAGCCTTGGGCAAAGATTCAAGAAGGAATTTGAGGCCCATTAGCAAAAATGAAGTGTTTTAGGCAAAGTTGACTTTTGGAAGTTCCCAAAAATTTCCCAACTTCTCCAATGCATATCTTGCTCAATTTTGAAGCTATGAACATGTTCTTGGACATTTTGGAAAGGTCTTGAAGTCCTATAACCAATGCCTTTGGTCCCATGTCATTTTGATTTACCAATCTCAAGTTATGGTCTTTGACTTAAAGTGCCTTTTTGTTGACTTTTGAAAATGACCTATAATGTTGAAATTGATAACTTTTTGTGAGAGCATTACTTGGACTTGGAATGTGAAGATGAGTTGTAGGAAATGTCATCCCCTTCAAAATGAGCATTGGATGGGATTTTTCTGATGAACCATGAAAAAGTTATGCCTTGGTCAAGTTATAGTTGACTTTTCAGCTGTCCAAAAATAGAAACTTTTTGCATCTTGATGATTTTTGAGCCATGCTTGTGGAATCATGATCAAGACTTGATCAAATGATGATTGTGGCTTCAAAATGAGATGTTGACCAAAAATTTTGACTTTTGACTGTCAAATGACCATTTTACCCCTGCAGTTGACTGTGAAGCAATTAGGGCTTTTGACTGTGCAACTTGATGCTGTGAGTCTTGAAACTTGACATATGGATGTTTGACAATGTATATAGGCATATGGGACTTGATTTGACTCTTGGAAACCTCAACTTCCTTGTAAGAACCAAAATCCTAATTTTGACTGTGTTAGGAGGGTGTTTGCACTGTGCAATCCTTAATCCATTTGAAGCTTGATCTTGCCAAATCTTGAAGAATATGGGAGGGAAAATTTTGGGGTACAACACGAGGAAACTTGGATCTTTAGACAAGAGGGCGACCTCTAAAACACCCTATACTCAATGACCACGTCGAGGCAACCAAGTGAGGCGTACCCTAAGAGTGGCATGTGCGAGTGTGTCAGGATTCAGTTAAGTTATCTTTGCACATGTTATGGTGAGCTACGGGTTGATTTTAATTTCAGAGATAAGTCTTGTCATGCATAGCCTATTTATCAAACATCTAACAGTTTATAGTTGTGCGGAAAGTAAATCTAAACTATTACAAGGCGTCGGGTATTTACATCGCCAAAAGCAACCCTTGAAAAGTAAATTGCGAGAAAATAAATGAAAGCGATAAAAAGTCCTAGTTAAAGCTATTACATCCTCGGAGCAATTACATAAATATGATCAAAATTAATATGCGCGAATAAAAATTGAATCGGAAAAGTCCTTAGGGTTTTGACCCTTTTTGAGAAAGAAAGAAGTTTGTTATTATTTTGCAATTAGTTAAACCTAATTCTAATTAATTAAATAAAAGAAATATTTTTTAAGTTTTTTATGTTTTTAATGAAAATAAAATAAAATAGTTAAATATATTAATTAACCTAATTCTACATGGATTTTATTTATTGTGAAAAAAAGAAGTTAAAATTGACCTAATTAACTAAATTAATCCATGTTAGTATTTATTTACAAAAATAATAAATTAAAGGTGAAATTAATAAATAATAATAAAAATATTATATTTTATGTTTTTCTGATTTTATTATGAAAATAATTAATTTGGTTAATTAAATAATAATAATAATAATAATTAGTAAAATAGTTAAATAAAAAATATAAAAGGAAAAAAAATAAGAAGAATAAACCAGGGGGGGTACTGGCCCAATATGGAGGTATTTGTTGCATTTTATGGCCCATTAAGCTGCCAGTCCGTTTGACTTTTTTTGATTGTCCATGGTACGTATTGACTGGGAGCATGGTAGTCTTCCACTGATGACAACTGGATTTGAGCCTAGGGACATCTGGCGCTTGGGGAGATGAAGTACATCGTGGAACACCCTTTGACACCTGCATGTAATTATGTGAAAGAAAATGAAATAAAGGTTTTGGGGGACCTGGGATTCGAACCCAGGTCCCAAAGCTTACAAGCCAATGCCTTAACCACTCCAACCACCTGCACGCTTTTGATAATATAATAACAAGTAAATATAATATATAAAAATCAATTCATATGCTAAAAAAGAAAAAATAACGCGCGTGTTTTTGAATAAGCCAATGGAGTATCAACACCTAGTCATCTTCTTCCTTCGTTCCTGCAAAACATAAACAGATAGCGGGGGTTTTTAACCCCCACAATATGCACCGACGAAAAATAGCGACTAGCCCTGTGGTTGATATAAATGTTTCGCGAGGGTTGGTTTATGTTCGTCTGATTCCCATGATTTCAACCATATGCCTTAGGAGTTCTAATTTTTCCTGGATTGCAAAGCCCCAAATTCACAGCTCATGAACCCTAGAAATTGATCATGGCAACTTTTGATTTATGGCGTTATAATTCAATTAACCTATACCAATAGCTTCATATGATTCCTATTAACACAAAACAACCAAGAAAATATGTTAAATACGCATGATTTGAGCAATACGATTATGGACAAAGTGTGCAAACCGTGAAACTGTTTAGGGTGATTCTTTGAGCTTTAGCGTGTGAATTCAATTGCCACACGTTCCTGGGAACCCCTGCAAGGTGTTAGAATTAACAAAAAGCTTTGAATCGCCCTGGAATATGGAAATCAGTTTTGAGTTTTTTTCCAATTTTCTTGAATTGCAATGGCTTTTTCCTGCAGCTTTTTCACGTGTGTGGCATTAGGGTTAGCTTGTACATATATAGAGGAATGAAACTAGGTCACAATCTTGAGCCAAAATCCTTTGAATTGATGATTGAATATTTGATTGAAAATCAAATCTTTTTGCATTTTCATGATTGGAAAAAGTTGCCAATTTTGGAGATATTGCATCTTTGACTTGGTGCACGAAATTGCCAGCCTTTTTAGGTCATACTTGCTTCACAAAAAGATTGAAAAATCAAATCTTTGTATTTTCCTACAATTTAAATTAATTAAATGAATTAATATTGATTAAAAATCCAATTAATTAATAAAAAATAAGAAATTAAATTCCATTAAGCTTGATGGGTCGTGCATAAGTCATGGATGAAGTTTCAAGAAGAGATTTGAGGCCCATTAGCAAAAATAAGGTGTTTTAAGCAAAGTTGACTTTTGCAAATTCATAAAAATTTCCCAACTTCTCCAATGCATATCTTGCTCAATTTTGATCATATGAACATGTTCTTGGACATTTTGGAAAGGTCTTGAAGTTCTCTAACCAATGCCTTTGGTCCCATGCCATTTGGATTTACCAATCTCAAGTTATGGCCTTTGACTTAAAGTGCACTTTTGTTGACTTTTGAAATTGACCTATAATGTCAAAATTGGTAACTTCTTGTGAGAGAATTTATTGAACTTGGAGTGTGAAGATGGATTGTAGGAAATTTCATCCCCTTCACAATGAGCATTGGATGGTATTTTTCTGACAAACCATGAAAAAGTTATGCCCTGGTCAAGATATAGTTGACTTTTCTATTGTCCAAAAATAGTAACTTCTTGCATCTTGATGATTTTTGAGCCATGCTTGTAGAATCATGATCAAGACTTGATCAAATGATGATTGTGAACTCAAAATAAGATGTTGACCAAAAAATCTGACTTTTGACTGTAAAATGACCATTTTGCCCTTGCAGTTGACTGTAGGTCAAATGGAGCTTTTGACTGTGCAAATTGGCATTGTGAGTCTTGAGACTTGGTATGTAGATGCTTGAGAATGCATATAGGCCTATGAGACTTGATTGAGCCATTGAAAACCTCAAATTCCTTGGAAGAACTAAAACCCTAATTTCAGCTGGCTTAAGAGGTAACTTGACTGTACAACCCTTGAGTAATCTTGAGCAGTTTGAAGATCAATCTTGACAAATCTTGAGGAATATGGGAGGGCAAATTTTGGGGTACAAAACCGCCCTTGCTGGAAAAGTGACTGCAGGGGATTTTGTGGAATAGTCTAAAGATATTATCCTATTTCTTAAAGCCATTAGTGATTGTCTTTATATTTTCCGTTTCCTTTTTTTTTTGGCTCATTTGTAAACAGTTGTCAACGTTCAAATTCATATGTTCAAAAATAATCATTGGACGTTTTTGAAAACAAAACACGGAAATAAAATAAAAACAGCTAGTTTTTCACTTTCAAAGGAATATCTTTGTATTAACTTGAATAAGTATTTTTTGTACAACGAGACGAACATCCAAGTAAGGGAGTGTCGTCGTAGAATACGAAAACTAATATAAAGAAAAGATAGCTATGTGAAATAATCCTATGGGGTTCCCATTCTGCTATAGCCTTCGTGTCTCTGAGCGTCTCGTCTACTTGCTGCTTTGTATGAAGCTGATTGGATTGATTAGAACCGTTTGAGTTTGTCAGTTGATGCTAAAGGTTGTCTGTAAGGTGATCCAACAGGATATAGTCATATGATTTAATTCCTGAACTTTTTCCTGGACCGCCCTTTCGGGTTTTTAGTCCACCGGGATACCCTTTTTTTCCCAAGCCGCCCTTTCGGGTTTTAAGCTTGCCGGGTGTACAGATTTTTTTTGTATTTTATCCCTAAATTTTGCCCGAACCTTTTTGGTTCACCGGGATGCCCTAATTCTTTCCTAGTCCAGTCGACCTAGCGGGTATTTATTCATGCGTAGTATCTTTTGACTATGTCCGCGTTCACAGGTTGCGGAAGGTCGTCGCCATCCATAGTGGTTAAGATCATTGCTCCACCAGAGAATATTCTTTTGGTCACAAATGGTCCTTTGTATGTAGGGGTCTATTTTCCCCTGGGATCACCTTGTGGCAATATGATACGCTTGATTACCAAGTCACCAACCTGATATACCTGACGTCTGACCTTCTTGTTAAAAGCTTTGATCATGCATTTTTAGTACATCTGACCATGACTGACAGCCGTAAGCCTCTTCTCATCAATCAAATTCAACTGGTCAAGTCGAGTTTGAATCCATTCATCTTCATTTAGCCCTTCATCCTTTATGTTTCTCAAAGAAGGTATTTGAACTTCAATTGGTAGGACGACTTCCATACCGTATACTAAAGAGAAAAGAGTTTCCCCTGTTGATGTACGCGCCGTGGTACGGTAACCTTGGAGAGCAAATGGTAACATCTCATGCCAGTCCTTGTAGGTCACTATCATTTTTTGTATGATCTTCTTGATGTTTTCATTTGCTGCTTCGACAACACCATTCATCTTTGGCCATTAAGGAGAAGAATTATGGTGCTGGATCATGAATTGCACGTATAGTGCAATGATCATAGTATTGTTGAGATTGGTACCATTATCCGTAATGATTCTCTCTGGGATACTGTACCGACAGATGAGATTCTGTTTGATGAATCAGGCCACAACGTTCTTGGTAACAGAAGCGAAAGAAGCTGCCTCAACCCACTTCGTGAAGTAGTCAATGGCGACCAAGATGAATCGGTGTCCATTAGAAGATGTAGGTTTGACTTAAACAATCATGTCGATGCCCCCACATCGCGAATGGCCAGGGAGCAGTCAGGACGTTTAGAGGAACTGGAGGCACATGTACTTTGTCAGCATAGATTTGACACTTGTGACATGTTTGTGAATGCTGATGGCAATCTGCTTCCATGGTAATCCAGTAGTACCCCGCCCGTAGGAT
Organism: Vicia faba; assembly: GCA_948472305.1. Classification (NCBI taxonomy): domain Eukaryota; kingdom Viridiplantae; phylum Streptophyta; class Magnoliopsida; order Fabales; family Fabaceae; genus Vicia; species Vicia faba. The sequence goes on from CATIWC010000389.1 coordinate 289,972, forward strand.
CTTTTTAGCCATCGTGTTCCCACTAGAATGGGTGCCAAAAGTGCCTTCATGCAGATCAACCATGATTTTGTCTTCCTCAACCTTGTCTACGCAACGAAGCAAAGTAGAGTCCTGGTTTCCCTTGTAGAGAATGCCATTACCGAGGAAGAACATAGCAGAGAATCTTCTCAAGAACTTCTTATCATTGAATGAATCTCCCTCCGGATACTCTTGGGCCTCGAGATACCTCTTAACTTCGTGGAACCAATGCTTGTCCACTACTTCTTTAGTACCAATCTCGTGACAGTAAGCTGGTTCATCCATCCGCTCAATGGTGATCTGGGGAGCCTCGTTACCTCACTTGAGTTTAAACATGGATGACATAGTGGCTAGCGCGTCTGCTAGTTGATTTTCCTCTCGTGGAAAATGCTCAAAGGTAATTTTCTTGAAATATGGGATTAATGTCAACACATGTTCTTTGTAGGGGATGAGATTAGGGTGCTTCGTGTCCCATTCTCCTTTGATATGACTGATGACTAAGGCTGAATCTCCAAATACACTTAAGGACTTGATTCCCAATTCTATGGCAGCTTTGAGACCCATAATATACGCTTCATATTCCGCCATATTATTGGTACAGTTGAAACAAAGTCATGCAGTGAAGGGAGTATGACATCCTTCAGGGTATATAATTACAACACATACGCCATTGCCGAGTGTGTTGGAAGCTCCTTCAAAAACCAAGGTCCATCGGGATCCTTGTTTAGGTCCGTCATATGGTCTGAGTTCTTCATAATTGTTTACCATCATGATGTCTTCATCTGGGAACTCGAATTTCATGGACTGATAGTCATCCACAGCCTGATGAGCAAGGTGATCGGCTAGTACACTTCCCTTTATTGCTTTTTGGGTAGTGTACTGAATGTCGCATTCAGTCAGGATCATCTGCCATCTTGCTATTCTTCCAGAGAGGGCGGGCTTCTCGAATATGTATTTAATTGGATCCATCTTGGATATCAATAAGGTAGTATGGGTCAACATATACTGTCTTAGCCGGCGAGCAGCCCATGCCAGAGTGCAGCAAGTTTTCTCGAACAGTGAATATCTGGTTTCACAGTCGGTAAACTTTTTTCTCAGGTAATAAGTAGCATGCTCTTTTCGGCTGGACTCGTCATGCTGCCCCAGCACACACCCCATTAAATTTTCCAAGACAGTTAGATACATGATCAAAGATCTTCCCTCGACTGGCGGAATCAAAACAGGAGGCTCTTGAAGGTACTCTTTGATCTTGTTGAAGGCAGCTTGGCATTCATCAATCGATTTGACTACTTGATCTTTCTTCAGTAATTTGAAGATTGGTTCACAAGTAGCGGTTAGGTGAGAAATGAATCTGGCGATGTAGTTTAGCCGTCCTAAGAATCCTCTGACTTCCTTCTCGGTGTGAGGAGCAGGCATTTCTTGTATTACTTTTACCTTTGCAGGGTCCACTTCGATACCTTTACCGCTGACGATGAAGCCTGGGAGTTTACTGGACCTCACTCCAAATGCGCATTTATTCGGGTTCAGCCTTAGCTTGTATTTCTTTAGCCTTTCAAACAGTTTCTGTAAATGGTCAAGATGTTCCTCTTCAGTTTGAGACCTGGATATCATGTCATCCACGTAGACCTCTATTTCGTGATGGATCATATCATGAAATAGAGCTACCATGGCGCGCTGATAAGTTGCCCCAACATTTTTCAACCCGAATGGCATAACTTTGTAACAGAACATGCCCCACTATGTGATGAAGGTCGTTTTCTCCATGTCCTCAGGTGCCATTTTGATTTGATTATAGCCTTAGAAACCATCCATAAATGAGAACACTTTATGTTGTGCGGTATTGTCAACCAGAATATCGATATGGGGAAGCGGGAAATCATCCTTAGGGCTTGCCCTATTCAAATCTCTATAATCCACACACATGCGTACTTTACCGTCCTTTTTAGGCACTGGAAAAACATTGGCGACCCATTCTGGATAGGAGGTGATGGCTAAGAATCTGGAATTGAATTGTTTCATGACATCAGTCTTGATCTTCTTTGACATGTCTGGCCGCATGCGACGGACTTTCTGTTTTACCGGAGGGCAGTCTTCTTTTTTTGGTAGACGATGGACCACGATATCCGCGTCAAGTCCTGGCATGTCTTCGTATGTCCAGGAAAAGACCTCAACATAGTCATGTAGTAACTAAGTTAAGCATTTCTTGACACTCGGTTCTAGATTGGAACCTACCTTAACTTCTTTCTTGTCCTCTTCGGTACCTAAGTTAACTGTGTCAACCAGTTCTTCGTGGGGCTGTATGGTCCTTTCTTCCTATTGTAGTAACCCGGCTAGTTCCCCTAGCACTTCACAATCTTCCTCACCTTCATCTTAGGCTTGGTAGATCGAATTTTCAAAGTCATAATAGGCCATAGCAGAATCGTTACCCATAGGATCCTGAGTGGATGTGGATCTGCATTTTGATATGTGAGTGTGTGTAAGAGCATAGCTATCTTTGAAAAAAATAAAAATATAGAAAAAGAAGAACAAAGAGCGTAAAATTTGCATGCAAAAACGTCCATGATTCATTGATGACATATGAAAATGAAGTAACAACCTTTACAAATGGGCCGTTGTGCCTTGGGTAAGACACAAGGTTTTAAAAGTCTCAATTGTTTAATTATTACAAGTCCAACAAGAATTTAAAGATAATTACTGTTGGATAAAAGTAATAGGGACAAATTCTTTGGCTTCCCAGTTGTTGAGTCCTCCGCTGATAGTTGGGAAAATCCATTCTTCCAGGTCATAGTTGTCATCACTATCTTCCACTATGTTGACTCCATGGTTGCTGATCTGCAAAGGTGGCCCCCTGGCACGAGCACGGCGAACAGCTTTCTGGGCTCCTGAAGTAAAACCCAAACCAAATTTGTCAGATTTGTCGGGAAAATCCAGGAGTTGTCCCTAAATAGTACACCCACCTTCTTCGACTACTGCCTTGGCATCTTTCAGAGAAGCCATCTTCAGCAAAGGTCTGGTAATCTTCGGAAATTTGGAGACAGTCTTGGTTGCCGCAATTGTTTGTGGGACTTCCTCGAAATGCTGACACGGAGTTTCGATGAATTCACCATCCATTTCCACATATCTGAAGGAGTTCAAGTGACTGACCATATATTCCTCCTCTCCATGGACAGTGATGATTTTTACCTTGATTGGGTATTTCAACACCTGATGTAATGTAGAGGTGACGACACCAGCATTATGAATCCAAGGTCGTCCCAATAAACAGGAATAGGAAGGGAGAATATCCATTACATAGAAAGTTGAATCAAAGGTATGAGTTCCAATTTTAATGGGGATGTCCACCTCCACGTGCACCATTCTCTTCGAACCGTCGAAGGCCCTTACCACTATGTTGCTGGGCTTTAAGGTCAAACCTTCACAGTCTAGTCTATCCAGAGCCTTCTTATGCAGCACATTCAATGATGAACCAGTATCTACCAGGAAATGGGCCAAAGTAGTGCCTCTGCATTCGACAGAGACATGCAATGCCTCGTTGTGTTTCCTCCCTCTAGGTGTCAGGTCAGCATTAGAAAAGCCCAAACCGTTATCAGCGATCAAACTGGCCACACAATCTTTGAATTGGCCAGTAGAGGTTTCCTTTTCCACATGGGCAGTTTTAAGAAATTTCGCCAAGGCCTTCGCATGAGCTTCAGAGCACAACAGTAAAGCTAGCATATAAATCTTTGAAGGGGTATGCCCTAGCTGTTCGACTATATTGTAGTCGCTTCTCTTTATGATTTTCAAAATTTATTCCATCTCCTTCTTGGAAGCCTCTGGGGTAGATAATGATCGCGCCTTCATCCGGACAGGTTCAACCAAAATGCCTTTGCCCCGAGTCTTGGTCGACTCGATGATATGGGTGTCAGTAGGGGTAACCACAGGAACTGTAGTAGTACTGTCAACAGGAACAAAAACAGGGATGATCACAGGACCGGTAATAGTTTTTGGAGGAGCAATCTCAGGGGAGAACACTCTTCCACTTCTGATTATTTTACTGGTTCCCACAATGTTGCCAATGTCGGGGTCAACCCTCTCAAAAACCGAATCTTCATCAGCCAACCAATCTTTCTTGACGTTGTGGTAGTAGACGTTACCCACATAGTTCCAGGGGACAGTTTTGTCTGAGGAGTACGGGATTGGCCTTGGCATAGTAATTATAAGTGGAGCCACCTTTGGAACAGATGTAATCCTGACGGGTCTATTGGTGGAGACCATGGGAGGATTGGCGAAAATGGTTACTGTGATACGGTGGAAGAACTGACTTGAGGTTTTGCGTTTTGTGTTCGCAAATGTTTCGGTTTAGCAAGAGTCGCCACCGACTTTTTATTTTATCCAAAGGAAAGGTCAAAAAGCACAGGAAAGACCTTTGAGATGTTTTCTTGGTTTCAGGGAGTAGATTATGAAAAGGGAAGGTGCAAGCATCCTTTTCATCCATGGTTATCCATGGGCTCTTAGTTACTTGTTTAGATCACTTGCTTTGCTTTTCCAATTGTTTGAAATGGTGCTTTGTGTGTGGTTTTGAAAGATGTTTTGAAAAAAGGCCATCGTTGTGGCAACCTTTGTAATGATTCTTGTTTGAATGTATACAAAGATGTTTTTGTCTTTTGGAAAGATTTTCAATGTTTGCAAGAAAAGTTTGAAAGTTTGTTTTTGGGGAAATGTTTTGAAATTGTGTTGTGAAGTGTGTTTGAAAATAGCAAGGATGTTTTGCAAGTTTTGATCAAGTAACTAAGAGTTATCTACCCTATTTTTACTCAAGGATCTTTCTTATGTTTTTAACCCGTTTGACAGTGTTATTTCACCATTGCATTTGGTGAACAACCTTGTGTTAGGATGTTAAACGGGACAGGCGCGGGTCATCGTATAAACCATGATAGCAATTGTGTTAGGTATTTTTGGCAAATTTTTGAGGGACTTGATCATTTTTGTTTAGGCAACCAAGATAGCGTCATCGAGGGACTATGATCTTTTGTTTTGTTTTTGTTTTGCCAAAGTATCCAACATGCATAACATGACCCATTTTTAAGGCAACAAGTGGATTGTAACCCTAGGGGTGCAAGTGTGTATTGTGTTCTATTTTCATGCATTTTGTCTTTGATTAGGTCAAGCTACTTGTTGATTTTAATTTTTGCATACAAACCCTAATTCTCTAATCATGGCATAATTGAAAACGTAAAGTGCGAGAATTAAAAGTCTAAGCTATTACAACATGATTATGGGGATGGGGGTACAATCTTTGAATGGGGGTATTTGACAAGAAATATAAACCCTAATTTACTATTACATCCAAATTGAATAATGGCACAAATGATAAATGGGCAATATTTAAATAAACAAAATAAATAAATATACAAATAGTATGAATTATGCAAAAGTTTATGTTTATTTTTCAAGTATGTAAAAATATTTAATTGTAAAAATAAAGAAATAAATAAAAGATTAATTTTGTTTGGTTAAGGGTAAAACCCTAATTTCTTTAAGAAAGTAAATATATTAGTTAGTTTATTTATATACAATAAAAATAAAATAGTATGTGTAAAAAAAATTAAATTTAGAAAAAAAGTATTTTTAAGTCTAAATAATAATAAAAGTAAAAATGTAATATTTTGTATTTTTATTCTAAAGTGTTTTTAATAAAATAAAAATATATATATATATATATATATATATATATATATATATATATATATATATATATATATATATATATATATATATATATATATATATATATATATATATATATATATATATATATATATATATATATATATTATATTAAATATGTATAATAAATAAAATATATACAAAAATAAAAGTAAATTATATTTAGAATAATATTTTCAGTGTGAATAAAAATAAAGAATAAAAAAAATAAAAGTATAATTTATATATATTTTCAAGTTTTAATAAATAAGATAAAAGTAAATAAATTGCTTTTTATGTTATAAAAATAAAAATAAAATGCAAAATAAATGTGAAAACATTATGAAAATATTTTTGAGTATTTTTTATATTTGGAAATAAATAAATAAAGTCAGAAATGAAAATAAAAATTCAAAAATATAAAATAACAAGAAATTGGGCCAGGGGGTGCAAAAATGAAAAAGGGAGGTGCCAATAGTGAGCCAGGCCAAGCCCAGCCCAAACCAGCTTCATCTTCAACCTTCAGACTTTGAAAACGTGCGCGCCTTGTTCAAATACCAGATCCTGTATACGAGCTCTATTGCAAAAACATATAACATCAAACTTGTAGAGAATTTCAAGACGATTCCAACCATATAAACAACTTGTCTTAACTCTCAAAGACCAGAGAGAATTTCTCTGGCCCTAAAATCTAACCTAATTTTTTCAGCATGTTCATGGATGAAATTCTCTTAGCACGCTTAATATAAATGAAAACTGAGCATATGTACAGCTTCATGGCAATGAATACTACATTTCTTATTCACAAACCTAAGGCTAAATGTTCCTAAATAGAGAGATAGGAAGTGGACAAAAACCTGTTTCAGCTGACTTCGTGTAGGGCAATGTAGAGCTTTTCAACAAGGCTTGAGATGTCTGGGAGCTTGCTTGAACTTCACTTGACCTTCTCCAATAGCCTGCTTGCCTTGAATGTCCTTGAATCAACCTATAGAACTCAACCTGCACAAGCTCAAAATGAAAATGGCAAACTCTGTAAATGGAGTTACAGTTGGTGTTTGAGGTTTGGGATAGCTTGGATGAGTTGAATGGAAGGTGTTTGAAGCAACTTGGGACAAAACGCATGAGCCAATTGAGCTATGGAACTCAAGTTGCAGGTTCTGCCCTATTTTGCCAATGGAGGGTGATTTCTATCTATGGGGTGTTTAGAGGCTCAAGCAATTATGTTTCTGGCTCAAAGGGGTGTGAGAAAGATGTTCAAACTGTTTTCATAAGTTTATCTTGGCCGATGTTCAAGTTCTAAGGTTTTGGACAAGTTTCTTGTTTTTGAAGTAAAATGTGGGAAGTGATTGAAACAGGCCTGTACAGGCTATCTTTATGCTTGCATACTTTTCCTTTGTCCCCTCCAACTTGTGGATTTGATTTGCTCTCTGAGATATGGACCAATGCTCAAGGGATTTAGTTTTGACATAAAGCACTTTTAAGCAAAAATGGAAATGTACCTTTTTCTACTTAGGGCTTAATTTTGTGTACAATGTCCAAATGACAAAAACAATGGCTTAGACTGATGGATTTGCATTTAATTATTGAGTGTGAAGTGGTTTAGAGGCCTGTAAACTAGTGTAAGGCATGCTGACTTGAAATTGCAACTTGTATGAACATGAATATGCCATGGATGAAAAATGAGTTTTTGCCAACTTCAAGCCTTCGATTCTCCCTAACCACAAATGTGTTTGGAGAGTTCTTGGACAATTTGGAAAGCTTGCAACATTCTCTACAATCAATCTTTTAAATGAAATTTGAGATTCCAATTGGAACTATGTGAAAAATGTCCATGAAGATAGGTCAAAATCCTGCCTAAACTAGGGCAAAATTTCACTGAGTTAAAAGTTTTAGGGACCCTTGTTCCAAAAATCATAACTTGAGATCAAAGCTTCTTTTGAGAAAAATTTGTGAATCAAAGTTGTAGACTTTGTGGAGGACTACAACTTTCATGTTGGAAGTTTTGTTTGAATCCAATTGCATCATGGTGAAAACATGGGGAAAAGTTAGGCAAAATTAAGAAAATTTCATAACTTAGAAAAATTCTAAGTTATAAAAATTTTTCAATTTTAAACCCTAATTTGCAATTTTGGGTTTCTTGATGAACAAGTTTCATGTTTTGACACATCTTGATGAAAAATGACCCTTGGCACTTGGTTTTGACCAAAAAGTCAAAGTTTGTCTTTTTAGTGTACAGTCAGATTTTGATCAGTTGACTGAAAAATTCATCTGTCAATCCAATGAAATTGAGATCTTTTGAACTTGTTGAATAGGTCAAGATGATTCCATTTAGTCCTTAAGTCCATGGTTGAACCCAATTTTCCATTGGCTAGGTCAAAAATCAGAAATTGCCTTGTGCAGTCAAAACCCTAAAAATGACCATTTTGCCCTTTTGGTGATCTGATCAAATTTCTTGTGGAGTTGTGGTCCAAACTTGATCAAATGGTTCATATGAGTTCATAATGTTGATGTGGGTCAAAATTCATGAGGTTTGACTGTAAATTGGCCACAGTTGACTTTTTCCCCAATACAGTTGATTTCTAGGTCAACTGTCCAATTGACTGGGCAAAAATTTGATTCAAGGATTGAAACTTGGTATGGACAATATTATGAGTCCAACATGAAATATGAAATTCATTTTGGGCATTGTAGGTCAAAAAATTCCTGTGCAAACTCAAACCCTAATTTAGGTCATCAGTGCAAGGAGGTGTCTTGAGCAGGGCAAACCCTAGCTTGGTCTTGAGTTCAAAGAGCCTTATGATGAGAAATGTTGATAAAATGAGAGGGAAATTTTGGGGTACAACAGTTGCCCCTGTTCAATCTTCTTGAACCTGAAGAGTTAGATTGGCAAATTTGTCTTTCGTGACTCGAAGGTAAAATATGATTAGACACTAGAGTGCCCATAAATTTGCACTCGTCAAAATAATGCTGAGAAAATGGGCTTAAAGATACCATTTGGAGATGATAGAATCTTGCTGGAGATGGGATTAGAGATGCCATCAAAAATGTTTATGGAATATCAGTAGAATGAACATCAGAATGTTATCCATATCTGGAACGTATCTGAGTTGTATCTGGAGATTGGATTTGTATGAGCAAAGGAATGGTGTCCGTGTCTGAAGCGTATCCAAGTTGTAACTGTATTTGATTCTTGAATGAATATCAGAATGACTGCCGTGTCTGGAGTGTATCTGTATCGTAAATGGGTGACAAAAAAACATCCGCGTATGGAGCACCTTTGAGCTGGGGATAAATTCCGAATGAGTGACAGAATGGCAACCGCGTCTGGGGCGTATCTGGACTATATCTGAAATTGAAGTATGTATGAGTAGCAGAATGACTTCCGTGTCTGGAGTGTATCTGAACTTGAAGTTGATAGTTGAATCTGAATGAGAGATAGAATGGCTTCTGTGTTTGGAGCGTATCTAGTCTGTATCTGATTGCTGAAGTCTGAATGAGTAGTAGAATGACCGCCGTGTCTGGGGTGCATCCATACTGTATCTTGACTTGAAATTCTGAATGAGTAATAGAATGACCACCGTGTCTGGGGTGTATCCATACTGTATCTGAAATCTTTGAATATTTGTTAAAGATAGCTTTTAATCTCATCTTGAAAAGGGCAGAATGTTAGCTGAAATACAAAGTTATGTTGCATGATATGTATGATGCAATAGAATGTGTTCTTATCAATGTTTATGATATATGAATGTAATGGATACGCATGTAAGCTGACTAGCCATCTTGCTGAGGAAAATAAATCCTTGATAAACGAAGATAATGAAATCTTTGACTGCTGCCGAGGAAAATACACCCTTGACTGTTGTTGCAGATTCAAAACCTTTGATTGTTGGGACTGAGAATGTCCTTTGGACTACTGCTGAGGATTGAAAGTCCTTGGTGACTAGTGTGGATTAACAAAAGTTTTAACTACTTCTGTGGGGAATTGAGAATCCTTCATGATTTTCCTGGGGAATAAGGAAAATTCTCACAATTTCTACTGGGGAATTAAAACCTGGGAGGCTTCAACTGGAGAAATGAGAACAAGAAATCTTCGTCCTGTTGGGAAGTAACTTTGTGGGGAGAATATTTATCCTACTGGGGAAATCAGGAGTTTGGGTTGTATGCCGATCTACTGGGGATTCCTGTTTTGTTGTTTGAGGAGAACTCCGCTGGGGATATGCATTTCAAGGTTTTAGCTTTTATTGAGGATCTGAATGACATACTGTAGGGGATTTCTTCTGGAATAGCCTAAAGACGTCTTCCTATACTTTTGACCTATCAGTAATTATCCTTTCTTATTTTGTTTTATTTGTAAGCAGTGATTATATTCAAATGCATATGCTCATTTTAATAAATCATTGGACGTTTTCAAATAAAACATAAGTGTAAAAAGAAAGAAAAGGCAAACAAATTTCTGCACTTTGAAGTATCTTTGTATTAACTTTGTGTAAGTATTTTGTACAAAGGAGACAGACATCCTAGTAAGAGAATGTTGCCAAAAAATGAGAAAAATTTATACAAAGAAAGATGGCTATGTGTAACAATTCCATGGGGTTCCCATTCTGCTACAGCCTTCACAACTCTGAGTATCTTATCCATTCGTCGCTTCGTCTGCAGATGATTGGATATATCAGAAGCTTGGAGCTTGTCCGTGAAGAGATTGTCCTTAAAGTGATCCGACGAGACATAATCATACGCTTTAATTCCCTAACTTTTGCCTGGACCGCCCTTTCGGGTTTTCGATTCACCGGGAAACCCTTTTTTGCCCAAGTCGCCCTTTCGGGTTTTCAACTTGCCGGGTGTACAGATTTTTATTCATCCCTAATTTTTGCCTGAATTGCCCTTTCGAGTTTTCGATTCACCGGGATGCCCATTTTTGCCCAAGTCGCCCTTTTGGGTTTTCAACTTGTCGGGTCGTTTATGCATAGTATCTTTTGACTATGTCTGCATTCGCAGGGTTCGGCAGGTCGTCGTCGTCCATGGTGGTTAGAATCATAGCCCCACCAGAAAAGATGTTCTTGATCACAAATGGTCCTTCGTAAATAGGAGTCCACTTGCCCCTGGGATCACTTTGCGGCAAGATGATCCGCTTGATTACAAGATCTCCGACTTGATATATCTGACGTCTGACTTTTTTGTTAAAAGCCTTGATCATCCGTTTTTTATACGTATGACCATGACAAACAGCAATAAGTCGCTTCTCGTCGATCAAATTAAGTTGATCAAGCCGGGTCTGAATCCAATTGTCTTCACTTAAACCAACATCCTTCATAATCCTTAAGGAAGGAATCTGAACTTCCATAGGTAAAACAACCTCCATGCCATATACCAAAGAAAAGGGGGTTTCCCCAGTTGAAGTACGCGCCGTGGTACGATATCCATGCAGAGAAAACAGTAACATCTCATGCCAGTCCTTGTATTGACTGTCATCTTTTGAATGATCTTGTTGATATTTTTGTTTGCAGCTTCAACAACACCGTTCATCTTTGGCCGATATGGAGATGAATTGTGATGTTGAATCTTGAACTGCTCTCACAGAGCGGTGATCACAGTGTTATTCAGGTTTGTACCGTTGTCCGTGATGATCCTGTCGGGGATACCATACCGGCATATGAGGTTCTTCTTGATGAAGCGGGAAACCACATTCTTTGTAACGGAGGCGAAGGAAGCTGCTTCAACCCACTTGGTAAAGTAATCAATAGCCACCAGGATGAAGCGATGTCCATTAGATGTCGTAGGCTTGATCTCTCCAATCATGTCGATTCCCCACATTGCGAATGGCCAAGGGGCTGTTAGAACATTGAGAGGAACTGGAGGAATGTGTACCTTGTCAGCATAAACTTCGCATTTGTGACAAGTACGGGAATATTGATGACAGTCAGCTTCCATGGTAGACCAGTAATAGCCTGCCCTTAGAATCTTCTTAGCCATCGTATGTCCGCTCAAGTGGGTGCCAAATGTGCCACTATGTATTTCAGTCATGATCAACTCAGCTTCAACTTTGTCCATACAACGAAGTAGAACACAATCATGGTTGCGCTTATATAGGATACCATTGCTCAGGAAGAACTTGGCAGCAAATCTCCTTAAGAACTTTTTGTCGTTGACTGAAGCTCCTTCAGGATATTCTCGAGTCTTGAGATACCTTTTGATTTCATGAAACCAAGGTTGTTCCACTACTTCTTCGGTATTAATCTCATGACAATACGCAGGTTCGTCCATTCGCTCGATGGTGATTTGGGGAGCCTCATTATCCCAGTTGAGTTTAAACATGGAAGACATTGTAGCCAAAGCATCTGCGAGCTGATTTTCTTCTCGCGGAAAGTGTTCAAAGGTAATCTTCTCAAAATGAGGCAACAATGTTAAGACATGTTCTTTGTATGGGATAAGATTAGGATGTTTAGTGTCCCACTCTCCTTTAATTTAACTGATAACCAAAGCTGAGTCCCCAAATACGACAAGAGATTTGATTCACAAGTCAATAGCAGCCTTGAGACCAAAGATACAAGCTTCATACTCGGCCATGTTGTTGGTGCAGCTGAAGCAGAGTCTAGCAGTGAAAGGTGTATGGCAACCTTCTGGAAAGATAATTACCGCGCCGATACCGTTGCCAAGTGCATTTGAAGCACCATCAAAGTACAGGGTCCATCGAGATCCTTGTCCAGGTCCGTCATACGGTCTGTTATCTTTAATGTTGTCCAATGTCATAATATCCTCGTCAGGGAAGTCGAACCTCATAGGTTGGTAATCTTCGACGGCTTGATGAGCTAGATGGTCAGCTAGTACACTCCCCTTTATAGCTTTTTGGGTCGTGTACTGGATATCATACTCAGTCAAGATCATATGCCATCTAGCGATCCTTCCGGATAAAGCAGGCTTCTTGAAGATGTACTTGATTGAGTCCATTTTAGAAATAAGCAAAGTGGTATGTGTCAACATATACTGCCTTAGTCGGCGAGCAGCCCATACCAAAGCGCAACAAGTTTTCTCGAGCAGTGAGTAGCGAGTCTCACAGTCGGTAAACTTTTTGCTAAGGTAATAAATGGCATGCTCTTTTCAGCCAGACTCGTCATGTTGGCCCAGCACGCACCCCATTGAGTTATCCAAAATAGTCAGATACATGATTAACGGCCTTCCTTCGACGGGTGGCATCAGGATATGAGGTTCTAACAAATACTCCTTGATCTTATCAAAAGCAACTTGACAATCGTCGTTCCATTCAATTACCTGATCTTTCTTCAACAGCTTGAAGATTGGTTCACAGGTAGATGTTAGGTGAGAGATGAACCTTGCGATGTAGTTTAGGCGTCCCAAGAAACCTCTAACCTCCTTCTCAGTGCGGGGGGCATGCATTTTTTGTATAGATTGGACTTTAGCAGGATCAACCTCGATGCCTTTTTTACTGACGATGAATCCCAAAAGTTTACCAGACCTAACTCCGAAAGTGCACTTGCTAGGGTTCAGTCTGAGCTTATACTCCTTCAATCTGACAAACAGCTTTTGCAGATGGTCGAGGTGTTCTTCTTCTGTCTGTGAACGGGCTATCATGTCGTCTACGTAGACTTCGATTTCATAATGTATCATGTCATGAAACAAATCTACCATGGCTCGCTGATAGGTTGCCCCGACATTCTTCAGTTGGAATGGCATCACTTTGTAGAAGAAGGTACCCCACTGCGTAACAAAAGTTGTCTTCTCCATGTCTTGGGGGCCATTTTGATCTGGTTGTATCCCGAAAATCCATCCATGAAGGAAAATACCTTATGTTGAGCTGTGTTGTCAACCAAGATGTCAATGTGTGGTAGTGGAAAATCATCTTTAGGGCTAGCCCTGTTTAGGTCTCTGTAGTCCACACACATTCTGACTTTGCCGTCCTTCTTAGGCACGGGCACTGTGGTACCCCAAAATTTGCCCTCCCATATTCTTCAAAGATTTGCAAAGCCAAGCCTCAAAGTTCCCCAAGGGTTGCACAGTGCAAGAGCCTCCTAAGCAGTCAAAACTAGGGTTTGTGTTCTGGTCAAGAAAATGAAGTTTTCAAAGGTCCAATCAAGTCTCACATGCTTACAAATATGGTCAAGCATCCTCATACCAAGTTTCAAGACTTTCAGCACAAAATTGCACAGTCAAAAACCCTAATTGCACTACAGTCAACTGTAGGGGCAAAATGGTCATTTGGCAGTCAAAAGTTCAAATTTTTGGTCAACATATCATTTTGAAGCCACAAACATCATTTGATCAATGCTTGATCATGATTCTCAAAGCTTGGCTCAAAAATCATCAAGATGCAAAAGTTTCCTTATTTGGACAGTTGAAAAAGTCAACTGTAAATTGACCAGGGCATAACTTTTACATGGATTATCAGAAAAATTCCATCCAAAGCTCATTTTGAAGAGAAAGACATTTCCTACAACTCATCTTCATACTTCAAGTCCAAGAAATGCTCTCACAAAAAGTTATCAATTTCAACATTATAGGTCATTTTCAAAAGTCAACAAAAAGGGACTTTAAGTCAAAGGCCATAACTTGATATTGGTAAATCAAAATGACATGGGACCAAAGGAATTGGTTAGAGGACTCAAATACCTTTCCAAAATGTCCAAGAACATGAGAAAAGCTTAAAAATTGAGCAAGTTATGCCTTGTGGAAGTTGGGAAATTTTTGGATATTTTGAAAAGTCAACATTGATTCAAATGACCTAAAATTGCTAATGGGCCTATTTTTCTCCCACAATTCACTATCCAAAGCATGTGCACGACCACTTGGCCCAAAGGGAAGTTTTTATTCATTTTTTATTTATTGATTTGGACTTTTATTAATAATAATTCATTTAAATTAAAATAAATACATGAAAAATGCTAACCTAAGTTTTTTCAATCTTTTTGTGCATGTTTTATCCTCAAGATTTCGTGCCTAGCTAAATGTGGAAAGATTTGGATTGATTGAGCATGATTTGTACAAAAGCACATGGAAAATATTTGAAAAAAGATATTGAAAATCAAATCTTTCAAAGTCATGAATGCCAAGCTTTTTGATCAGAATTCTTAACCTAATTCATTCCTACATAAGCATAAAACATAACCCTAATGCCTTGGACCAAAAAAGCTACGCAGAAACCATTGACCAACTTGAAAATTTTTCTCAAAAAAACTCAATTCTGAAAACTCACTTGCAGGGTGATACAAGCATCAAAACCTATTCCATTAGCTTCCTCAAGGATCATAGGACATATTCCAATCAAAAACCAAGCCCCATACTCAAGAAAACGCGAAGTCATCACTGAAATTGGTAGAGAAAATTCCAAAACTGTTTTCCATTATCCATGCATTTTTAACATATTTTGTTGTTGTTTTTATGTTTAGGGTGATGTTTACAAACTAACTGCATGGTTTGATTGAAGTTTCATGCCCTATATGAGAATTCGCCATTAGAGATACCTAGGGTTCCAAGGTTTTCGAATTGGGCGTTTTCCATTCCTATAAAATTAAGACATAACAATGCCATGAATGAAATCAGCAGGTTGGGACGAAAAGATTGGGACCATCGCGCCAAATTTCTGAGGCCACATGGCCTAATCGCTATTATTGAAATTAGCATCTTTTGAGGGGGTTTAAAACCCCCGTTAAATGTTTGTCAATTTATTTCAGGAAATCCAACAAAGAAGATGATGCAGTGGCAGCCAACGATTGGTCAGTTTGAATTTTCGCGCTGGAAATCCATTAACCATTGTTTTCTTATTATATTATTCTTGGTTTATTTAATATACAAAACGCATGAATTAGCTCAGTGGCGCGCGTGTTGACTGGTGATGTATATGACCTGGGTTCGAGCCCCAGGTCTTCGTTACTTCCATATAATTTTTCAATAACGATTCCTATGCAGTTTCAATAACAAAGACCATCATGCATCCTCAAAGATCAACGTCCACGCGTCCAGATTCATCAAATCAAAGGCCATGGATTGGGGAACACAGTGCGCCCTAGTCAACGCGTATGTACGTGTCCTGCAAAAGTCAAAAGGGCCATGCTAAATGGGCCAGAATTCTTAAACTTTCACCTCCAAAATCAGGGGCAGACCCCCTAGGTTTGCAAGTCTTTATTTTTTATTTATTTTCTATTTTCTTTCTAATTGTTGTTTTATTTAATTAATTAATTATTTCCATAAAAACATAAAACACATAAAAAATCAGAAAAGAGAAAAATATAATAAATATTTTATTTTAAGTATTTTCATAAATAAATTGTATATAATTAAATTTAGTGTAAATTAGGTTTTAATTTTAATACTTTTAATAAAAAATCTAAAAGATGTAGAATTAGGGTTTAATTAATAATTTTTCATCCTTTTTTCTTTTTCTTTCATAAATAATTAAACAATTAAATATTTATTTTTATAATTAATTTGTATATAAAAATTAGGTTTAATTTTAGGTTAAAAACTTCAACATTTCTTAATAAATTAAAAGCCATTAGAATTAGGGTTAGTATTTATTTTAATTAATTCTTTTTTATATTAAATCCTAAAATACTAAAAAATACCAAAAAAACAAGTTCTTTCTTTCTTTTAATTTTAATTAATTCCTCATTAGTTTAATTTTGCAAAAAGGGTCCAACGCCCTCGTTTCGATTTAATTCTTATGCGCGTATTTATTTTATTTCCGTATAATTTTTATGTACTTCTCCCAAAGCCGTGTAAATAATTGCTCGCACTTTTAATTCTTTACTTTCTTTATTTTTCTGTCAAATCGGGTCCTGGTTAATTTTGGCGATGTGGACCCGCGCCATTTGTAATAGCTTAGAATTTACTTTTCTCGCAACTTTTTTAACTGTTAATCAAAGGCATGAAAGAATGTATGGACAAAAATAAAAACAAGCGTAGAACACCTATACCACAAAAGACAAAAATAAATGAAAACGACACACAAATCACACACCACCCCTAGGGTACGCCTCACTGTTGCCTTGCCTCGAAAGGTGATCGTCGAGTAGAGGATGTCTTAGTAAGTCCTCATGATCCGGGAACCTGGCATGAGGGTAGCTTCTAAGGTGTCTTCCCATTGCTCTGGTGATCACCATGTCCCGAACCTCGCATTGACCCGAACACCTCCAACGGTGGTGCTACCTACCTCTCAATGGTGGGATGGCACTACTTTAAAGGACATCTACACAGACGAATTCCTTAGGGTAGGTAGACGACTCGTGGATATTTTCTCTAATTCAAAACAAAACAAATCAAAAATACTTTTCATGCCGACACCTTTTCAAAAAGCTTTCGAAAGCAACTTTTCAAACACTCTTGAGGACCGATACAAGAGTCGAACTGGAATTTTCAAAGAAACTTTTTAAAACCCACGATTGAAAAGTAAACAAAACATTTTGAAAACACAAATGAGCAAGTATCTAAGAGCCCGTGGATAACCACGGATAGAAAGGGTGCTAACACCTTCCCTTTCTATAATCTACCTCCCGAACCGAGAGCAATCTCTTTAAGGAATTTTTCTGTGCTTTTGTCCTTTCCATTTGGAGAAAATAAAAGACGGTGGCGACTCTTGCTTACCGCGACATTTCGCGAACCAGCGTTAAACAGTCAGTTCCAGATCCACCGATCACAGAACTGGCGACTCTGCTGGGGATATCTTTTTAAAGTGAGGTGTACCTTAGGGATAGTTCATAACTGTTTTCAATTGCTTTCTTTGCTTGCTTTAAATTGTGGGACTGTCTTGGGAGTTCTATAGATCCTAACCCGGATCTGGGGGATACCTTCTTAGAAAGTAGCAACAAGACTGTGAGGGAACTGTGCGGGGTATACCGACATGGTTGAAATAGTCTGCTACGTTGATGTGGCACTTTGGTGTGTACCGGTAACCCTTGAGTTCAGTCAAGGAGAGTACGGGGCCTCCGCGTGGTGTCGTGAAGCATCAACAGACCTTAGGAACCTTAATTGAACTATCTTGGCCTCTTTAGGGTAGTGAGATAACTGACTTTGGTGCAGTCCGAGGTTGGTTGATACTCGATACTACACTCAATTGAGGGTTGCTTTCCTGGAATATTTCGGTCGCCAGTTCAGTGGCTAAATCGAAACGATGAACAATGAAAGCAATCCCGTGATATTGGGACCCTTAGAACCCGGTTACTTCTAATAGGACAGGTTGAGCCCACCAACTTCAAGAGGGTAATACCCAGACCCCATGCTGGCCTTAAACTCTAAGGGCTTGTCCGGTGTGACTTGTGTGCCTTCGTACTTGACTACTTGCATGCTTGTTACCTGACACATGAACTACTTGCAGGTTTTGTTTATAGTCCTCAATCGGGACTCATAACAGGGTATACTAAGTTTCTTACAGGTTTTGGTTTGCAGTCCTTAATTAGGACTCATAACAGGGTTTACCGAGTTTCTTGCAGGTTTTGTTTTTTAGTCCTTAACTGGGACTCATGACAGGTTTTACTTGAGTTTCTTGCAAGTTTCTGTTTATAGTTCTTAATAAGGGCTCATAACAGGGTTTATTCATATTACCCCATGCATCATGACATCATACCATTGCATACATCCTAACCCATTTCAAGGATCTCAAGGGCTTGTGATGCAGGTCATGATGAATCAAACATCTAGCAAGGGGCAAAGAGGATTTATTTTCCTCTAGCCAAAGTTGTCAGAGGCTATGACCCACTGGATATGGTGAGCCTTTGACCCTTGAAAAAGGACTCTCAACAAATATGAAGTTCCTTCAATCAAGCTACCGGATCCCAGCTCTAACAAATTTCTTGTTTACCCCGCGAGATCCTTGAAAACATTGCATGCATATCATACATATCATTGCATAACAGGTACCCTTGTTGCAGGTCACTTACCCTCCCTGCTGTTTATTTCAGCCATGGCTTCCCAACAAGATAACCAGGACCTTCACACTCAAGAGACTCAGTTCAAAGAGATCTTCCTAAGCCTATCCAAGGGGCAGGAAGAGTTGAGGACACTCCTCATGGGGAATCTGATCAGAAAGAGTCCTGAAGATGACAAGGACGAACAGCTGAAACGTCTACAAGCTGAGGTAGACACACTGAAAACCCAGATGCTGGGGCAAAGGGCACTCATTCGAGGTTTAGCTCAGGAGCAAGGAGAGCTGAGGGCCATGATCAGTCACCCATGGAATCTGGAGTGGATGGGTACCTGCATTTTTGTGAGTGTGGGTGTGTGTAAGGGATATCCATCCTTAAACAAAATAAAATGTAAAAGGAAAGAAAATGAACACAAAAGTTTATAGATGAAAACGTCCATGATTCATTAAAAATGGCATATGAAAATGAAAAATCAAAACCCTTACAAATGGACCTATATTCCCCGGGGCAGGCATAAGGCAAAAGAATGTACGAATTGTTTAAAAATTATTACAGACCAACATAAATGTTTCAAAAGATAAATTACTGATTGATGAAAGTAATGGGAACAAAGTATTTCGCCTCCCAGTTGTTTAGTCCTCCTTCAATGGTTGGAAAGATCCAATCTTCAAAGTTGCCTTCTCCATCATCATCTTCTAAAGCATGAACTCCGTGGTGAGTGATCTTTAAGGGTGGTCCTCCAGCCCGGGAGCGACGCACAGCTTTCTGGCTAGCAGCAGTGAAACCTAATCCGAACTTGTCTATCTTGTGAGGAAAATCTGGCAGTTGACCCCACACTGTACTTCCTCCCTCCTTGACTACAGCCTCCGCATCTTTAAGGGATGACATCCGGGATACAGGCTTGGTAATGATAGGCACATCATTCATTGTCTTTGCTACTGCGACCTCAGGAGAAACCTCTTCAAAGTGTTGGAAAGGTGTTTCTATGAATTCACCATCTAATTCCACGTAGCGGAAAGAGTTAAGGTGGCTTATCATGTACTCTTCCTCACCATGAACTGTTATGATCTTACCTTGGACTGGATACTTTAGCATTTGGTGTAGAGAGGAAGTGACTTCCCCAGTGTTGTGGATCCATGGCCTTCCCAACAAGCATGAATATGAAGGACGAATGTCCATCACATAAAATGTAGAGTTGAAAATTTCCGTTCCCACCTTTATTGGGATGTCCACTTCTCCGTGAACCATCCCCTTAGAACCGTCGAAGGCTCTAACAATGATATTACTGGGCTTTAGGGTCAAACCTTCACTGTCCAATCTTTCCAATGCTTTCTTTGGTAGGACATTTAAAGACGAACTGGTATCAACCAAAACATGAGCAAGTGTGGTCCCTCTGCACTCTACCGAAACATGCAGTGCATCATTATGCTTTCTTCCCTTAGCGGTTAGGTCGGCGTCAGATAAGCCAAGACCATTGTTGGCTGTAAGGCTAGCTACACACTCTTGAAACTGATCTACAGAAGTCTCTTGAGGCACGTGTGTCGTCTTCAGGAATTTGATCAAGGCTTTGGCATGAGCCTCGGAGCAGAGTAATAGAGACAGCATAGAGATTTTTGAAGGGGTTTGCCCCAGCTGCTCTATGACATCATAGTCGCTCTTCTTAATTATCTTTAAGATTTCCTCCATCTCCTTTTGGGTGGTCTCGGGGATAACCAAAGTCTGAGCCCTCGTCCTGACGGGCGCTTCTTCGATTCCCTTACCTTTATCAGCAATAACAGTAGAGGGTTCAACTTCGAGAGTAACAATTTCTTCGATTACTAGACCCCACACAGATATCTTGATAGGCACAGAAGCACTTGAGGGTCTGAAGACTGCCCGTGAAGGAGCAATCTCCGGAGAGAATATTCTTTTGCTACGAGTTATCTTACTTGTCCCCGCAATGTTCGCTACATCAGGAGTTTCTTTATTAGAATTCTCTTCGGCTGATTCGATCTGCTTGACACCATGGTAGAAGATCTCTCCTCCGTAATTCCATGGTATCTTTTTGTTGGACTTATATGGGATAGGCCCCGGCATGGTAATCTTCAGCGGTACAAACTTAGGATCAGGCGTAATCTTAACAGGCCTTTTACAGGTCTTGGAAAGATTGTCGGAAATGGTGATTATAGCAATGTCATTGATTGGAGTAACGAGGGTAACAAGAGTAATATGAGTGATAGTAGCAACATGAGTTTTCTGAAAGAGGACCTCTTGAGTATCCATCAGGCGTTAGATGCCTGATTTTAACAGTGGGCAGTCGGATTGCAGGGTTGAACAGAAGTAACAATCTTTTTCACAGCCCGGGAATATCCCGACTTTCAACAGATTCACTTTAATCATTGACAACAGAGTCATTAATTTGTCAACAGCGGTAACATGAAGATCTTCCATAATTGCATGGACATTATGACCATGTTTTGGCATAGGAGCGGATATCACATTAGGTTTTTCGGGAGCATCAAACTCTACCTCCTTGGCATCTATCAAATCTTGGATCTTGTTCTTAAGGGTCCAACAGTTGTTGGTGTCATGCCCCACACTGTCCGAGTGGTATGCACATTTTGCATTTGAATGATAATAGGGATAAGAGGTATTTGGGTTTTTCGGCGCTTCTTTCAAGTTGGTAAGGTTTAACTTTAACAAATGAGGGAGGACCTAAGCCGGTGTCATATTGATCCGAGTGAATTGCCGTTGTGGCCTTTCTACCCTTTGCTGGTTAGCCCTTGGTTGATTGCTTCGAGGTTGATCGGTTGAAGAGTTCTGAATCATCACAGCCCCCACCGTTGGTCGACACTCCGTTCTTCCTTGATTTCTCTGGGAATAAACAGCAGAAGCTTCTTTCTTGGCTGGGAAGGTCTTCTTGACAGCAGTAGAAGCAGTTGCATCCTTCTGAATTTTACCACTCTTAATGCCAGCTTCGACCCTTTCACCTGTCAGTATTAACTCGGTGAACCCTGCAGATGAGCTCCCGATTAAGTGATTAAAGAATGGACCTGACAGGGTCCCCAAAAACATATCAACCAACTCTCTATCCGACAAAGGTGGCTGCACCCTTCCAGCCAAATCTCGCCACTTCTGGGCATACTCCTTAAATCCATCATTAGAGGCCATACCCATACTCTGTAGTTGAGTATGAGTAGGCGCTAAATCCGCGTTGTATTGGTATTGTCGGTAGAAAGTAGCAGCTAAATCTTCCCAGTTATGAACATCAGATCTCTCAAGTTGATAGAACCAGTCCAATTGTGTACCTGACAAGCTATCTTGAAAAAAGTGGACCCATAGATCCTTATCAGAAGAGTGAGGTTGGATCTTTCTAACGTAGGATCTCAGATGCATCTTTGGACAGGACAAATCATCGTATTTGGCAAATGTAGGCACTTTGAACTTGGGAGGAATGACGATCCCAGCAACCAACCCTAGTTCTTCGAAATCCAGCCCGGGAACCCTTTGTACTTCCATGGCTGCCAATCGCTCTTCCAGATTTTTATACTTATCACCCGCAGGGGATATTGCTGCTCAGAGTAATCTTCCTCCTCTTCTTCTTCTTCCTCTTCAGCTTCAGACTCGGAGGGCATTGCAACTCCTTTACCTTTACCTGCCCCTTTATCAGACGTCGAGGGGAACTTGAGGACCTTTCTAGCCTGGCTCTCAAACCTTCTTCCCATAGTGGCCATACCTGTCCTTTTCTTCTTTTTCTCTTTATCTTTCTCTTTCTCCAACAGTGTTTTAAGGTCCTCTTGACCCTTTGCTAAGGTCATGAGGAGTTGTTGGAATTGCGAATTCTGTGCTTGCAGATCTTTAACCGTCTGCTCTATATCCATCTTGCTGAAATAAATAGCAGAAAGATAAGGAAACCTGGTGTAAAGACCTGTTTATGCATATGATGAATGATATGTTATTCATGTAATGCATTCAAGGATTCAGAAATTCAAATTTGTTGCAAACAAAAACGAACACACGTCATATTAATAAGAAGAAATTTGTTAGTACATAAATGCCCCATGGGCAAAATATTACAAAATTCTTAATGTAAAAATACATTGCGCATCCTCTTTGGTGCGATGTAAGTGTTGAGAGTCTCTTCTTAGTGAAGTCGGCGGGTAAGTTCCAAAACCTTCTTCTCACTAGCATAGAAGTTGGCTTCAAAAGTATTTCGTTCTTCCTTGAGCTGTATCCAACTCTTTTGCAATTCTTCCAATGATGTTGGCATGTCTGGATGTAGAAGGGTGCATGGAACCTCTCCTTCCACAACAGGCTCTTTGATCACGGAGAGAATGTGGGAGTAAGGCATCATAAGACTCTGGACGCGGGTTCGTACCCACTTGAGATAAGGCTCAAGGGGGATGGAGTTCTTGTGCCCCAGTGTCTTACTATCCACTTTGTTGGGCATCCTCCATGCTCGGATAAACCTTTGTCGAAGTCCTTGAATGTCGTCGTCAAAGTCAAAAACCAAGTCAGGAATCAATATGTCGTGAGGGCCATCCCTTCGAGCATATCCAAATTGTCTCAGAGCTAAACAGGGGTTGTAGGTAATGCCTCCCCTAATGCCAAGTAGTGGGACATTAGGGAATTCTCCGCAACGATCAATGATGATGACATTTTCTCTGGACCGAGAACACCAATGAACATCAGAATGTGTGAGGGTCATCAATCGTTGTGACCACCTTAAACCATGCTCATTCTTCAAAACTGACTGGGGAAGGTGAGAAACAAACCACCTTGCTAGAAGAGGAGTACAACACATGAGAACACCTCTTTTCCTCATTGTTCGTGTGTAAAATGAGTGTAGGATGTCCCCAAGCAATGTAGGCACAGGATTCCGAGATATGAAAATCTTGACAGCATTCACATCTATAAGTTGATCAGGGTTTGGGAACAAGACCAACCCATAGATGAGAAGTGCTACAATCTCCTCAAAAGCTTGTAGGTCTAGAGAGTTCCAGCAGTCTTGTGCCTTCTCAAACAGAAATTTTGCCAAGAAACCCTTGACACCACTTCTGGTTTCCCAATGACCCTTGATATCAGATGGTTGCAAGTGTAAGGCTTGAGCAACATCTTCAGGCTTTGGTTCTCTTTCCGTACCGTTGTAGGGTAGTTGATGGAGAATAGGAATCCTCAGGAGTTGAGAAAATTCCTCCAAAGTAGGTACTAGTTGGTAATCATGGAATGTGAAACAGTGGTGTAGGGGGTCAAAGAACTGGAAGAGGACTTTCACCATATCTTCTTCAATGTTGGAGTTGACCAAGTTGAGAAGTCTACCATGTCTTTCACTGAAAGGAGAATTCTCTGGAATCTTGGAAGTAAGCTCCTTGAGTTGAAGAGGGATTCTTACAAGATTGACTTGAATTGTTTTCCTGCGAAGAGATTCCATGACCTACAAAATAAAAACAAAGATGAAGATCCAAACCCTCGAAATGGTTAGTGGATGCATATGATGATTTATGATGTTCATGATGAATGCACAAGCGTATGTACAAACAAGTCACACAAGATCTTAGTTTCAGGCTTGCATGAGGTTTCATAGGTAAATACCCTCTTGAAGCTAGTTGGCTCAACCTTTCCTATA
Organism: Vicia faba; assembly: GCA_948472305.1. Taxonomy (NCBI): domain Eukaryota; kingdom Viridiplantae; phylum Streptophyta; class Magnoliopsida; order Fabales; family Fabaceae; genus Vicia; species Vicia faba. Next base: position 314,149 of record CATIWC010000389.1, read on the forward strand.
AATAGTAACCGGATTCTAAGGAGCTCAATATCACTGGATTATTTTCTGTGTTCATTGTTTTGGTTTAGCCACTTAACTGGTGACCAAAATATTCCAAGAAAACAACCCTCAATGAGTGTAGTATCGAGTATCTACCAACTTCGGACTGCACCAAAGCCGGTCATCTCACTACCCCTAAAAAAAGGCCAAGATGGTCAAGTAAGGTTCTAAGAGTTCGTTACTGCTTCATGACATCACTCAGCGGCCCCGTATTCTCTTTGATTGACTCAAAGGCTACCGGTACCCACAAATATGTCGCACTAATATAGCTATTGCTTCAACCATGTCGGTATACCCCGCACAGTTTCCACAACATATTGCTATTTACCTATGAATGTTTCCCAAATCCGGGTAGAGGATTTCAAGCCCAAACAAGAGAACCAAATGTAAAGCAATCAAAGCAAACAAGATAATCATGCAAAGGTGATCTAAACCCTAAGGTTACTCCACTTTTTAAAATTCTCCCCAGCAGAGTCGCCAGTTCTGTGATACGGTGGGAGAACTGACTTGAGGTTTTGCGTTTTATGTTCGCAAATGTTTCAGTTTAGCAAGAGTCACCACCGACTTTTTATTTTATCCAATGGAAAGGTCAAAAAGCAAAGGAAATACCTTTGAGATGTTTTCTTGGGTTCGGGGAGTAGATTATGAAAAGGGAAGGTGCAAGCATCCTTTTCATCCATGGTTATCCATGGGCTCTTAGTTACTTGTTTAGATCACTTGCTTTGCTTTTCCAATTGTTTGAAATGGTGCTTTGTGTGTGGTTTTGAAAGATGTTTTGAAAAGAGGCCATCGTTGTGGAAACCTTTGTAATGATTCTTGTTTGAATGTATACAAAGATGTTTTTGTCTTTTGAAAATATTTTCAATATCTGCAAGAAAAGTTTGAAAGTTTGTTTTTGGTGAAATGTTTTGAAATTGTGTTATGAAGTGTGTTTGAAAATAGCAAGGATGTTTTGCAAGTTTTGATCAAGTAACTAAGAGTTATCTACCCTATTTTTACTCAAGGATCTTTCTTATGTTTTTAACCCTTTTGACAATGTTATTTCACCATTGCATTTGGTGAACAACCTTGTGTTAGGATGTTAAACGGGACAGGTGCGGGTCATCGTATAGACCATGATAACAATTGTGTTAGGTATTTTTGGCAAATTTTTGAGGGACTTGATCATTTTTGTTTAGGCAACCAAGATAGCGTCATCGAGGGACTATGATCTTTTGTTTTGTTTTTGTTTTGCCAAAGTATCCAACATGCATAACATGGCCCATTTTTAAGGCAACAAGTGGATTGTAACCCTAGGGGTGCAAGTGTGTATTGTGTTTGATTTTCATGCATTTTGTCTTTGATTAGGTCAAGCTACTTGTTGATTTTAATTTTTGCATACAAACCCTAATTCTCTAATCATGGCATAATTGAAAACGTAAAGTGCGAGAATTAAAAGTCTAAGCTATTACAACATGATTATGGGGATGGGGGTACAATCTTTGAATGGGGGGTATTTGACAAGAAATATAAACCCTAATTTACTATTACATCCAAATTGAATAATGGCACAAATGATAAATGGGCAATATTTAAATAAACAAAATAAATAAATATACAAATAGTATGAATTATGCAAAAGTTTATGTTTATTTTCCAAGTATGTAAAAATATTTAATTGTAAAAATAAAGAAATAAATAAAAGATTAATTTTGTTTGGTTAAGGGTAAAACCCTAATTTCTTTAAGAAAGTAAATATATTAGTTAGTTTATTTATATACAATAAAAATAAAATAGTATGTGTAAAAAAAATTATATTTAGAAAAAAAGTATTTTTAAGTATAAATAATAATAAAAGTAAAAATGTAATATTTTGTATTTTTATTCTAAAGTGTTTTTAATAAAATAAAAATATACATATATATATGTATATTATATTAAATATGTATAATAAATAAAATATATACAAAAATAAAAGTAAATTATATTTAGAATAATATTTTCAGTGTCAATAAAAATAAAGAATAAAAAAAACAAAAGTATGATTTATATATATTTTCAAGTTTTAATAAATAAGATAAAAGTAAATAAAATGCTTTTTATGTTATAAAAATAAAAATAAAATGCAAAATAAATGTGAAAACATTATGAAAATATTTTTGAGTATTTTTTATATTTGTAAATAAATAATAAAAATCAGAAATGAAAATAAAAATTCAAAAATATAAAATAACAAGAAAGTGGGCCAGGGGGTGCAAAAATGAAAAAGGGAGGTGTCAATAGTGAGCCAGGCCAAGCCTAGCCCAAACCAGCTTCATCTTCAACCTTCAAACTTTCAAAATGCGCGCGCCTTGTTCAAATACCAGATCCTGTATACGAGCTCTATTGCAAAAACACATAACATCAAACTTGTAGAGAATTTCAAGACGATTCCAACCATATAAACAACTTGTCTTAACTCTCAAAGACCAGAGAGAATTTCTATGGCCCTAAAATCTAACCTAATTTTTTCAGCATGTTCATGGATGAAATTCTCTTAGCACGCTTAATATAAATGAAAATTGAGCATATGTACAGCTTCATGGAAATGAATACTACATTTCTTATTCACAAACCTAAGGCTAAATGTTCCTAAATAGAGAGATAGGAAGTGGACAGAAACCTGTTTCAGCTGACTTCGTGTAGGGCAATGTAGAGCTTTTCAACAAGGCTTGAGATGTCTGGGAGCCTTCTTGAACTTCACTTGACCTTCTCCAATAACATGCTTGCCTTGAATGTCCTTGAATTAGCCTATAGAACTCAACCTGCACAAGCTCAAAATGAAAATGGCAAACTCTGTAAATGGAGTTACAGTGGGTGTTTGAGGTTTGGGATAGCTTTGATGAGTTGAATGGAAGGTGTTTGAAGCAACTTGGGACAAAACGCACGAGCCAATTGAGCTATGGAACTCAAGTTGCAGGTTCTGCCCTGTTTTGCCAATGGAGGGTGATTTCTGGCTATGGGGTGTTTAGAGGCTCAAGCAATCGTGTTTCTGGCTCAAAGGGGTGTGAGAAAGATGTTCAAACTGTTTGCATAAGTTTATCTTGGCTGATGTTCAAGTTCTAAGGTTTTGGACAAGTTTCTTGTTTTTGAAGTAAAATGTGGGAAGTGATTGAAACAGGCCTGTACAGGCTATCTTTATGCTTGCATACTTTGCCTTTGGCCCCTCCAACTTGTGGCTTTGATTTGCTCTCTGAGATATGGACCAATGCTCAAGGGATTTAGTTTTGACATAAAGCACTTTTAAGGAAAAATGGAAATGTACCTTTTTCTACTTGGGGCTTAATTTTGTGTACAATGTCCAAATGACCAAAACAATGGCTTATACTGATGGATTTGCATTTAATTATTGAGTTTGAAGTGGTTTAGAGGCCTGTAAACTAGTGTAAGGCATGCTGACTTGAAATTGCAACTTGTATGAACATGAATATGCCATGGATGAAAAGTGAGTTTTTGCCAACTTCAAGCCTTTGATTCTCCCTAACCACAAATGTGTTTGGAGAGTTCTTGGACAATTTGGAAAGCTTGCAACATTATATACAATCCATCTTTTAAATTAAATTTGAGATTCCAAGTGGAACTATGTGAAAAATGGCCATGAAGATAGGTTAAAATCCTGCCTAAACTAGGGCAAAATTTCACTAAGTTAAAAGTTTTAGGGACCCTTGTTCCAAAAATCATAACTTGCGATAAAAGCTTCTTTTGAGAAAACTTTGTGAATCAAAGTTGTAGACTTTGTGGAGGACTACAACTTTCATGTTGGAAGTTTTGTTTGAATCCAATTGCATAATGGTGAAAATGTGGGGCAAAGTTAGGAAAAATTAAGAAAATTTCATAACTTAGAAAAATTCTAAGTTATGAAATTTTTTCAATTTTAAACTCTAATTTGCAATTTTGGGTTTCTTGATGAACAAGTTCCATGTTTTGACACATCTTGATGAAAAATGACCCTTGGCACTTAGTTTTGACCAAAAAGTCAAAGTTTGACTTTTCAGTGTACAGTCAAATTTTGATCAGTTGACTGAAAAATTCATCTGTCAATCCAATGCAATTGAGATCTTTTGAACTTGTTGAATAGGTCAAGATGATGCCATTGAGTCCTTGAGTCAATGGTTGAACCCAATTTGCCATTGGCTAGGTCAAAAATCAGAAATTGCCTTGTGCAGTCAAATCCCTAAAAATGACCATTTTGCCCTTTTGGTGATCTGATCAAATTTCTTGTGGAGTTGTGGTCCAAACTTGATCAAATGGTTCATATGAGTTCATAATGTTGACGTGGGTCAAAATTCATGAGGTTTGACTGTAAATTGGCCACAGTTGACTTTTTCCCCAATACAGCTGATTTCTAGGTCAACTGTCCAATTGACTGGGCAAAAATTTGATTCAAGGCTTGAAACTTGGTAAGGATAATCTTATGAGTCCAACATGAAATATGAAAGTCATTTTGGGCATTGTAGGTCAAAAAATCCCTGTGCAAACTCAAACCCTAATTTAGGTCATCAGTGCAAGGAGATGTCTTGAGTAGGGCAAACCCTAGCTTGATCTTGAGTTCAAAGAGCCTTGTGATGAGAAATGTTGATAAAATGAGAGGGAAAATTTTTGGGTACAACAATTACTATTGAAACATCCTTGTAAGCAATGGTTGGAACGGGAGTCTTTTCAAACAAAATCTCTTTGTCATCCATCAGGCGCTGGACACCTGCTTTCAATAAATGACAACCAGTCGATTGGGATAAACAGAGGTGGCAGCCTTCGCCACAGCCCGAAAATAAACCGGCCTTCAACAGGTTCCTCTTGACGATCAGGAGAGGAGTAACATGCTCATCAACAACAGTAACAAACACATCATCTTCAACAGCGTTAACATCACGACCGTGCTTAGGCACATGAGCGGTGATAAAATATGGGATCTTAGGAGCATCAAACTCAATTTCTTTTGCCTCGAGAAGGTCTTGCACCTTGTTTTTCAAAACCCAGCAGTCATTTGTATCATGACCTGGACTTTCTGAATGGTAAGCACAACGGGCGTTTGGGTTGTAACTGGGAGAGGCAGTGTTGGGATTCTTGGGAGCTTCTCGCAAGGTTACCAGATTAGATCTCAACAAATGTGGAAAGACTTGAGACAACGTCATATTTATCCGGGTAAATTGTGTTACTGGTCATTCCATTCTAGGCTGGTTGTTCCTTTGTTGAGTAGGTGCAGACTTAGGCATCATGACGGCCCCTACCGTTGGACGGTGTTCAGTTCTTTCCTGATTTCTTTGATGGTACACAACACCAACCTCTTTCTTCCCAGTGAATGGTTTTCTCACGGCACTGGAGGATGCGCCCTTGGATCTTCCCACTCTTAATCCCAACTTCCACTCTATCCCCGGTCAAGATTAATTCAGTGAAGTCGGCTGAGGAGCTTCCAATTAGATGATTAAAGAAAGGACCGGACAGGGTACACAGAAACATGTCCACTAGCTCCCTGTCAGACAGGGTAGGATGGACTCTTCCCGCTAAGTCCCTCCATTTCTGAGCGTAGTCTTTGAAACCCTCGCTCGAACCCATAGCCAGAATCTGGTGTTGAGTACGGGTGGGAGCAAGGTATGCGTTGTATCGATACTACTTATAAAAAGCAGCGGTCAGGTCTTCCCAATTATGGATGTTGGCCCTATCCAGTTGATAGAACCAATCTAGCTGAGTCCTGGATAGACTATCCTGAAAGAAGTGGACCCACAAATCTCTGTCAGCATTGTGAGGTTGTATCTTCCTCACATAAGATCGGCGGTGCATCTTGGGACACGAAACCCCATCGTACTTAGAAAACACTGGTGCCTTGAACTTTGGTGGAATAAAAATTCCAGACACCAAACCCAGCTCTTCAAAGTCCAGCCCGGGCACTTTCTGAATCTCCATTGCACTTAGACGCTCTTCCAGATGTTTGTACTTCTCATGAGCTGGAGGATATTGCTCTTCAGAGTAATCATCCTCTTCTTCCTCTTCAGATTCTGGATGGTCAGTCACTTCCCTTATTTTCCCCTCTTGATTGTCCCCTTCACCTGATGATGTTGCGAAGTCTAGGGTTCGTCTGGCTGGCCCTTGGAACCTTCTTCCTAGATTCAAAACACTGGTTGATTTCTTTGCTTTCTTCTTCTTTTCTTTGATCAGCAAAGTTTTCAAATCCTCCTGTCCTTTTTCCAGAGTCAAGAACATTTGTTGAAACTGAGCGTTCTGTGCCTGAAGATCTTTTACTGTCTGTTCAATATCTATCTCACTAAAATAAACAGTAGAAAGATAAGGAGACTTGTTGTAAGAAACCTGTTTGTGTTATGATGAATGAATATGTGTATGCAATGATTTCAAGGAAATTAGAGATTTAAATTTGCTTTAGACAAAAAGGAACACACATTATATTAATAAATCAAAGTTTGAGTACATCATGCATCTTTGGGCTTACAAAGAAATACAAAACTCTAAGATAAAAAAGTTGAACACATCCTCTTTGGTGCGATGTAGGCGTTCAGGCTCTGCTCCTCATGAAGCTGCTTGGTGAGTTCCAGGACTTTCTTCTCACTGGCGTAGAATTGGGCATCGAAAGTGTCTCTCTCCCCCTTAAGTTGTATCCAATCACTTTGCAAGTCTTCGAGAGAGGTGGGCATGTTAGGATGAAGGATAGTGTATGGGACATCTCCTTCCACATCAAGCTCTATGATAACCGGGAGAATGGAGCGGTAAGGCATCGTAAGACTTTGAGCACGGACTCATACCCGTTTGAGATAAGGCTCAATAGGGATGGAATTCTTGTGCCCCAATGTCTTGCTATCTACCTTGTTAATCATCCTCCAAGCTCGGATAAACCTCTGGCTGTAACCTTGATCATCATTCTCATAATCAAATACCAACCCTTGAATAAGCATCTCATGTGGACCATCCCTTCGGGCGTAACCAAACTGTCGTAAGGATAGGAAAGGGTTGTAAGTGATACCTCCTCTAATTCCAAGTAAGGGGACATTATAGAATTCTCCACAACGGTCGATGATAGTAACATTCTCCAAAGATCGGGAACACCAATGAGTATCTGAATGTCTGAGCGTCATCAACCTATGTGACCACCTTGAAACTTTCTCGTTCTTCAATACAGATTGGGGAAGATGTGAAATAATTTATCTTTCTAATAGAGGAGAACAAAACATGAGAATACCCATTTTCCTCATAGTGCGAGAGTGAAAAGAATGTAGGATGTCTCCTAATAAAGTAGGCACTGGGTTACGAGACATGAAGATTTTGACGGTGTTTACATCTATGAGTTGGTTAGGATTTGGAAACAAATTCATCCCATAGATGAGGAGGGACACAATTTCCTCAAAAGCTTGTAAGTCCAAAGAGTTCCAACAGTCTTGAGCTTTCTCAAACAAGAACTTGGCTAAGAAACCTTTGACACCACTACTTGTTTCCCAATTAGTTGTGACATCAGATTGTTGCAAGTGTAGGGCTTGAGCAATCTCTTATGGTTTTGGATCTCTTTCCATACCGTTGAAGGGTAGTTGATTGAGAATTGGAATCCTCAAGAGTTGGTAGAATTCTTCCAAAGTTGGCACAAGTTAATAATCGGGAAATGTGAAGCAATGGTGTAGAGGATCAAAGAATTGGAAGAGCACCTTAATCATATCCTCATCAGTGTTGGATGTAACTAAGTTTAAGAGGCGACCATGTCTTTCGGTAAATAGAGAATTCTCGGGAACCCTTGATGCTAACTCTTTAATTTGAGGATATATTCTTACGAGATTGACTTGAATGGTTTTCCTGCGAATAGAATCCATGTCCTACAAAACAGAACAAAGATAAATCCAAAAAATCCTTGAAATGGTTAGTGAGTATGAGTACGATGTTATGATGTTGATGATGTTATGTACAAGTAAATATATACAAACAAAACAAACAAGTACTTAGGTTTAGGCTTGCAGGGAGTCTCATAGGTAAGTACACTCTTGAAGTTTAGCTGTCTCAAACATATCCTAGCAATAGTAACCGGGTTCTAAGGGAGCTCAATATCACTGGTTTGTTTCCTCGGGAATTATTTCAGCGCAAGCCTCTTTAATGGCGACCGAAATATCCCAAAAAAACAAACCTCAATGAGTGTAGTATCGAGTATCTACCAACTTCAGACTGTACCAAAGCCGGTCATCTCACTACGTCCTAATGGCCAAGTTGGTCAAGTAAAGGTTCTAGAAGTCAGTTAGTGCTTCATGACATCACTCAACGTCCCCGTATTCTCCTTGACTACTCAAGGGATACCGGTACCCACAAATATGTCACACTAACGTAGATATTTCTTAGACCATGTTGGTATACCCTGCACAATTTCCACAACGTATTGCTACTTACCTATAAGGTATCCCAAATCTGGGTAGAGGATTTAAACCCAAAAAAGAACCAAAATATAAAGCAAACAATGAAAGCAAGTAAATATGATCTAGCCCTAAGGTAACCCCACTTTTAAAATAGTCCCCAGCAGAGTCGCCAGTTCTGTAACACAGTGGGAGAACTGACTTAGTTGTTTTGCATTTTATCGCAAATGTTGGGGATAGCAAGAGTCACCACCGACTTTTCTTTTATACAAAAGGAAAGGTTGAAAAGAACAGGAAAGACCTTTGAGATGTTTTCTTGAGTTCGGGGGGTAGACTATGAAAAGGAAGGTATTAGCACCCTTTTCATCTGTAGTTATCTACGGGCTCTTAGTTGCTTGCTAGATCATTTTCTTTTGTTTGAAAAATGTGCTTTGTGTAGTTTTTGAAAGTATTTTGAAAAGGCGCCATCGTTTAGGAAAACTTTGTAATAATTCTCGTTCGTAAGAATGTATACAAAGTGTTGATCTTTTGAAAATATTTCAAGTTTGAAAGATGTTTTTGAAAGTGTTGTTGTTTGTTTTGAAAAAAGCAAGGATGTTTTAATTTGAAAATGAGCAAGCAACTAGGAACATTCTACCTACTCAAAAGTCTTTCTTGTTTATTTCCTATTTCTTTTGACATTGTTATCTTACCATTTATTTGGTAAGAAACCCTATCTTTGGATGTAAAAGGGACGGGCAAGGGTCATCGTATAGTCATAAATAGCAATGTTGTAGGACGTCTTAGCATTTTCTTTGAGGGACTAAGATCATTTGTAAGACAATATTTGTAGCATCATTGAGGGACTATGATCTTGTATTTTGTTTGTTTTTACTAAGACGTCTTACATGCGTATTATGACCATTTATTTCTCAAGGAAACAAAGTGGATTTACCCTAAGGGTGTAAGTGTGCAAGTGTATTGATTTACATGCATTGTTTTGTCTTTGAATTAGGGTTTGCTAATTTGTTGATTTTAATCTTTCCATACAAATCCTAATTTACTAGCATAAAACATTAAATTGCAGAAAATAAAAATACTAAGCTATTACATCATTAGGGGAGGGGGTGTACAAATTTACAAATGGGGAAATTGCAAGAAAATTAAATATAAATAATTATTACAACCATATTGAATATTGTACAAAAATGAAGATAAAAAATGCAAGAACGCAAAAAAAATGGAAAAAAGAAATGATTTTTATTTGGTTTTATGAAAGGTTTTAATATTAACCTAATTAAAGAAAATGATTAAGGAAAATTAAGTAAAATTAACTTAAACTAGTTAAGAAAAGAAATTAACTTAAAAAAAATGATTTTTTAGGGTTTTTTAAGAAAAGGTTTTAAATAAATAAAAATAATAGGAAGATTAATTAATTAAAATAAACCTAAGTTCTAAATTAATTTTTAATTAAATAAAGAAAATAATGTAGTCATTAATCCTAAGCCTAAATATTAACTCATAAAAAAAGAAATTAATTTGTTAAAAGAAAATGTTTTTGGTCTTTTTTATGTTTATAGAGAAAATAAAATAAGTATAAAAATAATAAATAAAATATTTTTGGATTTTTATTAATAAAAATAAAAATAAAAATAATAATAATAGTAATAATAATAATAAAGGAAAAAAGAAATAAAATAAAAATAAGAAAAACAAAATAATAGTGAAAATTGGGCCAGGGGTGCTGAAGTAAGGCAGGGAGTTAGAAGCCAGCAAAAAGAAACAAGGCCCAATGTGGAGGCCCAAGCGTGCTGTGTGACAAAAAAAGAGAAAATGTGAGAAATGAAAAAAAGGTAGCGCGTTGGGTGTTGAACCCACGCCCTCTTGGTTACCAGCGCGCTACCTTACCATTGGGGTGGCTATACATCTGTTTACTTATATCAAACCATAAATATATTACAAATCAAGTCCATGGCCTGAACTTCATCTTCAACCTCACGCCCAGCCAGACAACCTGCAACTTGTTCATCTCTCAACAAAAATGGAAAGCACAAACATGAAAGTTGTGGCATTTCTTTCCATGAATACAACCATATAAATAACTAAAGCTGTCAATCTAAGATGAGTGATAATTTTTCTGGCTCTAATTTAAAACCTAAATATTTCAGAAATTTTAACTCCAAAATTCTCTAAGCTCAGGCCATATAAATGCAAACTATGGATATGTACAACTTCGTGGAAATGAAGTCTACATTTTATCTTTGAAAATGAAAGCTTAACAATGCCTATATGAGGAGTTCAAAAATCAGAAAACTCACCTTGCAAGAGGGTATCGTGTTTTGAGTTGGAGCAGCTTTCAATGAGTTCTAGTGATTGGGTTAGCTTCCTCAAGTTCCCAGGAAGGTAATGTGATGCTTGGCTTGAGCTGAAAGTGGCCGAGGAGTTCTGGAGAAGTCCACTTGCAGTGATCTGTTTTTGAGTTTGGACAATGGTGGAAATAGAGTTACAGAACTGTAACAGGTATTGGGATGAGTTATAGATGATGTTTAGGAACTTTTGGAATGGTTTGGAGAGGAAACGCACGAGTAATTTTAGAGATGGGAGTGTAAGGTTAGTTTCTGCACAAGAATGGGGTTTTGTGTGCAATCTGAGTTTGTGTGAGTTTGAGTGAGTTTGAGTGAGTTTAAGGGCTTGTACATGCGTGGGTTATCTTGCTAATAGTGTATGTATTTATAGGCAAGAGCTCTTGTGTTCTACAACAAGTCAGAATTTGAATTTACATGTTGTAAGACCTTTACTTGTTTTTTGAAGCAAACATGACAAACATTTTTCCAAAGCTTGTACGATGCTATTGTAGAGTGGTTAAACTTTAAACAAGCTTATTTCTGACTTTTAGATGTTGTTTGTGCATAAGGATCCATTGAGAGGCTCAAGAAGGGTTGACATTTGCAAAAGCATGCTTTTCCAAAATGGAAGTCTTGCCATTCTTCCAAAAATGGCAAGTTAACTTAGACAAAGCTTGGATTTAATGGACAATAGCCATAAAGTTTATGTAATATTCTGATTAAAGATAGATACACAAGTTAGAGGACCTAAAAATTGGGATTATGCAGCATGGCTATGGATTTGGTTTATTGTGCATCACAAATTTTGCCTTGCAAAATAACTTGAAACCCTAACTTCTGGCCTTCGATTCTCCTTGCTCATAAATGATCTCAAGGAGTTCTTTGACATTTTAGAAAGCTTGTAGTGTGCTCTACAACCCCTCTTTGAATCACTTTTTCCAAATCCAATTGGAACTATATGAAACTTGGCCCAGAAGTTAGGTCCAAATCCTGACCAAAATGCTCAAAATTTCACTAAGTGTTTTAGTTTTATGAACATGATTTCATGGATTAATAACTTGAAATCCAAGCATTTCTAGGAGGAGTTGTGTAAATAAATGTTTTATATCTCATTGAGATCTACAACTTTCATGTTGAAAGTTTCCTTTGAATCATCTCGCATCATGGTGAAAATTTGGCTCAAAGTTGTGAAAAAATATGAAGTTTTCAACACTTGGAAAAATTTCTAAGTTTGGAAACTTTGACTTTTCAAAATGAAATCCTGAATTTTTTATTTCTTGATGAACAAGATTCATATTTTGACATTTTTTGATGAATTGTGATCTTTGACACTTGATTTTGACCAAAAAGTCAAAGTTTGACTTTTCACTATATCAGTTGACTTTTGATCAGTTGACTGAAAATCAACTATCAATAAATTGATCTTGAGGGAAGTTTTGAGTCATACCATTAGGTCAAAATGATGCATTTGAAACCTTTAGATCATGTCTCAAACCAATTAGCCATTTTCTAGGCCAAAAATCAAAAATTGCCCTTTCTCAGTCAAAACCCTAATTTTGACCATTTTGCCCTTTTGATGATCTGATCAAATTTCTTGAAGAATTATGGTCCAAACTTGATCAAATGACATATACGAGTTCACAATTTTGATATGGATCAAAATTATGAAGTTTGACTGTAAATTGGGCGCAGTTGACTTTTTTCCCCAATACAGCTGATTTTTAGGTCAACTGATCAATTGGCTGAGCAAAAATGTGATCCAAGACTTGAAACTTGACATTTGTAATCTTGAGGGTCCATAATTATCCATGAAATTCATATTAGGCATTAAAATTTCAATTATCCTTGTGAAATCTCAAACCCTAATTTCAGTCATTAGTGTTTAAGGAGGTGTCTTGAGTTGATCAACCCTTGTGCAATCTTGGACCAAAGGAGATCTTGTGAGAAAATTCTTGATAAATGAGAGGTAAAATTTTGGGGTACAACACTAGATCACTTGCTTTTGTTTGGAAATGTGCTTGTGGTGTGGGTTTTGAAAGTATTTTGAAAAGTGTCTTTGTAATGATTCTCTTTTCTATAAGAACGCGTACAAAGTGTTGGTTTTGAAAATAGTTCAAGGAGGTGTTTATGGAAGAAAAAAATTTTGAAATTTATTTTGAAAAAGTGTCTTTGTAATGGTTCTCGTTTCTATAATAACACTTACAAAAAGCTTTGTCTTTTGAAAATGTTTCAAATTGAAGTGTTGGTGTATAAAATGTTTTTGTTGTGAGTAAGCGAGCAACTAGGAGCATCCTACCTACTCAAAAGGTCTTAATGTTATTTTCCTCCTCCTTTAGATGTTGCTATCTTACCATTGATTTGGTAAGAAGCCCCATCATTAGATGTGAAGGGACGGGCATGGGACGTTTGTATAGTCATAGAAGGCAAACTATGGGACGTTTTAGCAATATCGTTTTGGGACTAGATCGTTTACCGAATGAAACATTGAGGGTCATCGAGGGACTAAGATCTTTTATCGAGGGTCTTTTCTAAAACACCCATATTCGAGGGACATGACTATTTTTCCGAGGCAACAAGTGATATTACCCTAAGGGTCCATGTGTGTGAATAGTGTGTTTGATTGCATGCATTTTGTCCTTGAATTTTAGGTTGTCTACTTGTTGGTTTTATCTTGCCATACATCCTAATTACTAACATTTGTACAAAAGTAATAAAAATACAGAAAAAATAAATCCTACACTATTACAACCATATTGAATAGCAAGAAAATATAAATGCAAAATAAAATAAAGAAAGAAAAATGGTTTTTTCGATCTAGGCAGAAAAACCCTTTGATTCTGCCCTTTCTAGCTTCCTTCGATTTGGACCTGGAGTCAGTGAGGTCATGCCTTTCGATTTGGGCTTAGCCTGGGGCATGAGATAAAGCCTTCGATTATGCCTTCCTGCCTCCTTCGACTGGGGCCTGGAAGTAGCATGGCCATCCTTCTGGCTGCCTCTTTCGTTCAGCATGGAGTGCCCTCTCCATCTTAACTCCCTTGCTGCCTCCTTCGATTGGGGCTTGGGTGTCAGTGTGGAAGCCTAAGGCTTCGTTTCATACCTCTTTCCTCCTGTTTCTTTCGTTTGTGGTTTTAAATAGCAACATTGTCTCATGGAAAGGTTAGTTCTTAAAGCATGTTTAAATAAACAAGAAGCCAAACCAAGAAGGTTATCAATGAAAGCAAGTTAAAAGGGTGGAAACGAAAAGAAGAAAAATGTTATGTACATGTTTATTCACATGTTATGCTAAAAACGAAAGGTTCAAGGTTAAGAGTGACTTACCTTGCTTGAGGCTGGGACGTGTGGGCTGGACCTTGAGTGACTGTTTAGATGCTTCTGGATTCGAAGGAAGTAACAAAGGTGGCGTTTTTAATGCTAGATTCGGAGGAGAAGACTAAGTGTGATTTTCTTTCTACTGGATTCGAAGGAAAACAAAGTGTGAGGATTTTTCAGATTCGAAAGAGGCAAGTGTTTAGATTTTGGGTTTGTGTTTGATGAGTGTTTGAGTTTTTTTTGAGAGTGTTGAAGATTTGTTCCTCACATTCCTTGGATGTGTGTCCAGCCCTTAAACATGATATGGAGCCTCTTATTTATAGGCAAAGCTGGTTGAAGTTTTGGAGGGAAAACAATTTGAACAATCTGAGTAAACTGCTTTTTGTAGCTTTCGAGGGACAGTGTTCGTATGCCATTTTTTGCAAGAATGGGGCAGTGTTTCAGGACTGCTGTGCAGTAGTTTTGGAGCGTTATGGCCAGTGTACCAGGCCTGAACTTGGCAGCAAGCATCTTTTGAATATTTCATCCTTTTGTTTTGACCCCCCTTCGACCATATTCTTCTTCCAATAATGTTATTTGATTTTCCTCCAACAAGCGTCCTTCGAATGGGTCACTTTTGTGCATCCTTTAAAGAGACAAAAGTGTGCCCCTTGGATGGGTCATCAAAGTATGCCTTAAGGTGGATCTTGTAAGTCCTTCGTATGGGCCATCAAACATGTCCTTTGAATGGGACACCTAGACATGTCCCTTGAATGGGTCATGTATGTATCTTTAAAAGGACCAAATGTGTCCTTCGAATGGACTAGTAAGGTATATCCTTCGACAGGGACTCCTATGTATGCCCTTCAAATCCACTAACCATGTGTTCTGAAGGTTGTCAAGGGTGGAATTGAAGCATACTAAAGGGAAATGTGTCCAGTCGAAGCTAGCGTAAACATAGTCAATGTCTTGTTGATGCCTGAATGCAGGAGGTTTAAACTTTGTGACTCTGAGCAAGCACACAAGAGGCCAATGCTCAAAATAAGACTTGCATGAAGGGAGCCACATGCCCAAACGAAAGAGGCATGTAGGAGGGGGAAAATGGCACAAAATAAGCTTGCAACAAAGGAGGGCCACGTGCCCCAAACGAAAGAGGCATGCAGGAAGCAAAGATGTGCAATCGAAGGATGCCAAAAGGAGGCTTTTTTACTTGGAATTGAAGGAGGCTACAAGAGGCTCTTGCCTTGTGCCTGCTAGCATGGTGGGCGCCTCTTGCATGCAAGAATGGATCTATGGCTCAATCGAAGGCTTCCTGCAGCCAACCATTACTTTGTGGATCAAAGCAAACATGGAGAGATCAAATGTTCAAACGAAAAAGGCATGCATGCAACCATTGCCCTGTGAACCATGTGAGGCCAATGGTGTAGTCGAAGGTTTCATGCAGGAACTCCTATTTTGTGAATTAGATCCAGCGTGCCATATTCCAATGCACAATCGAAGGATGCAAGCCAAGCTTGCATCGAAAGAGACCAGAAGTTCAATCGAAGGATGTGGATTCGAAGCAAACTTTTGTCTTGTCGAAAGGCACATTAACATCTTCAATTTTATTTTATTTTTTTCTTTTCCTTTAAATAGGTGTTTTGTAGCCACACTTGTGAGAGAAATCTTGAGAAAAATGAGAGGGAAAAGTTTAGGGTACAACAACTTCCCCTGTTCAATCTTCTTAAACCTGAAGAGTTAGATTGGTGAGTCTGCCATTCGTGACTTGAAGGTGGAATATGATTGAACACTAGAGTGCCCAGAAATTTTCACTTGATGATGTGGTGGTTGATTGTGTAGGGAATGGGCTTAAAGATGCCATTTGGAGAGATGATGGAGAGTTATCGAAGATGGGCTTATAGATGCCACCCAAAAGTGATTGTTGATAGAAATTAGACTAAGTCTAAACTTGACTTCAACTGGAAAAGAATCAGAATAAATCTTTGGAGAGATTTATCTGAACCAGAGAAAGTGTCTATCAGAAAGGAATCAGAATAAACCATTGATCAATTTAAACTGAACCAGCAGAGGTCTGGAGTATTCTTTAATTTATGATGGACCTGTGTAGGGATGCTATATGGGAAAGAAACCTGGGTAGGGCTACATCAGGATGAATTTAAGTGGAACTTCATCTGGAATTTAAGAGAAGGAACCTGGGTAGAGTTACTTCATGATAAGTACGTGTGAAACTTCATCTGGAATTTAAGAGAAGGAACCTGGGTAGGGTTTCTTCATGATGAGTCCGTGTAAAACTGCATTTGGGAATTATGAGAAGGAACCTAGATAGGGTAGCTTCATGATGATTCCATCTGAAACTTTATATGGAATTGTATGAGAAAGAACCTGAGTAGGGTTGCTTCAGGATGAGTCAACATAAAACTTTATCTGGAATTGATAAGGAACCCGGGTAAGGTTGCTTCAGGATGTGTCTGTGTAAAACTGCATCTGGGTAGGGTTGCTTCATGATGAGTCTGTGTAAAACTACATCTGGAAATGATAAGGAACCTGAGTAGGGTTGCTTCAGGATGAGTCTGTGTAAAACTGTATCTGGAAATGAGAAGTAACTTGGGTAGGGTTGTTTCAGGATGAATCTGTGTAAAACTGCATATGGTAATGAGAAGGAACCTAGGTAGGGTTGCTTCAGGATGAGTCTGTGTAAAACTGCATCTGGAAATAAGAAGGAATCTGGGTAGGGTTGCTTCAGGATGAGTCTGTGTAAAACTACATCTGGAAATGAGAAGGAACCTGGGTAGGGTTACTTCAGGATGAGTCTATGTTTAGACTTTATTTGAGAAAGAGAAGGAACCTGGGTAGGGTTGCTTCATGATGAGTCTGTGTAAAACTACATCTGGGGATGAGAAGGAACCTGGGTAGGGTTACTTTAGCTAGTCGTGTAGGTAGTTGCCTTGACTTATTTCAGGTATTGATTTTTACCTTAGAAAGAAAGATAGATTTCCTGGCTTGTTACATGTATAAATCTTCAATTCGCTCATGTAGATAGCTTTCCTGGCCTGTTACAGGTATTAATCTACAATTGGTCGTTCATAGATAGTTGCTCTGGCTTGTTACAGGCATTAATCTGGAACTGTTGAAAATTGTTGACCATAGTCATCTGTTGTTTGATCTTTCCTGAAAAGGTAAAGAGTTAGTTGCATGCAATGTCATGATGAAATGCATGGCGTAATGATGTTCTCAAAATAAATGAGATTATGTTGTATTCATTTATCATGCATGAAAATGTTATGCATGAAATGTTGTTGGAATGTAATTTTGTCTTTGGAAAATAAATCCTTGACAAGTGATGGGGAGCTTTGGGAAGCTGAATCCTGGACGGCCGTTGGGGATGAAGAGAATGTTTCCACTGGGGATTCCTGTTTTTGAGGAGAACTCCGCTGGGGATTGTTGATTTCATCTTGGGGAAAAGAGTTTAGGAGTTTTAGCTATTCGTTACTCTACTAGGGAGCTATCTCTTTATGAAAGAGGAAGGAAGTTAACAACTTGTTGGGGATAAAGAAGTTAACTGTTATCTGGTTTGGCTTCCAGGCTTTGTAGCAACTCACTGAGGATTGTAGAAGAGTCTACTGGGGAAGAGGGGTTGTGGTCCCTTGATTTGTAGCAGTCGGAGAAGTAAAATCAAGCTGGGGAATCAATAGTTTGTTGGGGAAATAAACCATGTTGCCAATATGTTGGAGAGGCGTTTTCTTTTGGAAGAACTCCTCGAGGATTCTTGAGATCAACTTAGTTGGGGAGAAGTTTTTAGAGATTGAAACTCTGGCTGGGGATCACCCTATGAAAAGGACTTTGTGGGAGATTTGTCACCGCCCCCAGCAGAAAGTGTTTGTAGAACTTCTAGGAAATGTTTGCTTAACCGTATATAATCCTTTGGAATTCACGTTCAGTGCCCCAAGTGATTCAAGTACAGAGCTGCCCTTGGTTATTCAGCATTTCTTGGGAGATTTATTAGAATCTTGACTTGACTACCCCAGATGTGCTAGACAATGATCATGTCGTGCTCCCTTGCTTATAGGAGATTTGTCATTGGAAGTGTCATCCCATCGAGAGAGTTTTCGTTCGTTGGATATTCGTTGTGTGAATTTCTCTGTTGTCAAATAGACAGCTATATGCAAACAACGGTATTCAAAATAATGCAAAGTCTATGCTTGTCTTGAAGTTTTGAAAATGCGTTTTAGCGGATAAAAGAATTTTGTAAGAATATGAATTCAACTCAGAATTTGGAGTAATGCCTTACAGGAATCAGGATACCTTTTGTAACAGTATGATTTTGAAATAACCCATGCTTCAATTAGGACTTTGAAAGGTTGTATTATGGTATGGTTCACAGTTTAAGAAACAAAGGATAAGGCTCAAAGTGTATTCGTACCTGCCCGTTCTTTGTGATGTTCTTCAGTCCTAAACTCAGTTAATTGTGCGTTTAAATTCCAATTGAGTCTGAAATGACATTTTGGTGATGGTTCAGACAAATTAAGTTTGTTGGAAGGCCGTCATTTTTGCAACGTTTTTCATGTTGTCGAGGATTTGTAGTGTCCTCTTTTTTTATTTACTATACCTGATTTTCGCCTGACTGTTTTGAGCTTATAGTCAACGGGATGCCCCAGTGTTTTCTTAAGCCTCCTTTGTAGATTTTGACTTAATGGGCTTTTCTTTTAAGAGATAATGATTTCCTATTTGGTAGGGAACCATCACCGTCTTTTGATTCCAGAGGAATATTTTTTATGTCATTCGTTGTATATGAAGTGGAAGTTTGCGACTGAACGCGCGTTTGAATTAACTGAGAAACTACCTTGCCCCAGGTTTTTATTAAAGGTTTCAATTTGTGTGAAAAAGAAAACTCCTACTTCTTAGGCTCAAAGGGGTTGACTAGGGATTATCTTCCTTATAACTCCAGTGTTTAGGATCTGAATGAAACGCATGTACATCATCAGCAAGGTCTGTTCAAAAGCATACTTTATGAGATTATGACATTGTTTTCGTCATCCTCCCTCTAAAGGCTTGCAACTTTTAAAACAAGAGTTGAATACCATAAAGGGAGTAAAAATAGAATAGTTTAAATATAATTAAAACAAATGGATGAATTCAAGACGAACATGTGCAATGCAAAGTTGGCATTAATAGATAAGTGTTTGAACAATAAAAGAAATTACAATTGAAAAATTCAAAATGAACTAGAACGCTCAATGATTTGGCATGGGAGCGGTGATCACGTTAGGAGTCACTGGAGGATCGAACTCTATCTCTTTGGCGTCAATCATGTTTTGAATCTTGTATTTCAGCGTCCAACAATCGTTAGTATCATGTACAGGACTGGCGGAATGATATGGACATATTGCATCAGGATTGTAGTTAGGAGAAGTTTTGGGGTTTAGATGAGGTCCTATCAACGTAATCAGATTCATCTTCAACAATTGTTGAAGTGCTTGAGACATCGGCATCTTGATGTTTGTAAACTGTCTTTTGGGCTCGTCTTGCCTTCGCTGATTTCCTCATTGTTGTTGTTGTCGCGATGCAGGACCGGAGATCAGAACTGACCCCACATGTTTGTTGTGGTTGCTCTTGTTATGACCCTTTTGGTTGTATACAACATTAGACTCTTTCTTCTCATTGTATGGATTTTTCCGAGTATCAGAGGATGTAGCTCCTTAGATCTTTCTACTTTTGATGCCCGCTTCGACTCTTTTGCCAGTCAGTATTAGCTCAGTGAACCCGGCTGAGGATATTCCGATTAGGTGATTGAAGAAAGGTCCCATCAAGGTTCCCATAAAGATGTCAATTAGCTCCCTGTCAGTTAAGGGTGGTTGCACCTTACCAGCCATGTCTCTCCACTTTTTTACGTATTCTTTAAAGCCCTCGTTGGAATACATGGTCATATTCTGCAAATGAACACGTGTTGGTGCAAGATCATTGTTGTATTGGTACTGCTTATAGAAAGCAATAGCCAAGTCCTCCCAGGTATGAATGTAGGTTCCTTCTAACTGATAGAACCACTCTAGTTGAGTTCCAGTGAAACTTTCTTGGAAGAAATGGACCCATAGCTTCCGGTCAGTAGTGTGAGGCTGAATCTTGCGGACATAAGATCTCGAATGCATCTTAGGACAAGAGACCCCATCATATTTGGGAAAGGTAGGGATTTTTAACTTTGGTGGCATGACCACTCCGGAAACCAACCCTAACTCTTCAAAGTCCAAGCCAGGTATTTGCTGAATCTCCATAGCATTGAGGCGATCCTCCAACTGTTTGAATTTATCATCAGCGGGAGGATATTATTCTTCAGAGTAGTCAGCTTCATCTTCATCAGTCCCCAGGTTGTTATCTTCTTCATGATTATTCCCCTCATTTGATGGAGTTGATAGATTTATAGCTCTCTTGACTGGTCCTCTAAGTCTTCTTTGTATTTTCCTTCTTGTCTTTAAGAAGAAGAGTCTTCAGGTCCTCTTGCCCTTTAGCCAAAGTCAAGAACATTTGTTGGAGTTAAGCATTTTGTACTTGAAGATCCTTCATGGTTTGTTCCATATTCATCTTACTAAAATAAACAGTATGAAGATAAGGAGACCTATATGGGAGAAACCTGTCATGATATGATGCATGATATGTGGATGCATGTTTTCAAGGATCTCGTGGGGTAAACACAAGAAAATGTTAGAAGTTCAATTTTGATCAACAACTTTGATTGGAGAACTTCGTATCGGTGGATGTTCTTCCATGAGAATTAAGTTCACCATGACAAGTGGGTTATAGCCCTTGACTTAAATTACCGTGCTTTGGTTTTGACGGCGTTTTATTAGAGAATGAATCCTCTTTCCCCTTGATAGGTGTCTGGTTCAACAGGACCCTGCATCATAGGCCCTTGAGATTCTTGAAATGGTTATTGAAAATGTTATGGTATGATGTCATGATGTTATGTACAAGTATGGAAAGTAATAAAATTGCTATGTACAAATAGTCATATACACACAAAGCAGACAGATCCTTAGGTTTAGTCTTGCATGGGGTTTGTAGGTAAGTACCCTCTTGAAGTTTAGTTGGCTCAACCTGTCCTAGTAATAGTAATCGGGTTCTAGGGGATCTCAATATCACTGATTTTTCTTCATCGGGCATTGTTTCAGTGCAAGCCACTTTAATAGAGACTGGAATATCTCGAAAGTCCGATTTCAATGAGCGTAGCATCGAGTATCAACCAATCTTCAATCAGAACCAAAGCTGGCTATCTCACTACTTCTTAATGGCCACGTTGTTCAAGTAAGGTTCTAAAGTCAGTTAGTACTTTATGACACCACACAGCGGCCCCGTATTCTCCTTGACTACTCAAGGGCTACCGGTACCAACAAATGTGTCACACTAACATAGCTATTGCTTTGACCATGTCGGTATACCCCACACAGTTTCCACAACTTATTTCTACTTACCTAAAAAGGTTCCTCAGATCCGAGTAGAGGATCAAAACAAACCCAAACAAGGAACCATAATGTAAAGCAATCAAGTCAAACAATGAAAAGCAAGTAAAGGTGATCTAGCCCTAAGGTAACCTCACTTTTAAGTAGTCCCCAGCAGAGTCTCCAGTTCTGTAACACAGTGGGAGAGCTGACTTGGGTGTTTTGCATTTGTTCGCAATTGTTGCAGATAGAAAGAGTTGCCACCGACTTTTCTTTTATCTAAAAGGAAAGGTTGAAAAGAATAGGAAAGACTTTTCAAGATTATTTCTTGAGTTCGGGGGGTAGGTTATGAAAAGGGAAGGTGTTAGCATCCTTTTCATCCATAGTTATCTACGGGCTCTTAGTTGGTTGCTAGATCACTTGCTTTTGTTTTGAAATGTGCTTGTGGTGTGGGTTTTGAAAGTATTTTGAAAAGTGTCTTTGTAATGATTCTCGTCTCTATAAGAACGCGTACAAAGTGTTAATTTTGATAATAGTTCAAAGAGGTGTTTGTGGAATGTGTTTTTTGAAAGTGATTTTGAAAAGTGTCTTTGTAATGGTTCTCGTTTCTATAAGAACACGTACAAAAAGGTTTGTCTTTTGAAAATGTTTCAAATAGAAGTGTGATACGGTGTGAGAACTGACTTGGTTGTTTTGCGTTTTATCGTAAGTGTTGCAGTTAGCAAGAGTCGCCACCGACTTTTCTTTTATCCAAAAGGAAAGGCTGAAAAGAACAGGAAAGACCTTTAAGATTATTTCTTGAGTTCGGGGGGTAGATTATGAAAAGGGAAGGTGTTAGTACCCTTTTCATCCATAGTTATCTATGGGCTCTTAGTTTCTTTCTAAATCACTTGTTTTTGTTTGAAAGTGTGCTTTGTGTGGTTTCTGAAAGTATTTTTAAAAGGTGTCATCGTTTAGGCAAAATTTGTAATAGTTCTCGTTCGTAAGAAAGTACACAAAGTGTTGATCTTTTGAAAATGTTTCAAGTTTGGAAAATGATTTGAAAGTGTTTTTGAAAGTGTTGGTGTTTGTTTTTAAAATAAGCAAGGAGTGTTTTATTTGAAATTGAGCAAGCAACTAGGAACAATCTACATACTCAAAAGTCTTAGTTCATTTCTTCCTTTCCTTTGATATTGCTATCTTACCATTGATTTGGTAAGAAGCCTTATATTTGGATGTAAAGGGACGGGCATGGGTCATCGTATAGCCATGATAGCAATGTTTTGAAATATCTTAGGAATTCCCTTTGAGGGACTAAGATCATTTTGAAAGGCAACATTTGATAGCGCCGTCGAGGGACTATGATCTTGTATTTTTTATTGCTTTTTGCTAAAATACCCCACATGCATAACATGGTCATTTTTATAAGGCAACAAAGTGGAATTACCATAAGGGTGTAAGTGTGCAAGTGTGTTAATTTACATGCATTGTTTTGTCTTGAGTTAGGGTTTGCTAACTTGTTGATTTTATCTTTCCATACAAACCCTAACTTACTAGCATTTATATAAAGCGTTAAATTGCGGAAAATAAAAATACTAAGCTATTACATCATTAGGGGGGGGGGGGGGGGGTGTACAAATTTACAAATGGGTGTTTTTGCAAGAAAATTAAATCGAATTAAATATTACAACCATATTGAATGAATGTGCAATAATTGAATAAATAATAATGCAAAAATGCAAATGGGTAAAGAAATGATTTTTGTTTGATTTTATGAAAGGTTTTAACCTAAACCTAATTGATAAAATAATTAATGAAAAATTAACTAAAATGAACTTAAACTAATGAAGAAAAGAAATTAATTTAAAATGATTTTTTAGGGTTTTTATGAAAAGGTTTTAAATAATGAAAATAACATGAGAATTGATTAATTAAAGAGAAACCTAAGTTCTAAATTGATTTTAATTTACAAGAAAATAATGTAATAATTAATTCTAAGTCTAAACATTAATTATTGTTAAAAAAGGAATTAATTTGTTAAAAAAAATATTTTGGTCTTTTTGTTTTATGAAGAAAAATAAGATATATAAGTGAAAATAAATAAAATATTTATATTTTTGTATTTTTTAATAATAAAAATAAATAATGATAAAAATAATAATGATAAAAAAATAATATGAAAGATAAAAATGAAATAAAGAGAAGAAGAAAAATGAAATAATAAAATAAGGGGTCATGGGTGTATGAGCAAACAATGGTTAGGAGTTAGAAAAAAAAATAAAAGCCCAAAGGGGACAGGCCCAAGCGCTGTTCAAACAAAAAAGAGAAAACTGAAAATATGAAAAAAAGCAAAATGGACCATGGGGCTCGAACCTAGGTCCTAAGGGTGACAGGCGCGCGCTTTAACCACTGGGTTGGTGATACATCTGTTAACTTAAACAAAATAATAAATATATGATACAAGTTTTGCCCTGACTGTACTTCATCTTTAACCTCCAGCCAAAATATTTCTAACTTACTCAATTCTCATCCATTCACAAAACTTACAACATCAAACTTGTTAGAAATCTTCTCACGATTCTGAATATGTAAATAACTTAATCTAATTCTCAGAGCTTAGCATAAATTTCTAACAGTACCAATTTCTGACCTAAATATTTTCAGAGATTCAAATTCAAAATTCTCCCTACTCAAGCAACATAAATGAAATTTATGGACATGTATAGTTTCAGGGCAATGGTGTCTATATTTTATGTTCACAAATGCAAGCCTAACAATGGCTGAATAATGAGATAGAAGTTCAAGAAAAATACCTCAAAACTGGAAATCGTGAAATGAGTTTGAGCTTGTTTCAAGTGATGGTGATGATCAGGTTAGCTTCCTTGAGTCTCTAGGAAGCTAATGCAATGCTTAGCTTGAGTTGGGAGTGGCTGAAATGTCCTGGATAAGTCTAACTGCAATGCTCTGTTTTTGAACTTGGAAGTTGATGAAGATGATGTTACAGTCTGCAAACAGGGACAAGGTTGGTTTGTATTTGATGTGAGGAAGCTTTTGAAACTAAAAGGCCAAGAAACACACGAGGGAAATGGAAGTTTATAGTTCTTGGTCAGAATGTGCAACAATGGTGGTTTGTGATGCAGTTGAGTTTGGGGGAGTTTAAGAGCTTGTGTATTTGTATGCTTGCTTGAAAATAACTTGTATGGTTATATGAAAAAGGTTAGAGCACTTGAGGTGGTCAGAAGCACAAGATATAGAGTTATGGCTATGTTACTTGATTTTGAAGAAAAGTGAAAAAATGATTTCAAGGCATAGTACAAGCATGGCCTGAGTTTATGGGAGGCTCTAGACATGTTAATTTTTCCTTTGACATTGCTTGTGATCAGAAGGAACAAGTGCAAAGCTCTATGCATTGACTTTGTGATTAAATCCTCTTTACAAGAATGTAATGGTAACTTTGTGCCATAAATGGAAATGCAACTTGGATAATGGCTCAAATGCTTGGATCAAAGCTCTAACAACTGTGTAAAAATTTAATTATGGGGTGACAAACAAGTTTGAGTCCTGCAAAGTAAAGATTATGCAGCCTAGGCTTAGATTTGAATTCTTGTTCATCATGGAAATGACCTATAATTCAAGAATGAATGTCCAACTTCTTGTCTTCGATTCTCTTTGCTCAAACATGATCTCAATGAGTTCTTGGACATTTTGGAAAGCTTGTAACATCCTTTAAAACCTATATGTTGGTCACTTTTGAAAATTCCTCTTGTAACTATGTGAAAAATTGCCATGAAGTTAGGTCAAAATCCTGCCTAAACTAGGGCAAAATTTCACTAAGTCTCCAAGTTTCATGAACATGTATTCACAAAATCATAACTTGAAATCCATGCATTTCTAGGAGAAATTGTGTTCTACAATATTTTAAATCTCATTGAGATATACAACTTTCATATTGAAAATTTCCTTTGAATCATTCTGCATCATGGTGAAAAATTGGCTCAATGTTGTGAAAAAATATGAATTTTCAAACACTTAGAAAAATTTCTAAGTTTAGAAATTTTGACTTTTCAAAATGAAATCTTCAATTTTTGATTTCTTGATGAACAAGTTTCATATTTTGACATGTTTTAATGAATTGTGATGTTTGACACTTGATTTTGACCAAAAAGTCAAAGTTTGACTTTTAAATGCAGTTGACTTTTGATCAGTTGACTGAAAATCAATTATAAATCAATTGATCTTGAGGGAAGTTTTAAGTCATGCCATTAGGTAAAAATGATGCAATTGAATCCTTGAGATCATGTTTCCAACCAATCAACCATTTGCTAGGTCAAAAATCAGAAATTGCCATTTCTTAGTCAAAACCCTAATTTTGACCATTTTGCCCTTTTGATGATTTGATCAAATTTCTTGAGGAATTATGGTCCAAACTTGATCAAATGACATATATGAGTTCATAATGTTGATATGGATAAACAATTATGAAGTTTGACTATAAATTGACCATAATTTACT
This sequence comes from Vicia faba, assembly GCA_948472305.1. Taxonomy (NCBI): domain Eukaryota; kingdom Viridiplantae; phylum Streptophyta; class Magnoliopsida; order Fabales; family Fabaceae; genus Vicia; species Vicia faba. The sequence goes on from CATIWC010000389.1 coordinate 340,069, forward strand.
TTTTTCAATACAGTTGACTTTTAGGTCAACTGATCAATTGACTGAGCAAAAAAATGTGATCCAAGACCTGAAACTTGTCATGTGAAATCTTGAGAGTCCAAAATGATCCACGAAAGTCATATGGGGAATTAAAAGTTCATTTATCCTTGTGCAATCTCAAACCCTAATTTTCAGTCATCGGTGCTTGAGGAGGTGTCTTGAGTTGATCAACCCTAGTGCAGTCTTAAACCAAAGGAGATCTTGTGAGAGATTACTTGATAAATAAGAGGGAAAATTTTTGGATACAACAAGAAGTGTTGGTGTATAAAATGTTTTTGTTGTGAGAAAGCGAGCAACTAGGAGCATCCTACCTACTCAAAAGGTCTTAATGTTCTTTTCCTCCTCCTTTAGATGTTGTTATATTACCATTGATTTGGTAAGAAGCCCCATCATTGGATGTGAAGGGACGAGCATGGGATGTTTGTATAGTCATAGAAGGAAACTTATGGGACGTTTTAGCAATATTGTTTTGGGACTAGATCGTTTACCGAAGGCAACATTGAGAGTCATCGAGGGACTACGATCTTTTATCGAGCGTCTTTGCTAAAACGCCCATATTTGAGGGACGTGACTATTTTTACGAGGCAACAAGTGAGATTACCCTAAGGGTGCATATGTGTGAATAGTGTGTTTGATTGCATGCATTTTGTCTTTGAATCTTAGGTTGTCTACTTATTGGTTTTATCTTGCCATACATCCTAGTTACTAACATTTGTACAAAAGTAATAAAAATGCAGAGAAAATAAATCCTACACTATTACAACCATATTGAATAGCAAGAAAATATAAAGGCAAAATAAAATGAGAAAGAAAAATGGTTTTTTCGATCTAGGCAGAAAAACCCTGATTGTTGATGAGGAGTTTTAGGAAGTTGAATCCCTGATTGCCGTTGGGGATGAAGAATATACATATCTTTAAACTTTGTTGAAAGGATGCTTCCACTGGGGAATATCTCTTGAGTGTCAACTATTATCTGGTCGGATCCAGGCTTCACAACTTGCTGAGAATGAGGAAGTCAACTGCTATTTGGTCGGGTCTAGGCTTCACGGTAACTTACTGGGGAAGAAAATGAATTAACTGTTATCTGGTCGGATTCCAGGCTTTGCATAAAATTTCTTGGAATTGAACTGTTATCTGGTCGGGTCCAGGCTTTACAACAACTTGTTGGGGATAAGGAAGTTAACTGTTATCTGGTCGGATGCAGGCTTTGCAGTAACTTGAAGTGGTAACTACTATCTGGTCGGGTCCAGGTTTTATGGTTTTTGGAAAGTTGTACTATTATCTAGTCGGTTCCAGGCTTCGTAGTGTCTCTCTGGGGATCGTAGTTAGTTGTTATTTGGTCGGGTTCCAGACTTCATAATAACTTTCTTGAAAACTGACATCTGGTCAGGTCCAGGCTTTGTAGATTTCTGAGGTTGATGAGGTTAATTGTTATATGCCCGGGTCTAGGTTTCACAATGAATTTCTAAGGGTAATTGTTATCTGGTCGGATCCAGGCTTCATAAACCCTAGTCTGGTTGAGTCTAGGTTCTTCTATATTTTGAAGAGTTAAACTATTATCTGGTCAGGTCCAGGCTTTAGTAACTTAAAATTGAGATTAAATGTTATCTGGTCGGGTCCAGGTTTCAGAAACTCAAATTGTTATCTGGTTGGGTCCAGGTTTCAGCAATTGATAAAGTCAAATTATTATCTGGTCGGGTCCAGGCTTTATAGTAGTTTGAAAGTTTACACTATTATCTGGTCGGATCCAGGATCTATAGTGACTTGAGAAGTTGACTATTATCTGGTCGGGTCCAGGCTTCGTAGTAGTTTTTGAAGATAGTAAAGGTTTTGTTGATGACTTTACTGGGGATCAGGGGTTGTGGCCCTATGATTTGTAATAATCTGCAAGGAAAAACTCAAGCTGGAGAGTGTAGACTCAGTCGGGGAGGACAGACTCAGCTTGGGAAGGATATACTCAGCTGGGGATAACAGGTTCAGTTGGAGAAGATAGACTAAAGCTGGGGAATTTTGTACTCAGCTGGGGAGTTATGTTACTCGTTGTTTATTGGGGAAATAAACCCCGTTGATAAACTGCTGAAGAGGTGAATTATTTTTAGCAAGAGATCCACAAGGCTTCTACTTGTAAGATTCAATTTAGACGGGGAAAGAGCTGCCAAGAGATTGAGACTCTGTTTGGAGATTATCCTATGCAAAGAGACTTTGTGAGTAACTTTGTTGAGGAGGATGTTAATGAAATAACTCTATGGGGTATTCCATATTCATTAAAGAGGTGCTTGTTACTGCTTAGGTCATATGTGCCAAATAGTTTTAATTATGTTCATATGCATATGTTCATTCAATTTTAGTCATTGGACAAGTTTGCATTCAAAACAAAGACAGGAAGTTTGCACTTCAAAATATATTTGTATTGATATTTTTCCCATGAGTAGACATTTTTTGTACAAAGAGACGAACATCCTAGTAAGAGGAAATCGTCGAAAGGAAAACAAAATTGAAAATAAAAACTAATAGCCATGTGAAATGATCTCATTGCCTTCCAACTCTACTATTTCCCCAATGTCTTCGAATGCCCTTTGCCATTGACGGAAGTTAATTGGATTGATCTTGGACCGTTTGAACTCGGACCTTAGTGATAAAGTTGACAGTGGTGATTCCACGGGACATAGTCATACACCTTCAATCCTTAATTTTTGCCTGGACCTCCCTTTCGGGTTTTCAGACCACCAGGATACCCTTTTTTGCCCAAGTCGTCGGGATGCCCTTATTTTTCCTAGGTGTGTCAACCTAGCGGGTCTCTTATGCACAATATTTTTTAACTATGCCCGCGTTTATAGGATGTCTGAAGTCTTCACCATCCATGGTAGTCAACATCATAGCACCGCCAGAGAACACTCTTTTGACAACAAATGGCCCTTCATAGGTGGGAGTCCATTTGCCTCTGGGGTCGCCTTGTGGTAGAATGATGCGTTTTATCACTAAGTCACCAGCTTGATATACTCGAGGTTTGATCTTTTTGTTGAAAGCCTTGATCATCCGTTTTTGGTACGTCTGACCATGACAAATAGCAGTCAGTCATTTTTTGTCGATCAAGTTGAGCTGATCCAATCTCGTTTGAATCCACTCGTCTTCGCTTAGGCCTGCCTCGTTCATAATCCTCAGCGAGGGAATCTGAACTTCCACTGGCAGAACAACTTCCATGCCATAGACTAGAGAAAAGGGAGTTACCCCAGTTGATGTTCTAGCTGAAGTGCGGTAGCTGTGGAGAGAAAACGGTAACATCTCATGCCAATCCTTATAGGTTACTACCATTTTCTGCACAATCTTCTTGATATTTTTGTTGGCTGCTTCGACTGCGCCATTCATTTTCGGTCTATATGGAGAAGAATTGTGATGTTTGATCTTAAACTAAGTGCAAAGCTCAATAATCATAGCATTTTTGAGGTTAGTCCCATTGTCGGTGATAATCCTTTTGGGGATACCATAACGGCAGATGAGGTTGTGTCTGATGAATCTGGCTACCACATTCTTGGTGACTGAGGCAAACGAGGCGGCTTTGAATCATTTGGTGAAATAGTTGATAGCGACAAGAATGAAGCGATGTCCATTAGAAGTCGTGGGCTTGATCTCTCCAATCATGTCAATGCCCCACATTGCAAATGGCCACGGAGTGGTCATGACATTCAAAGGGATAGGAGGCACATGGACGTTGTGAGCATAAATTTGGCATTTGTGACAAGTTCTTGAATGTTGATGGCAATCAGCCTCCATTGGTGACCAATAGTAGCCAGCTCTTCAGATTTTCTTAGCCATCGTATGTCCACTTGAGTGAGTACCAAAGATACCAACGTGCATGTCTTCCATGATTTCCTCTGCCTCCTTCTTGTCCACACATCGGAGTATAGTAGATTCATGGTTGCGCTTGTACAATATTCCGTTACTTAGGAAGAATTTGGCCGAAAATCTTCGTAAGAATTTTCTGTCATTGATGGACGATCCCTCGGGATACTCTTGTGCCTCAAGATATCTCATCACCTCATGGTACCATGGCTTTTCCTTGTCAGTGTCAAGTTCACAGCAATGTGCAGGTTCGTCAAATCTTTCAATTGTAATCATAGGGGCTTCGTTGTCCCATCTGACCTTGAACATTGAAGACATGGTTGCCAAAGCGTCAGCCAACTGATTTTCTTCCCTAGGGAAGTGCTCAAAGGTGGTCTCTTCGAAGTAGGGAATTAGGGATAACACAAGTTCCTTGTAAGGGATGAGATTAGGGTGCTTAGTATCCCAATCTCCTTTTACTTGGCTGGTCACTAGAGCGGAATCCCCAAACATATTCAAATGCTTCTCAAGTCAATGGAAGCTTTGAGATCCAAAATGCACGATTCATACTCAGCCATGTTGTCCGTGCAATCGAAGCATAATCTAGAAGTGAAAGGAGTGTGGAAACCTTCAGGAGAGATGATCAAAGCGCCATTTCTGTTACCCAAAACGTTGGAAGCCCCATCGAATACTGTTGTACCCCAAAATTTGCCCTCCCATTTTTCACAGAAATCACAACCCTAGGGTTTCTCAAATATTCAAGATTGGCTCAGGAATCGGTCAGACAGATTTTCTCCTTTGACAGTAAACCAGCAATTAGGGTTTTTCTTACATTTCTCAAAAGAATTGAATTCTCAGAAAGTCAATTGGCTGTCACATGTTTTCATGCTCTCTCAAATTTACTGAAAAGGTAGTGTTTGTTTGATCCAGGTTAACCAGATAATTTGCGTCTTTTAAAAACATTTTCTTTGTTTATGGAATAAACATTTGCTTGTTTATGGAATACACAGTGCGTGTTTTGATTGGAATACAGTTGCAAGATTACAGAGTTGTTGGATTACTTAGAGTTTAAGTTATCTTGATTGGAATTATTGAAATGCAGTTTCAGTTATCTTGATTAGGGAATCTTTAAGAATCAGTGAAGACACAAAGAGAGAATTACAAGTTACTAACAGTAATGGATTTTATTGAACATCAGATTATCCCATAAAGACTTTCTTCATTTATTTCAAATGTTGTTACAAAAAAACAATTTATTATTCAAATGCTTTAGGTTTTACAACTTATCGTATTTGAAAAATAAATTAATACAACTGATTGAAAATCTCTCTAAATTACAAAGAAATAAAATCTAAGCCTAAGGATGACTAAGCTTCCATTTCTCCCATGCTTGCCAAAGAATCTCTTGCTTCCTCTGCTTTGCCACCATCCAGTTTGCGCTCACATGAAAGAAAGATAGAAAAATAATTAGCACAGTTAATTGGACGTGAGTAAAATTTTCCAAAAGACAGAAAAAGTGTTCATCATTAAAGTTTGCGACTTGGAATCAGAGGGCTATAGTTTTAATTCATCACATTATTATTTTCAAATTACAAGAAGTTTATTTTTCTTGGTTCACAAACAAGAGAAATAGAGGCAAGCTATCCAAACAAGAAATGCATGGCCAAAACATATTCCAAACTGCAGCATGCTGTCCAAACAGCATAAACAAGCAAACAAGGCCCAATGGCCAAACAATGCAGCAAATTGGACAAAGTACAAGCAAACATGCAGCAAGCTGTTCAATTAAAGAATGCAAGCAATTGTCCAAAGACAAACTAAATAGCAACCGAAATACAAATTGGATGCAGCAGTGCAAGCAATACAAGCAAGCAAAACAAAGTACAAGTACCAGCAGCATAACAGTTGGGACAAGCAACAACAGCATGGAAAAAGTACAATGCAACAAATTGGACAAAGTAGCATACAAACAGCAGGCAATAAATACAGCATTATGGTAAACCAAGCCAACAAGCAAGGGGCTTGTTTCAATATCCTTTTCATCATTTTCCAAGATTTTGCAAACTTTTCAGAGAAAAAAGGTGAAAAGCAATTTGCTTTTATCATTGAGAGAGGAGAGAGAGGAAAGAAATCACCTAATTTATTGGAATTGCACAAAAGGTACAGCTTGGCTATTCTGCCCACAGGATGTAAAAAAAAAAGCAAATATAACAGCAGGCAAACTGTAAGAAAGAGTAAAGGGAACATTTGATAAAAACTCAGAAACAGGGCCAAACCAAAAAAAAACAAAAAGCTTGCAAATTATCAACAAAAACATTCACAAAGATTTAAACTTGTAACTCATTTCCAACATTCAAAAACTTCTGCCAACCAGTTTCAAATCACAAAACAACCAAAAAAAACCCAAGCTCACAAGGCCTGCACTGTCAAAGTCCCAAGCCAGTTTCCAAACCTGTAAACCAACTCTCAAAACCTCTAAACCTGTAAACCAACAATAAACAGCCAAAACATGTAAACCAACTCTCAAAACATTTCAAACCTGCATAACCAAACTGCAAAATATTTCAAACCTGCATAACCAAACTGCAAAACATTTCAAGCCTGTTAACCAATACCAAACATACCAAGAAAACTATCCAAAACAACAAACACAACTCAGAAAAGCCTCCCAATAAGAAACCAACCTTCAACTATAGCAAAAGTATCAATCCAAAAACAGTTCAAAAACCAAATGGCCTAAGAGCAATCCCAGATAATCAAACATCATCAAATTTCAAACACAACATCCAACAAACTTACAAATCAAGACTCAGAAGAATCATCATCATCATCCAACATAGAAGATAGTAAAGAAAAGGTTACCAGAAAGAGCTCACGCATTCAATCCTTATTTCTTCTCCTCACGCCTCCGGCCACTAGGGAGCGTTAATTTCTATCTCACCTTTCCTCTCCTTTTCACAGAGAAAATTCCACAGGTATGACTATTTTATCTCACTCATAACACTTCCTGCGTCTCAAGCATAGCACAATAGGTTAATAGAAAAAAAACATGAACAGAGCATGCGAAACCTATGAAACTGTTAAGCCAAAAAGCAGAACTATACCTTTTAAAAGCAAAACCATTGATCATTGTGAGGAGGTGAGAGAAAGAGAGCTCCGGAAACTTGAGGGTAGAGAGAAGATCAGATCAAAACATTTCAAACCTCTTTTGATAAATCCATTTCAGAACTTAGGGATTTCCTGAAAAAAAGTGTAAATCAGAATGAGATCAAAAGGCCAAAAAGAGCGTTTTTCTCGTGAATTAGGAAGAGGGATAGGGACAGAGTGAGAAAGATGAACAAGAGAGGGACGAAGGGACGATAGCGCCGCTGTGAGCGCAAAAGATCGCAAACTCTAATTTTTCATTTACCCTAATCAGAAACAATTATGCAAGAGTAGTGTATTGGGCCTGTCTTGGCAAAACCCCTAAGCCCATGCGTGTTTTCTGGTTTCCCCACCCCCCCTTCTGGCCTTTTTCTTTTTGTTTCAGCAATAAACACAAATTCCTCTTTGGGCCTAACATCCCAATTCACCCAAGCCCATTGTTGTTTTTAATTTGCTTCTTTCTTTTGTTTTTTATTACTAACTAAAATATGAAACATATTTTTTTGAGTTAAATCTTGAAAATCAATTTTCACTTATATATATATATATATATATATATATATATATATATATATATATATATATATATATATATATATATATATATATATATATATATATATATATATATATATATATATATATATATATATATATATATATATATATATATATATATATATATATATATATAACTTATTTTTATTAATTTTCTTTCATTTGATAAAACACAAAAAAGCATTTAAATTAGTTTATTTTCTTTTTTTATCTACGTAATTAATAAAATACACAAAAAATATAATAAATTTTTTTAACTTAAAACATTTTCTTTTTTAGATTAAGTTTTATTTTTCTTTTTCAAGTAAATACATACAATTCATACCTTATTGATTTTATTTCATAAATTATCATAGCTTTATATTGAATCGCACAATAATTCGATTTGGTTGTATTATTTGGACATTGCTATTTTTATGTGATTCATCCCCATTTGTAATAATTGTACCCCCATTCTCTGATTCTTTTGTAATAGCTTAGAATTTTAATTCCCGCAATTTATTGCTTTCTATATACTACCTAGTAATTAGGCATGTATGGCAAGATTCAAAAATCAATCGCTAGATGACCTAATCCAAGAATAAATAACTTGAAATCAACACACTTCTCACACGCGCACCTCTAGGGTAACCTCGCTTGTTGCCTCGGAAATACAATCATGTCCCTCGAATATGCGACACTCTACCAAACGACCCTTCGATAAACAAAGATCGTAGTCCCTCGATGACCCTCGATGTTGCCTTCGATAAAATGATCTCGTCCCTTACAAAATTTCTAGAGCGTCTCACAAGTTGCTTTCAATGATTGTAAAATTGACCCGCGCCTGTCCCTTTACATCCAATGATGGGGCTTCTTACCAAATCAATAGTAAGATAGCACCATTAAAAGGAAGAAGAAAAGAACAACTTAAAGACCTTTCGAGTAGATAAATTCTCTCTTAGTTACTCGCTTACTCACGACAAAAAACTTTTACACCTACACCTCCATTTCAAAAACACTTTCAAAAGACAAAACGTTTTGCGTACGTTCTTATAGAGACGAGAACCATGGAGAAACCTCTTTTCAAAACGCTATTCGAAACACGATTCACAAAAACCTCATTGAACTATTTTTTGAAACAAAACTTTGTATATGTTCTTATAGAGACGAGAACCATTACAAAGAGACTTTCCAAAATACTTTCAAAAAAACCACACCACAAGCACACAATCAAACAAAAGAAAGTGATCTAAACGAGTAACTAAGAGCCCATGGAAAACCATGGATGAAAAGGGTGCTAACACCTTCCCTTTTCATAATCTACCCCCTGAACCCGAGAAAATTCTCGAAAGGTCATTCTTGTGCTTTTTTACCTTTCCTTTTGGATAAAAGAAAAGTCAGTGGCGACTCTTGCTAACCGCACAAGTGCGAACGAAACGCAAAACCTCAAGTCAGTTCTCCCACCACATCACAAATACCATAGTCCATCAGGATCCTTGTTCAGGTACGTCATATGGTTCAGGTTTCGCACAGTCGGTCACTAGCATGATGTTCTCATAAGGGAAGTCGAAGTTCATAAACTGATAATCATCCATAGCTTGATGGGCTAAATGATCTGCTAGTACACTTACTTTGATGGCTTTTTGCATTGTGTATTGAATGTCGTACTCAGTCAAGATCATTTACCATCTAGCTATCTGTCCGGAAAGGGCAGGTTTCTCGAAAATGTACTTGATTGGTTCCATTTTAGAAATCAACAGAGTGGTATGAGTCAACATATATTGTCTTAGCTAGCGAGCAGCCCATGCCAGAGTGCAGCAAGTTTTCTCGAGCAGTGAATATCTAGTTTCACAGTCGGTAAACTTTTTGCTCAGGTATTAAATAACATGCTCTTTTCGGACAGACTCGTCATGTTGGCCCAAAACACACCCCATAGAATTCTCTAGTACTGTCAAGTACATGATCAAGGGTCTTCCTTCAATTAGAAGCATGAGAATAGGAGGTTCTTGTAGGTATTATTTGATTTTGTCAAAGTCAGCTTGGCACTCATCATTCTATCTGACTACCTGATCTTTCTTCAAGAGTTTGAAGATTGGCTCACAAGTAGCAGTCAAGTGAAATATGAAGCGGGCGATGTAGTTGAGACGACCCAAGAATCCTCTAACTCCCTTTTCAGAATGAGGGACTGGCATTTCTTGGATGGCCTTCACCTTGGCAGGATCAACTTCAATGCCTTTATTGCTGACAACAAAACCTAGAAGTTTCCCAGATCGTACTCCAAATGTGCATTTGTTAGAGTTCAACCTCAATTTGTACTTTTTCAGCCTTTCGAATAGTTTGTACAGGTGATCGAGATGTTCTTCTTCATTTTGTGATCTGGAAATCATATCATCCACATATACCTCTATTTCATGATGGATCATATCATGAAACAAAGCTACCATATCTCTTTGATATGTTGCCCCTGCATTCTTTAATCCGAACGACATGACCTTGTAGCAAAAGGTGCCCCATTGTGTAACGAAAGTTGTTTTCTCCATGTCTTCGGGAGCCATCCTTATATGTTTATAGATGGAGAAACCGTCCATAAAAGAGAAGACTTTATGCTGAGCAGTGTTATCAACTAAGACGTCAATGTGTGGTAGAGGGAAGTCATCCTTGGGGCTTGCCCTATTTAGATCCCTATAGTCTACACACATGCAAACTTTTTCGTCTTTCTTCGACACTGGCACCACATTGGAAACTCGTTGGGGATAGGATGTCACAGCAAGGAACCCTGCATCAAATTGTTTCATCACTTCAACTTTTATCTTTTCAGACATGTCAGTCCTCATGCGACGAACCTTTTGTTTGACGGGAGGACAGTCTTCTTTCGGCGGGAGACAATAAACTATGATGTCAGTATCCAACCCTGGCATATCTTCATAAGACCAAGAAAATACTTCCACATAATCGTGAAACATCTGAACCAACATGCTCTTGACATTGTCTTCTAAGTTAGCGCTGATCTTGATTTCCTTCTTATCTGCCTCAGTACCCAGATTGATGACTTCAACTGAGTCTTTGTGCGGCTGAATAGCTTTTTCCTCTTGTAATAGAAGTCTGGATAATTCTCCCAGTATGTCACAATCTTCCTCGCCTTCGTCTTCAGCTTGGTTGATTGGGAATTCAAAGTCATAGTCAGTAATAGTAGAGTCAATGGCAATAAGATCCAGAGTGGATGAGGACCTGCAAGAGTGTGTGTATGTGCATGTAAGATACATGGCTATTTTTTTGAAATATGTATTTGAAAGAAAGGAAAGACAATGAACACAAATATTTGAATTCAAAAGAGTCCAATGTACTAAATGATCATATGATTAGATGAACATAAATAGAACCCTTGACAAATGGACCAAAGTGCCCCGGGCCAGGTACATGGCTGAAAAGTCATTGTTAAATATTACAGACAAAATGTTCTTGAATTGATAAAAAGTAATAAGCAAGTAGATTACTCCTCAACGAAGGAGATGGTAACAAAGTCCTTGGCATGCCAATTCTTCAACTCCGTTTTAGTTGGATACACCCAATCTTCAAATACATCTTCTTCATCAGAATCACCCACGGCGTTGACTTCATGGCTTCCAATGTGTAGAGGTGGCTTTCCAGCACGAGCAAGCCTCACTTCCTTCTGAGCTTTGACAGTGAAGCCCAAACCAAACTTGTCCGCTTTGAATGGGATATCAAGGAGTTACCCCCAAGTATCACAGTTTCCTTCTTCAATTGCCACATGAGCATCTTTGACTGAAACCATCCTCGGCACAGCTTTAACAGCTTTAGACTCATCAGAGGAACATTTGGTAGCAGCAATCATTGGTGGAACGACTTCAAAGGCCTAACACGGGGTCTCAATGAATTCTCCATCCATATCTATGTATTTTAACGAGTTAAGGTGACTTACCATAAACTCTTCTTCTCCACAGACGGTGACTATTCTTCCCTTGACTGGATATTTGAGTTTCTGGTGGAGACTTGAGGTTACTGCCCCAACTTTATGGATCCACGGGCGATCTAACAGACAAGAATAGGCAAGACGGATATCCATAATGTAGAAGGTGGAGTTGAATATTTGGGATCCCACCTTGATTGGAAGGTCTAATTCCCCATGAACTGTCCTCTTTGATCCATCGAACGCCCTTAAAATGATATCACTTAGCTTCAAGACTAAACCTTCACAGTCAAGACGGTCTAATGCCCCCTTGGGTAATACATTCAGAGAAGAACCAGTGTCGACTAGCACATGTGCTAAGGTAGTCCCTTTGCACTCGACAGAAACATGTAGAGCTTTATTGTCATTCTTTCCCAAGAGGTGCTAAGTCAACATCTGAAAATCCCAAGCCATTATCACTCGTCAGACTAGCCACGCAATTCTCAAATTGGTCCGTTGTTTTCTCATGGGGGACGTGAGCCTTTTTCAGGAATTTGATTAATGTTCGACCATGGGCATCGGAACAAAGAAGCAAGGACAACATTGAAATCTTAGAAGGAGTTTGTCCCAACTGTTCCACAATCTTGAAGTCGCTTCTTTTTATTATCTTCAAGATCTCGTCCATCTCACGAGCGGAGGGTTCTCCATCAGCAATGTCCTTGGAGGGTATTTCAGTTACTACCGGCTCAACAACTTTTTCCTTCTCCCTTGCATCGGTACTTGGCTTGGCAACAGTAATGCGGATGGGCGCTTTTGTAATCGCTGGTGGTGAGATACTGGGTGCAAATATTCTCCCTATTCTAGTTACTTTGCTTGAGCCAGTTATGTGACCGACATCTTCATCTTTTTCTTCTTCTACCCAAGCGTCTTGTTTAATCCCATGATAGAACACCTCAACACCATAATTCCATGGTACCGCCTTGTTTGAAGAGTAGGGAATTGGTCCAGGATTGGTAATTAAGGGAGAAATAGTGGGTTCATTTGAAATCCTAATAGGACCTTTGGAGGTGATCCTAAGAGGCTTGTTTGAGATGGTAATAATGGAGAGGTCTTCACATTTGTTAATAAAACTTTTGGCAAAAGGAGTCTTTTCAAATAGAATTTCGTGGCTATCCATCAGGCGTTGAATTCCTTTCTTCAGCCCTTCACATCCATTGAGTTGTCTTGTACAGCACACACAGTCTTTTAAATAGCCAGGGAAAATCCTAGCTTTCAATAGGTTCCTTTTGCTGATATTCAGCAGAGTGGTCAATTCTTCAACAGAGGCAACAAAAATTGTATCTTCAACAACATTAATACTCTTGTCATGCTTTGGCATAAGTGCAATGATTATATTCGGAGTTGGAGGAGGATCAAACTCAATGGTCTTGTTATCAATCAAGTTCTGGATTTTATTCTTCAAGGCCCAGCACTGGTCAGTCTCATTCCTGGGGCTGCTTGAGTGGTAAGCACATTAAGCATTCGGATTATACTTTGGCGAAGAGGTATCCGGGTTGGCAGGTGGATCGGGAAATTTCACTAAATTAGCCTTTAGCAAATGTTGAAGGGCTTGAGGCAGTGACATGCCTAACCTCGTAAATTGTCTTCTTGGAGTTTCAAAATGTTGATGATTTGCAGATGGTCTTGGAGTAGGAGTTGGATTGGAGATTCGGACGGCATTGGCAGATGGATGATCATTCTTCTTGGTATGGGCCCTTACCCCGTACACAAAATTGACTTCCTTTTTTGCAGCAAAATGTTTCTTGATAGAATTGGAAGTGGAGGTAGATACCATAGATATATTCCCACTTTTAATGCCACTTTCAACTCTTTCGCCGGTTAAGATTAATTCGGTGAAACCAGAAGAAGAGCAGCCAACCAACAGATTAAAGAAAGGACCAGATAAAGTGCCCATGAACATATCAATGTGCTCCCTATCAGTCAAGGGTGGTTGAACCCTACTGGCAAGGTCTCTCCATTTTTGCGCATATTCTTTAAATCCTTCATTCTTTCCCATGGTCATATCTTGCAACTGAACCCTCATTGGCGCCAAGTCGGTGTTATACTGGTACTGATGGTAGAATGCGGTAGCTAAATCTTCCTAGTTATTGATGCGGGAACCACCTAACTGATAAAACCATTTAAGTTGCGTTCAGGCCAAGCTCTCTTGGAAAAAGTGAACCCAGAGCTTCTTATAAGTAGTGTGCGACTGTATCTTGTGCACATAAGATTTCAAGTGGAGTTTTGGACAAAAAACTCCATCGTACTTTGCAAAGACTGGTATTTTGAATTTGTGGGGAATGACTACCCCAGAGATCAATCCCAAATCATCAAAATTTAAACTGGGGACGGCTTGGATTTCAACAGCTTTCAATATGTCTTCTAACTGCTTGTATTTGATATCGGCAGGTGGATACTGCTCATCGAAATAATCATCATCAGATACTTGATCATTAACACAGTTATCCCGAGTACTCTTGACCTCACCAATATGGTTCTCATCTTCTTTAGACGAATCTTCTCCTACTGGGATCTGACGGACTGTCTCCTTGAACCTTCTACCCATGTTGAGTAGAGCTTTCTTCTTGGGCTTCTTCTTAACTTCCAGCAATTCCATCATATCTTGCTTCCTCTTGGCTAGGGTCAGTAGAGTCTCTTGGAATTGAGAGTTTTGTGTCTGGAGATCCTTCACAGTTTTCTCTAGATCCATCTTTCTGAAATAAACAGCAAAAAGATAAGGAAACCTGTTATGTGAAAACTTATCATGTTATGATGCATGGAATATGCATATGCAAATGATTTCAAGGATTTATTGAGATTTAAATTTTTATAGACAAAAGAGTGAACAAATGTCAATTTTCATTAATTAACTTGAAAATATTACAACATGCCTCTTGGGCTTCTAAGATAAAAAGACTGAACGCATCCTCTTCGATGCAAGGTAGGCGTTCACACTTTTCTCCTCTTGTAGCTGCTTTGTAAGCTCCAAGACCCTCTTCTCACTAGCATAGAATTGAGCCTCGAAAGTATCTCGTTCTACATTCATCTGAATCCAACCCTTTTGCAAGTATTCGAGAGAGGTAGGCATGTCGAGATGGAGGATGGTGTACGGGATATCTCCTTCAATAACAGGCTCCATGATGACTGGTAAGATGGAAGGATAAGGCATCACAAGTTTCTTAGCATGGTCTCGTACCCACTTAAGGTAAGGCTCAAGGGGAATGGAATTCTTGTGTCCCAGCGTCTTGCTATCCACCTTGTTCACCATCCTCCAAGCTCGGATAAACCTCTGACGGTAACCTTGATCGTCATTCTCGTAGTCAAATACCACTCCTTGGATCAGCATCTCGTGTGAACCATCTCTTTGGGAGTAACCAAATTGTCGTAAGGCTAAGCAGGGGTTGTAAGTGATACCTCCTCTAATGCCAAGCAATGGGACATTATGGAATTATCCACAATGGTCGGCGATAGTAACATTCTCCAAAGATCGGGAACACCAATGAATATCTAAATGTCTGAGCGTCATCAACCTATGGGACCACCTTGAACCTTGCTCATTTTTCAACACAGATTGGGGAAGATGCAAAATAAACCATCTTGCCAAGAGAGGAGTGCAACACATAAGGATACCTCTCTTCCTCATAGTGCGAGAGTGAAAATAATGTAGGATGTCTCCTAACAAAGTAGGCATCGGGTTACGAGACATGAAGACTTTGACGGTGCTTACATCTATGAGTTGGTCAGGATTTGGAAACAAAACCATCCCATATATGAGAAGGACCACAATTTCCTCAAAATCTTGTTATTCTAAATATTTCCAACAATCTTGAGCTTTCTCAAACAAGAACTTGGCCAAGAAACCTTTGACACCACTCCTTGTTTCCTAATTAGTTGTGACATCAGATTGTTGCAAGTGTAGGGCTTGAGAAATATCTTCAGGTTTTGGATCTCTTTCCGTACCATTGAAGGGTAGTTAATTGAGAATGGAAATCCTCAAGAGTTGTGAGAATTCCTCCAAAGTTGGCACAAGTTGATAATCAGGAAAAGTGAAGCAATGGTGTAGAGGATCAAAGAATTGGAAGAGCACCTTCATCATATCTTCATCAATGTTGGAGGTAACCAAGTTTAGGAGGCGACCATGTCTTTCGGTGAATGGAGAATTCTCAGGGACCCTTGATTTTAACTCTTTGAGTTGAGGAGGGATCCTTATGAGATTGACTTGAATGGTTTTCCTGCGAATAGAAGCCATATCCTACAAAACAGAACAAAGATAAATCCCAAAAATCCTTGAAATGGTTAGTGAGTATGAGTATGATGTTATGATGTTTATGATGTTATGATGTTATGTACAGGTAAATATATACAAACAAGACAAACAAGTCCTTAGGTTTAGTCTTGCATGGAGTCTCATAGGTAAGTACCCTCTTGAAGTTTAGTTGGCTCAAACCTGTCCTATAAATAGTAACCGGGTTCTAAGGGATCTCAATATCACTGATTTGTCTTCTTGGCCATTGTTTCAGCACAAGCCTCTTTCACGGTGATCGAAATATCCCAAAAATCAAACCTCAATGAGTGTAGTATCAAGTATCTACCAACTTTGGACTGCATCAAAGTCGGTCATCTCACTACGTCCTAATGGCCAAGTTGGTTAAGTAAAGGTTCTAAAAGTGAGTTAGTGCTTCATGACATCACTCAGCGGCCCCGTATTCTCCTTGACTACTCAAGGGCTACCGGTACCCACAAATATGTCACACTAACATAGTTATTTCTTAAACCGTGTCGGTATACCTCACACAGTTTCCACAATGTATTGCTACTTACCTATAAAGTATCCCAAATTCGGGTGGAGGATTTAAACAAGCCCAAATAAGGAACCAAAATGTAATGCAAACAAATCAAACAATGAAAGCAAATAAAGGTGATCTAACCCTAAGATAACCACACTTTTAAGTTTGTCCCCAGCAGAGTCGCCAGTTCTGTGATACAGTGGGATAACTAACTTGGTTGTTTTGCATTTTATCGCAAATGTTGCGGTTAGCAAGAGTCGCCACCGAATTTTCTTTTATCCAAAAGGAAAGGATGAAAAGAACAGGAAAGACCTTTCAGATTATTTCTTGAGTTCGGGGGGTAGATTATGAAAAGGGAAGATGTTAGCACCGTTTTCATCCATAGTTATCTATAGGCTCTTAGTTTCTTTCTAGATCACTTGCTTTTGTTTGAAAATGTGCTTTGTATGGTTTTTGAAAGTATTTTTAAAAGACGCCATCGTTTAGGCAAACTTTGTAATAGTTCTCATTCGTAAGAACGTATACAAAGTGTTGATCTTTTGAAAATGTTTCAAGTTTGGAAAATGTTTTGAAAGTATTTTTGAAAGTGTTGGTGTTTGTTTTGAAAATAAGCAAGGAGTGTTTGATTTGAAATTGAGAAAGAAACAAGGAACAATCTACCTACTCAAAAGTATTAGTTCATTTCTTCCTTTCCTTTGATATTGCTATCTTAGCATTGATTTAGTAAGAAGCATTATCTTTGGATGTAAAGGGATGGGCATGGGTCATCGTATAGCCATGATAGCAATATTGTGAAATATCTTAGCAATTCTCTTTGAGGGACTAAGATCATTTTGAAAGGCAACATTTGATAGCATCATCGAGGGACTATGATCTTGTATTTTTGATTGCTTTTTGCTAAGATACCCCACATGCATAACATGGCCATTTTTGTAAGGCAACAAAGTGGAATTACCCTAAGGGTGTAAGTGTGCAAGTGTGTTAATTTACATGCATTGTTTTGTCTTGAGTTAGGGTTTGCTAACTTGTTGATTTTATCTTTCCATACAAACTCTAATTTACTAGCATTTATATAAAGCGTTAAATTGCAGAAAATAAAAATACTAAGCTATTACATCATTAGGAGAGGGGTGTACAAATTTACAAATGGGGGTTTTTTTGCAAGAAAATTAAATCTAATTAACTATTACAAACCATATTGAATGAATCTATAATAATTGAATAAATAATAATGAAAAAATGCAAATGGGTAAAGAAATGATTTTGTTTGATTTTATGAAAGGTTTTAACCTAAACCTAATTGAGAAAATAATTAATGAAAAATTAACTAAAATGAACTTAAACTAATTAAGAAAAGAAATTAATTTAAAATGATTATTTAGGGTTTTTTATGAAAAGGTTTTAAATAATGAAAATAACATGAGAATTGATTAATTAAAAAGAAACCTAAGTTCTAAATTGATTTTAATTTACAAGAAAATAATATAATAATTAATCCTAAGTGTAAACATTAATTATTGTTATATAAAGGAATTAATTTGTTAAAAGAAAATATTTTGGTCTTTTTATTTTATGAAGAAAAATAAGATATATAAGTGTAAATAAATAAAATATTTATACTTTTGTATTTTTTAATAATAAAAATAAATAATGATAAAAATAATAATGATAAAAAAATAATATGAAAGATAAAAATGAAATAAAGAGAAGAAGAAAAGGGAAATAATAAAATAAGGGGCCAGGGTTGTATGAGCAAACAATGGTTAGGAGTTAGAAGAAAAATAAAAGCCCAAAGGGGACAGCCCCAAGCGCTATTCAAACAAAAAAGAGAAAACAGAAAATATGAAGAAAAAAAAAAGCAAAATAGACGTTGGGGCTCGAACCCAGGTCCTAAGGGTGACAGGGGCGCACTTTAACCACTGGGATGGTGATACATCAATTAACTTAAACAAAACAATAAATATAATATACAAGTTTTGCCCTGACTGTACTTCATCTTCAACCTCCAGCCAAAGGATCTTTAACTTACTCATTTCTCATCCATTCACAAAACTTCCAACATCAAACTTGTTAGAAATCTTCACACGATTCTGAATATGTAAATAACTTAATCTAATTCTCAAAGATGAGCATGAATTTCTAACAGTACCAAATTCTGACCTAAATATTTTTAGAGATTCAAATTCAAAATTCTCCCTACTCAAGCAACATAAATGAAATCTATGGACATGTATAGTTTCAGGGCAATGATGTCTACATTTTATCTTCACAAATGCAAGCCTAATAATGCCTGAATAATGAGATAGAAGTTCTAGAAAAATACCTCAAAACTGGAAATCATGAAATGAGTTTGAGCTTATTTCAAGTGATGGTGATGATCAGGTTAGCTTCATTGAGTCTCTAGGAAGCTAATGCAATGCTTAGCTTGAGTTGGGAGTGGCTGAAATGGCCTGGAGAAGTCCAATTGCAATGCTCTGTTTTTGAACTTGGAAGTTGACGAAGATGATGTTACAGTCTGCAACAGGGACATGGATGGTTTTTATTTGATGCGGGGAAGCTTTTGAAACTAAAAGGCCAAGAAATGCACGAGGGAAATGGAAGTTTGAAGTTCTTGGTCAGAATGTGCAACAATGGTGGTTTGTGATGCAGTTCTAAGTTTGGGGGAGTTTTAGAGCTTGTGTATTCGTATCCTTGCTTGCAAACAACTTATATGGTTATATGAAAGAGGTTAGAGCACTTGAGGTGGTCAGAAGCACAAGATATAGAGTTATGGCTATGTTACTTGATTTTGAAGAAAAGTGAAAACACGGTTTCAAGGCATAGTATAAGCATGGCCTGAGTTTATGGGAGGCTCTAGACATGTTGCTTTTGCCTTTGACATTGCTTGTGATCAGAAGGAACAAGTGCAAAGCTATATGCATTGACTTTTTGATTAAAGCCTCTTTATAAGAATGGAATGGTAACTTTGTGTCGTAAATGGAAATGCAACTTGGATAATGACTCAAATGCTTAGATCAAAGCTCTAACAGCTTTGTAAACATTTAATTATGGAGTCACAAACAAGTTTGAGGTCTGCAAAGAAAAGATTATGCAGCCTAGGCTTAGATATGAATTCTGGTTCATCATGGAAATGACCTATAATTCAAGAATGAATGTCCAACTTCTTGTCTTTGATTCTCTTTGCTCAAACATGATGTCAATGAGTTCTTGGACATTTTGGAAAGCTTGTAACATCCTATACAACCTCTATGTTGGTCACTTTTGAAAATTCCTCTTGTAACTATGTGAAAAATTGCCATGAAGTTAGGTCAAAATCCTGCCTAAACTAGGGCAAAATTTCACTAAGTTTCCTAGTTTCATGAACATGTATTCACAAAATAATAACTTGAAATCCATGCATTTATAGGAGAAGTTGTGTTCTACAATGTTTTAGATATCATTGATATCTACAACTTTCATGTTGAAAATTTCCTTTGAATCATTTTGCATCATGGTGAAAAATTGGCTCAAAGTTGTGAAAAAATATGAATTTTCAAACACTTAGAAAAATTTCTATGTTTAGAAATTTTGACTTTTCAAAATGAAATCTTGACTTTTTGATTTCTTGATGAACAAGTTTCATATTTTGACATGTTTTGATGAATTGTGATCTTTGACACTTGATTTTGACCAAAAAGTCAAAGTTTGACTTTTCAATGCAGTTGACTTTTGATCAGTTGACTGAAAATCAACTATCAATCAATTAATCTTGAGGGAAGAGTTGAGTTATGCCATTAGGTCAAAATGATGCAATTGAATCCTTGAGATCATGTTTCCAACCAATCAACCATTTGCTAGGTCAAAAATAAGAAATTGCCTTTTCTCAGTCAAAACCCTAATTTTGACCATTTTACCCTTTTGATGATTTGATCAAATTCCTTGAGGAATTATGATCCAAACTTGATAAAATGACATATATGAGTTCATAATGTTGATATGGATCAAAAATTATAAAGTTTGACTATAAATTAACCACATGTGACTTTTTTTAATACAATTGATTTTTAGGTCAATTGATCAATTGACTGAGCAAAAAAATGTGATCCAAGACCTGAAACTTGTCATGAGAAATCTTGAGAGCCCAAATGATCCATGAAAGTTATATGGGGCATTAAAAGTTCATTTATCCTTGTGCAATCTCAAACCCTAATTTTCAGTCATCAGTGCTTGAGGAGGTGTCTTGAGCTGATCAACCCTAGTGCAGTCTTGAACCAAAGGAGATATTGTGAGAGATTACTTAATAAATGAGAGGGCAAATTTTGGGGTACAACAGGAAGTGTTGGTGTATAAAATGTTTTTGTTGTGAGCAAACGAGCAACTGGGAGCATCTTACCTACTTAAAAGGTCTTAATGTTCTTTTCCTCCTCCTTTAGATGTTGCTATAATACCATTGATTTAGTAAGTAGCCCCGTCATTGGTTGTGAAGAGACGGGCATGGGACATTTGCATAGTCATAGAAGGAAACCTATGGGACGTTTTAGCAATACCTTTTTGGGACTAGATCATTTACCAAATGCAACATTGAGAGTCATCGAGGGACTACGATCTTATATCGAGGGTCTTTGCTAAAACGCCCATATTCGAGGGACATGACTATTTTTCCGAGGCAACAAGTGAGATTACCCTAAGGGTGCATATGTGTGAATAGTATGGTTGATTGCATGCATTTTGTCTTTGAATTTTAGGTTGTCTACTTGTTGGTTTTATCTTGACAAATATCCTAATTACTAACATTTGTACAAAAGTAATAAAAATGCAGAGAAAATAAATTCTACACTATTACAACCATATTGAATATCAAGAAAATATAAAGGCAAAATAAAATAAAGAAAGAAAAATGGTTTTTTCGATCTAGGCAGAAAAATCCTTTGATTCTTCCCTTTTTGGCTTCCTTCGATTTGGACCTGGAGTCAGTGAGGTCATGCCTTTTGATTTGGGCTTAGCCTGGGGCATGAGATGCAGCCTTCAATTATGCCTTCATGCCTCCTTCGAATGGGGCCTAGAAGTAACATGGCTATCCTTCTGGCGGCCTCTTTCGTTCAGCATGGAGTGCCCTCTCCACCCTAAGTCCCTTGCTGCATCCTTCGATTGGGGCTTGGAAGTCAGTGTGGAAGCCTAAGGCTTCGTTCATACCCCATCCCTCATATTTCTTTCGTTTGAGGTTTTAAATAGAAACACGGCTTGAGGCCATGCTGGAATTGTCTCATGGCCAGGTTAGTTCTTAAAGCATGTTTAAATAAACAAGAAGCAAAACCAAGAAGGTTATCAATGAAAGCAAGTTAAAAGGGTGGAAACGAAAAGAAGAAAAATGTTATGTACATGTTTGAAATGAAAAGAAAGTTTATTCACATGTTATGCTAAAAACGAAAGGTTCAAGGTTAAGAGGGACTTACCTTGCTTGAGGCTGGGACATGTGGGTTGGACCTTGAGTGGCTGTCTAGATGCTTTTGGATTCAAAGGGAAGGAACAAAGGTGAAATTTTTAATGCTGGAGTCGAATGAGAAGACTAAGTGTGATGTTCTTTCTACTGGATTCGAAGGAAAACAAAGTGTGGAGATTTTTCAGATTTGAAAGAGGCAAATGTTTAAATTATGTGTTTATGTTTGGTGAGTGTTTAAGTTTTTTTGAGAGTGTCAAATATTTGTTCCTCAGTCCTTGGATGTGTGTCTAACCCTTAAACATGTTATGGAGCCTCTTATTTATAGGCAAAGATGGCTGAAGTTTTGGAGGGAAAACAATTTGAAAAATTTGAGTAAACTGCTTTTTGTAGCTTTCGAGGGACAATGTTCGTATGACATTTTGGTGCAAGAATGGGGTAGTGTTTCATGACTGTTGTGCAGCAGTTTTGGAGCATTATGGCCAGTGTACCAGGCCTGAACTTGGCAGCAAGCATCTTTTGAATATTTCATCCTTTTGTTTTGACCCCCTTCGTCCAGATTCTTCTTCCAACAATGTTATTTAATTTTCCTCCAACAAGCGTCCTTCGAATGGGTCACTTTTGTGCATCCTTCGAAGGAGTCAAAAGTGTGCCCCCTTGGATGGCTCACCAAATTATGCCTTAAGGTGGGTCTTTTAAGTCCTTCGGATGGGCCATCAAACATGTCCTTTGAATGGGACACCCAGACATGTCCCTTGAATGGGTCATGTATGTATCTTTGAAAGGACAAAATGTGTCCTTAGAAAGGACTAGTAAGGTATATCCTTTGATAGGGAATCCTATGTATGCCCTTCAAATCCACTAACCATGTATGCTAAAGGTTGTCAAGGGTGGAATTGAAGCATACTAAAGGGAAATGTGTCCAGTCAAAGCAAGCGTAAACATAGTCAATGTCCTGTTGAAGCCTGTATGCAGGAGGTCTAAACTTTGTGACTCCAAGAAAGCACACAAGAGGCCAATTCTCAAACGAAGACTTGCATGAAGGTAGCCACATGCCCAAAGGAAAGAGGCATCCAGGGGGCAAAAAATGGCACAAACGAAGCTTGCAACAAAGAAGGGCCCCATGCCCCAAACGAAAGAGGCATGCAAAGGTGTGCAATTGAAGAATGCCAAAAGGAGGCTTTTTTCCTTGGAATCGAAGGAGGCTACAAGAGTCTCTTGCCTTGTTCCTGCTAGCCTGGTGGGCGCTTCTTGCACGCAAGAAGGGCATTATGGCTCAATCGAAGGCTGCCTGCAGCCAACCATTACTTTGTGGATTAAAGCAAATATGAAGAGATCAAATGTTCAAACGAAAAAGGCATGCAGGCAACCATTTCCCTATGAACCATGTGAGGCCAATGGTGTAGTTGAAGGTTGCATGTAGGAACTCCTATTTTATGAATTAGAGTCAGCGCGCCATAGGCCAATGCACAATCGAAGGATGCGAGCCAAGCTTGCATCGAAAGAGACCAGAAGTCCAATCGAAGGATGTGGATTCGAAGCAAACTTTTGTCTTGTCGAAAGGCACATTAACATCTTCAATTTTTTTATTTTTTTATTTTCCTTTAAATAGGTGTTTTGTAACCACACTTGTGAGAGAAATCTTGAGAAAAATGAGCGGGAAAATTTTAGGGTACAACAACGTCCAATGACTAAAATTGAATGAACATATGCATATGAACATGATTGACTGTTAACAAATATATCCATAAGAACGGGAATAAGCATTTACTCAAGATTATAGGGGTTGGAATGGTGTTCAAGTTTTCCATGAATCCCCACAGAGCCACTTCTATGAGACCATCCCCACAGAGTAATCTTCACAAATTCATCCCCAATAAGGATACATTCCCCGCATTTTCCCCAACCTACGGAGTTCCAATCAGTACAGTTCATGGAAATTTTCTTCCCCAACTGAGTTTAAAAAATGTAAAGCCAATTTCCCCGAGAGAGTTTGTTTCCTCAGCGGAATACTTCTCCGTCAACAAGGTTTATTTCCCTAACAGATTACAGTCTCCTCAGCTTGGTCTATTCCTCAGATTGCTATGAATCACTGTCAAAATTCCTCTCCTCATTGAAGCCACCACTATCCCCGGAGTGTCTCTACGAAACCTGGAACCGGACCGGATACCAGTTAACTTTATTCTCCCCGGATGATTCAGAAAGTTATCCATCTCTTTTATCCCCAATCAGGGTATATAAGAATTAAATTCCTAAGTAGAGAAATGAACAACCAATGTCCCTAAAACTCTTCTCCCCAAAGAAGAATTCAACATTCCCCAACGGAGTTTCCTCAAACAAAAGGCAAGAATCCTCAGCGGAAGCATTCTAGACAAGATTTAAGACACACAAACTCTTCATCCCCATCAATAGCCAGGGATTTATTTTCCCAGACAAAATACATCATGGGCTTACAAATACATTTCACAATATTTCCCATTCATACGTCATAGCGTATGAATACGAAACACATGTAGCACAGTCTTATTTATTTTGAGAACATCCTTATGCAATACATTTCATACATCATGACATTGCATACAACTAACTCTTTACCTTTTCAGGAAGGATCAATCAATAGACGAATATCATCAACAATTCTCAAAACAGATTGTAGATTAATTCCCAAAACAAGACGGGGCGACTATCTACATGTTGAATAATTCCTTCAGACATCTTCTGCCTCAGATTAAATCGATCAAAGATTTATTCTGATACTTCTTCCAGTAGACATTCTTCTGGATCAGATTAAATCGACTAAAGATTTATTCTGATACTTCTTCTAGTAGACATTTTCCTCACTCAGATTAAATCGACCAAAGATTTATTTTGATACTTCTTCTAGTAGACATTTTCCTGGCTCAGATTAAATCGACCAAAGATTTAATTTGATACTTCTCCCAGTAGACCTTTTCTGGCTCATATTAAATCGACCAAAGATTTACTCTGATACTTCTTCCAGTTAAAGTCTAGCATAGAATTAGTCTAATTTCTCTATCAACAGTTGCTTTGGATGGAATATATAAGACCATCTCCTACATCTCTTCATTACCTCTCCAAATGTCATCTTTAAGCCCATTCCCGACATAGTCAACCAACAGCATTACTTCGTGCACAAGCGAGTGCAAATTTTTGGACACTTAAGTGTTTAATCATCTTCCACCTTCAAGTCATGAATAGAGGATATGCCAATCTAACTCTTCAGGTTTAAGAATATTTAATAGGGGCAGCTATTGTACCCCAAAATTTTCCCTCCCTTTTCTTCAAGACATTCCTCATAAAAATTCTCAAATGCTCAAGGATTCTCAAGAGTTGATCAAACAAGCTCACCTCCTAAGCATTGGGCCCCCAACTAGGGTTTTGTTTTTATCAAGGGAAATTGGACTTATAATGCCTCAAGTGACTTTCATGGTTCATCATAAGTCTCCAAGAATGCTCATACTAAGTTTCAAGTCTTTCATCACAAATTTTCTCGGTCAATTGCTTAGATGACTGAAAATTAGTTGTATTGGGTAAAAAGTCAAATGTGGTCAACATACAGTCAAACTTCAAGATTTGTTTCCCAACATTAACAATTTGATGTTATATTCATCATTTGATCAAGGGTTTATCATAATTCCTCAAGAAAATCACTCAAATAAACAAAGGGGCAAAATTGTCAAAATTAGGATTTTGACTGAGAATGACTGATCATTGACTTTTGACCTAGTACATGGCCTAATGACTTGAAGCATGATCTTAAGGACTAAAACAAAACATCTTGACCTAATTACATGGTTCAAGACATTTCCAAAGGTGTAAGAGATTGATAGTTGAAGAGTTGAAGTCAACTGATGAAAAGTCAACTGTCACACAAAAGTCAAACTTTGACCTTTTGGTCAACTTTGAACTTCAAAAGTCAAGAGTCATCAAAACATTCAAATTTATCAAGCTTGATTAACAACAATCACAAAGTCAACAAAAAGTCAGAATTTCCAATACTTAGAAAATTCAAAGTGTTTTGTCCTTAATAAATTTACTACTTCATGACCATTTTTCACTAAGATACAAGATGTTTCAAGGAAAACTTTCAACATGAAAGTTGTAGAGCATGATGAACTCTACAAATTTGTCCTTGATGTATGATGTCCAAAAAATGCTTGGATTAGGAGATATAGGCCCATGAAGTCATGAAATTTTTATCTAACACTTAGAGAAATTTTCAACAAGTTTGGTCAGATTTTTATCCCAACTTCTTGGAAATGTTTCACCAACATCCTTGTTGATTTAGCCAAAGTGGTCAACATGAAAGTTTTAGAAAATTTTTCAAGATTTCAAAAACATCCAAGAGCATAAATTTATCATGCTTGAGCTGGAATTTTCGAAGAGATGAAGATGGCATCACAAACTTGAATTTTAGGTCATTCTTTTGAAAACCTTATGATCCAACCTTCAAGCATGTTGCATAATCTTATTTTGCAGGCCTCTAAACTTGTGAATATCTCCATAATTAAATGTTTACATAAACCTTTGAACCATTAACCAAGTTTTTGAGCCATTATCCAAATCATTTTTCCATTTTGGGAAGAAAGGCACCATTTCCAAATTATTTTAATCACCTTAATTTTGATAGAATTAGGCTATATGTCAAATATCTTTTCTAAATAAAACTCAAAATATTTTCTAAATACTTAGAATTATTTAGACTTTAATTAATTTAATTTTGATAAAAAAAGATCAGTTAATCACATTTTATTTTCTTGTAAATAATTAATTTGTACATAGAATTAGGTCTAATACTTTACCTATGATCTTGTATTTTTTATTGCTTTTTGCTAAGATACCCCACATGCATAACATGACCATTTTTGTAAGACAACAAAGTGGAATTACCCTAAGGGTGCAGGTGTGCAAGTGTGTTAATTTACATGCATTGTTTTGTCTTGAGTTAGGGTTTGCTAACTTGTTGATTTTATTTTTCCATACAAACCCTAATTTACTAGCATTTATATAAAGCGTTAAATTGCAGAAAATAAAAATACTAAGTTATTACATCATTAGGGGAGGGGTGTACAAATTTACAAATGGGGGGTTTTTGCAAGAAAATTAAATCTAATTAACTATTACAAACCATATTGAATGAATGTATAATAATTGAATAAATAATAATGCAAAAATACAAATGGGTAAAGAAATGATTTTGTGTGATTTTATGAAATGTTTTAACCTAAACCTAATTGAGAAAATAATTAATGAAAAATTAACTAAAATGAACTTAAACTAATTAAGAAAAGAAATTAATTTAAAATGATTTTTTAGGGTTTTTTATGAAAAGTTTTTAAATAATGAAAGTAACATGAGAATTGATTAATTAAAAAGAAACCTAAGTTCTAAATTGATTTTAATTTACAAAGAAATAATGTAATAATTAATCCTAAGTCTAAACATTAATTATTGTTAAAAAAAGAATTAATTTGTTAAAAGAAAATATTTTGGTCTTTTTATTTTATGAAGAAAAATAAGATATATAAGTGTAAATAAATAAAATATTTATATTTTTGTATTTTTTAATAATAAAAATAAATAATGATAAAAATAATAATGATAAAAATAATAATGATAAAAAAATAATATGAAAGATAAAAATAAAAATAAAGATAAGAAGAAAAGTGAAATCATAAAATAAGGGGCCAGGGGTGTATGAGAAAACAATGGTTAGGAGTTAGAAAAAAAATAAAAGCCCAAAGGGGACAGCCCTAAGCGCTATTCAAACAAAAAAGAGAAAATAGAAAATATGAAGAAAAAAAAGCAAAACAGACGTTGGGGCTCGAACCCAGGTACTAAGGGTGACAGGCGCGCACTTTAACCACTTGGATGGGGATACATCTGTTAACTTAAACAAAACAATAAATATATTATACAAGTTTTTCCCTGACTGTACTTCATCTTCAACCTCCAGCCAAAGGATCTGTAACTTACTCAATTCTTATCCATTCATAAAACTCCCAACATCAAACTTGTTAGAAATCTTCTCACGATTCTGAATATGTAAATAACTTACTCTAATTCTCAAAGATGAGCATGAATTTTTAACAGTACCAAATTCTGACCTAAATATTTTCAGAGATTCAAGTTCAAAATTCTCCCTACTCAAGCAACATAAATGAAATCTATGGACATGTATAGTTTCAGGGCAATGATGTCTACATTTTATCTTCACAAATGCAAGCCTAACAATGCCTGAATAATGAGATAGAAGTTCAAGAAAAATACCTCAAAACTGGAAATCGTGAAATGAGTTTGAGCTTGTTTCAAGTGATGGTGATGATCAGGTTAGCTTCATTGAGTCTCTAGGAAGCTAATGCAATGCTTAGCTTGAGTTTGGAGTGGCTAAAATGGCCTGGAGAAGTCCAACTTCAATGCTCTATTTTTGAACTTGGAAGTTGATGAAGATGATGTTACAGTCAGCAACAGGGACATGGATGGTTTTTATTTGATGTGAGGAAGCTTTTGAAACTAAAAGGCAAAGAAACGCACGAGAGAAATGGAAGTTTGAAGTTCTTGGTCAGAATGTGCAACAATGGTGGTTTGTGATGCAGTTCTGAGTTTGGGGGAGTTTGAGAGCTTGTGTATTTGTATCCTTTCTTGCAAATAACTTGTATGGTTATATGAAAGAGGTTAGAGCACTTGAGGTGGTCAGAAGCACAAGATATAGAGTTATGGCTATGTTACTTAACTTTGAAGAAAAGTGAAAACATGGTTTCAAGGCATAGTACAAGCATGGCCTAAGTTTATGGGAGGCTCTAGACATGTTGCTTTTTCCTTTGACATTGCTTGTGATCAGAAGGAACAAGTGCAAAGCTCTATGCATTGACTTTTTGATTAAAGCCTCTTTATAAGAATGGAATGGTAACTTTGTACCGTAAATGGAAATGTAACTTGGATAATGGCTCAAATGCTTCGATCAAAGCTCTAACAGCTATGTAGACATTTAATTATGGAGTGAAAACAAGTTTGAGGCCTGCAAATCAAATATTATTCAGCCTAGACTTAGATTTGAATTTTGGTTCATCATGGAAATGACCTATAATTCCAGAATGAATTTCCAACTCCTTGTCTTTGATTCTCTTTGCTCAAACATGATCTCAATGAGTTATTGGACATTTTGGAAAGCTTGTAACATCCTCTACAACCTCTATGTTTGTCACTTTTGAAAATTCCTATTGTAACTATGTGAAAAATTGCCATGAAGTTAGGTCAAAATCCTGCCTAAACTAGGGCAAAATTTCACTAAGTTTCCTAGTTTCACGAACATGTATTCACCAAATCATAACTTGAAATCCATGCATTTCTAGGAGAAGTTGTGTTCTAAAATGTTTTAGATATCATTGATATCTATAACTTTCATGTTGAAAATTTCCTTTGAATCATTTTGCATCATGGTGAAAAATTGGCTCAAAGTTGTGAAAAAATATGAATTTTCAAACACTTAGAAAAATTTCTATGTTTAGAAATTTTGACTTTTCAAAATGAAATCTTGACTTTTTGATTTCTTGATGAACAAGTTTCATATTTTGACATGTTTTGATGAATTGTGATCTTTGACACTTGATTTTGACCAAAAAGTCAAAGTTTGACTTTTCAATGCAGTTGACTTTTGATCAGTTGACTGAAAATCAACTATCAATCAATTGATCTTGAGGGAAGTTTTGAGTCATGCCATTAGGTCAAAATGATGCAATTGAATCCTTGAGATCATGTTTCCAACCAAGCAACCATTTGCTAGGTCAAAAATCAGAAATTGCCCTTTCTTAGTCAAAACCCTAATTTTGACCATTTTACCCTTTTGATGATTTGATCAAATTTCTTGAGGAATTATGGTCCAAACTTGATAAAATGACATATATGAGTTCATAATGTTGATATGGATCAAAAATTATAAAGTTTGACTATAAATTAACCACATGTGACTTTTTTTCAATACAGTTGATTTTTAGGTCAACTGATTAATTGACTGAGCAAAACAATGTGATCCAAGACCTCAAACTTATCATGAGAAATCTTGAGAGCCCAAAATGATCCATTAAAGTTATATGAGGCATTAAAAGTTCATTTATCCTTGTGCAATCTCAAACCCTAATTTTCAATCATTAGTGCTTGAGGAGGTGTCTTGAGCTGATCAACCCTAGTGCAGTCTTAAACCAAAGGAGATCTTGTGAGAGATTACTTGATAAATGAGAGGGACAATTTTGGGGTACAACAGGAAGTGTTGGTTTATAAAATGTTTTTGTTGTGAGCAAGCGAGCAACTAGGAGCATCCTACCTACTCAAAAGGTCTTAATGTTCTTTTCCTCCTCCTTTAGATGTTGCTATCATACCATTTATTTGGTAAGAAGCCCCGTCATTGGATGTGAAGGGACAGGCATGAGACGTTTGCATAGTCATAGAAGGAAACCTATGGGACGTTTTAGAAATATCTTTTTGGGACTAGATCGTTTACCGAAGGCAACATTGAGAGTCATCGAGGGACTACGATCTTTTATCGAGGGTCTTTGCTAAAACGCCCATATTCGAGGGACATGAATATTTTTCCAAGGCAACAAGTGAGATTACCCTAAGGGTGCATATGTGTGAATAGTGTGTTTGATTGCATGCATTATGTCTTTGAATTTTAGGTTGTCTACTTGTTGGTTTTATCTTGACATATATCCTAATTACTAACATTTGTACAAAAGTAATAAAAATGTAGAGAAAATAAATCCTACACTATTACAACCATATTGAATATCAAGAAAATATAAATGCAAAATAAAGAAAGAAAAATGGTTTTTTCGATCTAGGCAGAAAAACCCTTCGATTCTGCCCTTTTTGGCTTCCTTCGATTTGGACCTGGAGTCAGTGAGGTCATGCCTTTCGATTTGGGCTTAGCCTGGGGCATGAGATGCAGCCTTCGATTATGCCTTCCTGCCTCCTTCGACTGGGGCCTGGAAGTAGCATGGCCATCCTTATGGCTGCCTCTTTCGTTCAACATGGAGTGCCCTCTCCACCCTAAGTCCCTTGTTGCCTCCCTCGATTGAGGATTGGAAGTCAGTATGGAAGCCTAAGGCTTCGTTTCATACCTCCTCCCTCCTATTTCTTTTGTTCGAGGTTTTAAATAGCAACACGGCTTGAGGCCATGCTGGCATTGTCTCATGGCCATGTTAGTTCTTAAAGCATGTTTAAATAAACAAGAAGCAAAATCAAGAAGGTTATCAATGAAAGCAAGTTAAAAGGGTGGAAACGAAAAGAAGAAAAATGTTATGTACATGTTTGAAACGAAAAGAAAGTTTATTCACATGTTATGCTAAAAACGAAAGGTTCAAGGTTAAGAGAGACTTACCTTGCTTGAGGCTGGGACGTGTGGTTTGGACCTTGAGTGGCTGTTTAGATGCTTCTGGATTCGAAGGGAAGGAATGAAGGTGGAATTTTTAATGTTGGATTCGAAGGAGAAGGCTAAGTGTGATGTTCTTTCTACTAGATTCGAAGGAAAACAAAGTGTGGGGATTTTTCAGATTCGAAAGAGGCAAGTGATTAGATTATGGGTTTGTGTTTGGTGAGTGTTTGACTTTTTTTTAGAGTGTTGAAGATTTTTTCCTCACAGTCCTTGGATGTGTGTCCAGCCCTTAAACATGTTATGGAGCCTCTTATTTATAGGCAAAGATGGTTGAAGTTTTGGAGGGAAAATAATTTGAACACTTTCAGTAAACTACTTTTTGTAGCTTTCGAGGGACAGTGTTCGTATGACATTTTGGTGCAAGAATGGGGCAGTGTTTCAGGACTGTTGTGCAGCAGTTTTGGAGCGTTATGACCAGTGTATTAGGCCTGAACTTGGAAGCAAGCATCTTTTGAATATTTCATCCTTTCGTTTTGACTCCCCTTCGACCAGAGTCTTCTTCCAATAATGTTATTTGATTTTACTCCAACAAGCGTCCTTCGAATGGGTCACTTTCGTGCATCCTTCGAAGGAGTCAAAAGTGTGCCCCCTTGGATGGGTCACCAAAGTATGCCTTAAGGTGGGTCTTTTAAGTACTTCGAATGGGCCATCAAACATGTCCTTCGAATGGGACACCCAGACATGTCCCTTGAATGGGTCATGTATGTATCTTTGAAAGGACCAAATGTGTCCTTAGAATGGACTAGTAAGGTATATCCTTTGATAGGGACTCCTATGTATGCCCTTCAAATCCACCAACCAAGTGTGCTGAAGGTTGTCAAGGGTGGAATTGAAGCATACTAAAGGGAAATGTGTCCAGTCGAAGCTAGAGTAAACATAGTCAATGTCCTGTCGAAGCCTGCACGCAGGAGGTCTAAACTTTGTGACTCCAAGAAAGCACACAAGAGGCCAATTCTCAAACGAAGACTTGCATGAAGGGAGCCACATGCCCAAAGGAAAGAGGCATGCAGGAGGCAAAAAATGGCATAAATGAAGCTTGCAACAAAGGAGGGCCACATGCCCCAAACGAAAGAGGCATGCAAGCAAAGATGTGCAATCGAAGGATTCCAAAAGGAGGCTTTTTGCCTTGGAATCGAAGGAGGCTACAGGAGGCTCTTGCCTTGTGCCTGCTAGCCTGGTGGGCGCTTCTTGCGTGCAAGAAGGGAGCTATGGCTAAACCAAAGGCTGCCTGCAGCCAACCATTACTTTGTGGATCAAAGCAAACATGAAAAGATCAAATGTTCAAACAAAAAAGTCATGCAGGCAACCATTGCCCTGTGAACCATGTGAGGACAATGGTGTAGTTGAAGGTTGAATGCAGGAACTCCTATTTTGTGAATCAGAGCCAGAGTTCCATAGGCCAATGCACAATCGAAGGATGCGAGCCAAGCTTGCATCGAAAGAGACCAGAAGTCCAATCGAAGGATGTGGATTCTAAGAAAACTTTTGTCTTGTCGAAAGGCACATTAACATCTTCAATTTTTTTATTTTTTTCTTTTCCTTTAAATAGGTGTTTTGTAACCACACTTGTGAGAGAAATCTTGAGAAAAATGAGTGGGAAAATTTTAGGGTACAACAACTTCCAATGACTAAAATTGAATGAACATATGCATATAAACATGATTGACTGTTAACAAATATATCCATAAGAACGGGAATAAGCATTTACTCAAGATTATAAGGGTTGGGATGATGTTCAAGTTGTCCATGAATCCCCACGGAGCCACTTCTATGAGACCATCCCCACAGAGTAATCTTCACAAATTCATCCCCAATAAGGATACATTCCCCGCATTTTCCCCAACCTACGGAGTTCCAATCAGTACAGTTCATGGAAATTCTCTTCCCCAACTGAGTTTGAAAACTGTAAAGCCAATTTCCCCAGGAGAGTTTGTTTCCTCAGCAGAATACTTCTCCGTCAACAAGGTTTATTTCCCTAAGAGATTACAGTCTCCTCAGCTTGGTCTATTCCTCAGATTACTATGAATCACCGACAAAATTCCTCTCTTCAGTGAAGCCACCACTATCCTCGGAGAGTCGCTACGAAACTTGGAACCGGACCGGATACCAATTAACTTTATTCTCCTCGGACGATTCGTAAAGTTATCCATCTCTTTTATCCCCAATCAGGGTATATAAGAATTAAATTCCCCAGTAGAGAAATGAACAACCAATGTCCCTAAAACTCTTCTCCCCCAAGCAGAAGTCAACATTTCCCAGCAGAGTTTCCTCAAACAAAAGACAAGAATCCTCAGCGGAAGCATTCTAGACAAGATTGAAGATACACAAACTCTTCATCCCCATCAATAGTCAGGGATTTATTTTCCTAGACAAAATAGAACATGGGATTACAAATACATTTCACAATATTTCCCATTCATACGTTATAGCATATGAATACGAAATGCATGTAGCACAGTCTTATTTATTTTGAGGACATCCTTGTGCAATGCATTTCATACATCATGACATTGCATACAACTAACTCTTTACCTTTTCAGGAAGGATCAATCAATAGACGAATATCATCAATAATTCTCAAAACAGATTGTAGATTAATTCCCAAAACAAGAAGGGGCGAATATCTACATGTTGAATACTTCCTTCAGACATCTTCTGCCTCAGATTAAATCGATCAAATATTTATTCTAATACTTCTTCCAGTAGACATTCTTCTGGATCAGATTAAATCGACTAAAGATTTATTGTGATACTTCTTCTGGTAGATATTTTCTTCACTCAGATTAAATTGACCAAAGATTTATTTTGATACTTCTTCCAGTAGACATTTTCCTAGCTCAGATTAAATCCACCATAGATTTAATCTGATACTTCTCCCAGTAGACCTTTTCTGGCTCAGATTAAATCGACCAAAGATTTACTCTGATACTTCTTCCAATTAAAGTCTAGCATAGAGTTAGTCTAATTTCTCTATCAACAGTTGCTTTGGATGGCATATATAAGTCCATCTTCGACAGCTCTTCATTACCTCTCCAAATGTCATCTTTAAGCCCATTCCCGACATAGTTAACCAATAACATTACTTCGTGCACAAGCGAGTGCAAATTTTTGGACACTTAAGTGTTTAATCATCTTCCACCTTCAAGTCATGAATAGAGGATATGCCAATCTAACTCTTCAGGTTTAAGAATATTGAATAGGGGCAGCTATTGTACCCCAAAATTTTCCCTCCCTTTTCTTCAAGACATTCCTCATAAAAATTCTCAAATGCTCAAGGATTCTCAAGAGTTGATCAAACAAGCACACCTCCTAAGCACTGGGCCCCCAACTAGGGTTTTGGTTTTATCAAGGGAAATTAGACTTATAATGCCTCAAGTGACTTTCATGGTTCATCATAAGTCTCCAAGAATTCTCATACTAAGTTTCAAGTCTTTCATCACAAATCTTCTCAATCAATTGCTCAGATGACTAAAAATTTGTTGTATTGGGTAAAAAGTCAACTATGGTCAACATACAGTCAAAAATCAAGATTTTTTTCCAACATTAACACTTTTATGTTATATTCATCATTTGATCAAGGTTTTATCATAACTCCTCAAGGAAAGCACTCAAATCATCAAAGGGGCAAAATTGTCAAAATTAGGGTTTTGATTGAGAATGACTGATCATTGACTTTTGACCTAGTACATGACCTAACGACTTGAAGCATGATCTTAAGGACTAAAACACAACATCTTGACCTAATTACATGGTTCAAGACATTTCCAAAGGTGCAAGAGATTGATAGTTGAAGAGTTGAAGTCAACTGATGAAAAGTCAACTGTCACACAAAAGTCAAACTTTGACCTTTTGGTCAACTTTGAACTTCAAAGGTCAAGAGTCATCAAAACATTCAAATTTATCAAGCTTGATTAACAACAATCACAAAGTCAACAAAAATTCATAATTTCCAATACTTAGAAAATTCTAAGTGTTTTGTCCTTAATAAATTTACTACTTCATGACCATTTTTCACTAAGATACAAGATGATTCAAGGAAAACTTTCAACATGAAAGTTGTAGAGCATGATGAATTCTACAAATTTTTCCTTGATGTATGATGTCCAAAAAATGCTTGGATTAGGATATATAGGCCCATGAAGTCATGAAATTTTTATCTAACACTTAGAGAAATTTTCAACAAGTTTGGTCAGATTTTTATCCCAACTTCTTGGCAATTTTTCACCAACATCCTTGTTGATTTAGCCAAAGTGGTCAACATGAAAGTTGTAGAAAATGTTTCAAGATTTTCAAAACATACAAGAGCATAAATTTATCATGCTTGAGCTGGAAGTTTCGAAGAGATGAAGATGGCATCATAAACTTGAATTTTAGGTCATTCTTTTGAAAACCTTATGATCCAACCTTCAAGCATGTTGCATAATCTTGTTTTGCAGACCTCTAAACTTGTGAATCTCTTCATAATTAAATGTTTACACAAACTTTTGAACCATTAACCAAGTGTTTGAGCCATTATCCAAATCATTTTTTCCATTTTGGGAAGAAAGACACCATTTCCAAATTATTTTAATCACCTTAATTTTGTTAGAATTAGGCTATATGTCAAATATATTTTCTAAATAAAACTGAAAATATTTTCTAAATACTTAGAATTATTTATAATTTAATTAATTTAATTTTGATAATAAAAGATCACTTAATCACATCTTAT
Source organism: Vicia faba (assembly GCA_948472305.1). Taxonomy (NCBI): domain Eukaryota; kingdom Viridiplantae; phylum Streptophyta; class Magnoliopsida; order Fabales; family Fabaceae; genus Vicia; species Vicia faba. Next base: position 375,919 of record CATIWC010000389.1, read on the forward strand.
TTTCTTATAAATAATTAATTTGTACATAGAATTAGGTCTAATACTTTACCTCACATCTCAAATATTTTCCAAACAAAGAAACAACAAATTATTTTCTCAAATACTTAGAATTTTTAGGGCTTCTTAAAACATCTTTCTATCTCCGCGCATTTGCTTATTTTTCGCATCATTATTTTCATAGTCATGTAATTGCTTATGGATTGAAATAGTTTAATTAGGTTTTATTGCTTTTCTCCCCCCATTCATATGTAAGTCTAAGAGTGCCTAAGAGGGGGGGTGAATTAGGTATATAAAAATTTATTCGGTTTTATGAGAATACTTGTAGTAATTTGTGGTTAAGTGTTTGAAGGTTTTTGACTATATCTTATCTTTTCTTGATTATGGTGATGAAAACGATAAAAGCGGAAAAGTAAAGAACACGGCGATATATCCTGGTTCCCCCCACAATCTGAGAGTACTCCAGTCCCCTTTCCAACACGAAAGAGATTTCACTATTGTTTAGAATGATTGTACAGCCTATGCTTACTATCTAACCTATAGGGTGACCAAAGGTTCTTAACACCTTTAAGGTCAAACAAACACTAATGTGAATGAAGAACAATCCTCTTCAAATCACAACACTTACTTCCAACAATCCTGGATAGTAAGGGAACACCTTTAAGGTCAAACAAACACTAATGTGAATGAAGAACAATCCTCTTCAAATCACAACACTTACTTCCAACAATCCTGGATAGTAAGGGAATACCTTCTTTTTGTAATACAATGATTTATTTGAAAGAGATGGAGAGCACTATCAATCTTTGATTGATCTTCTTCTTCAAGAAAGAAACAATTCTCAAGCAATGATTATAAATGTTCACAATGAATGTATGAAACTTGTAATGATTTCTTAATGAAAATGTATATGGCAAGTTTCACAAAATTTATAATTTGTAAGAACACTTGAAAGTTTGTAAGAATATGCAAATTTGAATGATGAAAATTGTTAATTGAAGAAAGGTTAATTGAATTTGAAAATCTGCACAATTTATAATGTCACAAATACCTCTTCATTCATGCCATTTGATATGAAAAGATGCAATGCAATCATGAAAGAATACCATTTGAATTATGTTCAAAAAACAAAAGAAAATCTGTGCTGGTTCGCTGGGAACCAGTTCCGACCCAGGCAGAACCCGGTTCTTAGTGAATGTTATAACCCAGAATTCAAAAATAACACGCAGGAACCGGTTCCCCTATAGGTACAACCCGGTTCCTGGTACAAATTCCAGGGAATTGATTTTTGAACAAGTTTGGAACTGGTTCCTGAAAGTTTATTTTCAAAAAATCCTTTTGAAAAAGATTTCAAACATAGTTTTTCTTATTGTTAAAAATGTGGGATATGTATATGATTATGAATGCATATTTGTGAACATCTATATTCAAGTTTAAGAATTATTTATACCTTTTGACATTTGTTGTTTCTTTAATAATTCTTCTTCTAATCTTCAAGACTTGTAACAAGGTTTTATATGATATTGATAAACTTTTTGCACATCCTTTGAATGTTGATATCCATGTTGTCTTCATCAAAACCAATGCTTTAAACATGACTTGAGAAGCTTGCAATTACATTCTCCCCCTTTTTTATGATGACAACCAAGTCTTGAAAACAATTCTTGAAATGTTTATGTTGTTTTGTGTAGCAAAAATGTTAAGCAAATGCAAGGCTCCCCCTAAATTGTATGCTCCCCCTAAGTCCATGATTCTTTGAATTTTGGAGTGAGTTTTATGATAGTTATTTTGGCCTGCAATTTCTTTGAAACAAAACAACACATATGCATATTCTTCTCCCCCTTTGTTAACATCAAAAAGGATGGGTAAAAAGAGTGAAACAAATTCATTTAAAAAACACAAACAATATATACATACATATTTTATCAAATAAAAACATATAAAAGAAGGAGTAGAAGCAGAGTGTACTGAAACATAAATTTTTTTGAAGAAAAATTAAGACGTGCACCTTATGAGAAACATTTAGAGATCACCTTCATCCAAAATACCAAGTTCTCTTCGGATTTTGAAGAATGGTTCTCGAGCAAGCGGTTTTGTGAAGATATCTGCGAGTTGGTTATGAGTATCCACAAAAGTGACTTCGACATCTCCTTGAAGTACATGATCACGGAGAAAATGATGTCGAATATCTATATGTTTGGTTCTTGAATGTATGGCCGGATTCTTTGTAATATTGATAGCACTTGTATTGTTGCATCGAAGAGGAATGCATCCGAGATCAAGTCCGTAATCACGGAGTTGTTGCTTGAGCCAAAGAATTTGTGCACAACAACTACCCGCTGCTATGTATTCTGCTTCGACCGTTCTAAGAGCAACACATGCTTGCTTTTTACAAGCCCATGATACTAATGCATTTCCAATAATGTGACAAGTACCACTTGTGCTTTTACGATCAGTTTTACAACCTGCATAATCCGCGTCAGAATAACCAATTAAAGTGCAAATACTACCTTTAGGATACCATAAGCCGACATTGGTTGTTCCTTTGAGATACTTCATGATCCTTTTAACTGCCATGAGGTGTGATTCCTTTGGATTTGCTTAGCATACTTCTTAAAAGCTTTAAAGGCATCACTTTTCTGCACAAGAAACAAAGTCCAATAATATCTAGAAAAATCATCAACAATAACCAAAGCGAATACGTTACCTCCGAAGCTTTTTGTTCTTGATGGACCAAAGAGATCCATGTGTAACAATTGTAGTGGCCTTGTAGTAGACACCACATTCTTAGATTTGAAAGATGATTTTGTTTGTTTCCCTTTTTGACAAGCATCACAAAGTCTATCTTTGACAAATTTTCTCTTAGGCAAACCAATGACAAGATCACGCTTGATTAGTTTATTCAAGTGTTCCATATGAATATGAGCAATCCTTTTGTGCCAAAGCCATGAATCATCATTGTTTGCCATGAGACATTTTACCTTCAAAGATGGATCATCAAGGGAAATCATAAATATATTATTAATTCTTTTACCTTTGAGTTTTACCTCATTGGTTGCCTCATCCATAATAAGGCATTCTTCTTTGTTGAATTAGATCTTGAACCCTCTATCGCAAAGTTGACTTATGCTAGGAAGGTTGTGCTTTAATCCTTCAACATAGAGAACATCCTCAATTTGAATGGGCTGAGGTGTGCCAACTATTCCAACGCCAAGTATCTTTCCTTTGGTGTTGTCTCCATAGGTGACATACCCTTTGGCTTTATGTACTAGATATGAAAATTGGTGTACATCTCTTGTCATATGCTTTGAACATCCACTTTCAAGATACCAAACATTTGATGTGGATTTCAAGCATACCTACAAAAACAAATTATTTCTTGTTAGGTACCCAAGTTGACTTAGGTCCTTCATAGTTAGTTCCCTTTTTCACCCATGCATAATGTCCACTAGCCATACTGAAATTTCTAATATAGCATGCATTGGGTGTGTGTCCAATAATACCACAGTAAAAACAGTTTGGAACAAATTTGCTCTTGTATCTAGGAATTTGTTTTCTTTTAGATACATTAGCCTTTTTCTTTTGATGATTATGAACAACTTGCTTCTTTTCTAATTTCTTGGGATTGGAACTATTACTAGCCTTTACAAAAATAGTGGGATTGTTACTTGGTTTCTTAGTATTCACATAACCAAGACCTCTTTTATCATTTGGATAACGTTGTTGGCTTAGTAATCCTTCCAATCCTATTTGTCCTTTTTCATATCGTTCAATGACTCTTTTCAATTGAACAATTTGAAAGACATTTGATTCACACTTGGAGCATGCAAAGTTTTCCTTTTCTTTAATAAAATTCTGTTTTTGAAGATCAAAATCTTTAGTCATGGTGTCAATTTTTTCTAGACAAATTAGAAGTTCTTTTTCTTGTTTTGACACCTTTTTGTATAAACTTTTGCATTCTTTCAAGAGTTCATCAATTTCACCTTGAACATCATCATCAAAAAGATTAAATTCATTACTAACCTCTTCTTCATCGTCGAAGTGATGTGAAGCCATTAATGCTAGATTTACACTTTCGTCACTATCCGAATCGGATGAAGAACTTATCTCATTATCTTCCCATGCAACATAAGCCCTTTTGTTCTTGAACTCCTTTTTGCCTTTGAATCCATTTTTCTTGGAGAGTTTTGGACAATCCGGCTTTATGTGACCTTGCTTTCCACATTCATAGCATGTGACATCTTGTGTTGATGTGGAGGCTTCTTTATCTTTATGCTTATAAAATTTCTTTCTTTTGACAAAGTTAGCATTATGAAGATTATTTTTATGACCAAAATATTTTCCTAACCTTTTTACAAGAAGCAAGAAATTTTCATCTTCCTCCGATGCATCTTTATCTTGACTTTCTTTTGAATCAACTTTCAAAGCAATGCCTTTGGATTTCTTCTCATGATTCTCATGTTTTTCAAGCCTTCCAAGTTTCGTCTCATATTCTTGAAGCTTTCCGAAAAGTGTTGCGGAAGTCATAGTTGCTAGGCTTTTCTTTTCAGATATTGCCATCACTTTCGGTTGCCATTCCCTAGTTAAAGACCTAAGCACTTTAAGATTTAATTCATCGTTAGTTAAAGTCTTACCGAGTGCCTTCAAATGGTTGGTCAAGTGAACGAATCTCTTTTGCAAGTCAAGGATGGATTCTCCGGGCAGCATTCTGAATAATTCATATTTTTGACTCAAAGTGTTCAATCTAGACCTTTTGACTTCGGCGGTTCCTTCATGAGTTTCTACAAGAGTATCCCAAATTTCCTTTGTCGTTGTACATGCCGATACTCGGAAAAATTCATCCATACTAAGAGCACTTTGGAGAATATTGATTGCCTTTTTGTCAAAGAGGACTTTTTTCTTGTCATCGTCATCCCATGATGCTTTAGGCTTTGATGACCCAACACCATTGACAACACACACCGGAGTAAATGGACCATTCTCAACAGCATTCCATATTTCTTCTCCTTGCGCTTCAAGATGAGCCTTCATGCGAATTTTCCAAAAGTCAAAGTATTCACCACAAAACAATAGAGGCTTGTTGTTACTACCACCATCTTTGAAAACCGGATTTTGATTTGCGGAAGCCATTCTGGATCTTTAGGAACAAGTTACCTATAACTTGATCTGATGCCAATTATATGTCTAAGAGTGCCTAAGAGGGGGGGTGAATTAGGTATATAAAAATTTATTCGGTTTTATGAGAATACTTGTAGTAATTTGTGGTTAAGTGTTTGAAGGTTTTTGACTATATCTTATCTTTTCTTGATTATGGTGATGAAAACGATAAAAGCAGAAAAGTAAAGAACACGGCGATATATCCTGGTTCCCCCCACAATCCGAGAGTACTCCAGTCCCCTTTCCAACACGAAAGAGATTTCACTATAGTTTAGAATGATTGTACAGCCTATGCTTACTATCTAACCTATAGGGTGACCAAAGGTTCTTAACACCTTTAAGGTCAAACAAACACTAATGTGAATGAAGAACAATCCTCTTCAAATCACAACACTTACTTCCAACAATCCTGGATAGTAAGGGAACACCTTTAAGGTCAAACAAACACTAATGTGAATGAAGAACAATCCTCTTCAAATCACAACACTTACTTCCAACAATCCTGGATAGTAAGGGAATACCTTCTTTTTGTAATACAATGATTTATTTGAAAGAGATGGAGAGCACTATCAATCTTTGATTGATCTTCTTCTTCAAGAAAGAAACAATTCTCAAGCAATGATTATAAATGTTCACAATGAATGTATGAAACTTGTAATGATTTCTTAATGAAAATGTATATGGCAAGTTTCACAAAATTTATAATTTGTAAGAACACTTGAAAGTTTGCAAGAATATGCAAATTTGAATGATGAAAATTGTTAATTGAAGAAAGGTTAATTGAATTTGAAAATCTGCACAATTTATAATGTCACAAATACCTCTTCATTCATGCCATTTGATATGAAAAGATGCAATGCAATCATGAAAGAATATCATTTGAATTATGTTCAAAAAACAAAAGAAAATTTGTGCTGGTTCGCTGGGAACCGGTTCCGACCCAGGCAGAACCCAGTTCTTAGTGAACGTTATAACCCAGAATTCAAAAATAACACGCAGGAACCGGTTCCCCTATAGGTACAACCCGGTTCCTAGTACAAATTCCAGGGAAGTGATTTTTGAACAAGTTTGGAACCCGGTTCCCTGTTAGGTAGGAACTGGTTCCTGAAAGTTTATTTTCAAAAAATCCTTTTGAAAAAGATTTCAAACATAGTTTTTCTTATTGTTAAAAATGTGGGATATGTATATGATTATGAATGCATATTTGTGAACATCTATATTCAAGTTTAAGAATTATTTATACCTTTTGACATTTGTTGTTTCTTTAATAATTCTTCTTCTAATCTTCAAGACTTGTAACAAGGTTTTATATGATATTGATAAACTTTTTGCACATCCTTTGAATGTTGATATCCATGTTGTCTTCATCAAAACCAATGCTTTAAACATGACTTGAGAAGCTTGCAATTACATCATAAACTTGTACCCCCCCCCCCATTCCTAAAGCATTGTAATAGCGTAGGATATTTAATTTCCGTAATTTATCGCTTTCCATATTTCTGTTAGTAATTAGGGTTTGTATGACAAAATTAAAATCAATCATAGCAAAACCCTAATTCAAGATAAAATACTTGAAATCAAAACACTTCACACACATGCACCTCTAGGGTTAACCTCACTTGTTGCCTCAGATATTAACAGTCATATTTCTCAAATGTGGGATGCTTTAGCAAAGACCCTCGGTTAAAAGATCATAGTCCCTCGATGACCCTTCGATTTTGCCTTCGGTAAACGATCTTAGTCCCTTACAACAAATTTCTAAAAGCATCTTACAAGTTTCCTTCTATGATTGTACGATGACTCACGCCAGTCTCACACATCCAATGATAGGGCTTCCTACTAACTAATGGTAGAATAGCACCATCTAAAGGAGGATGAAAAGAAAAAGGACTTTTTGAGTAGGTAGATCGCTCGTAATCGCTTGCTCACAAAATAAAACAATTTCCACACTTAACACATTCAAAACAACTATTTTCAAAACACTTTTCAAAAACAAACATTTTGTATACATTCTAAACGATACGAGAATCATTACAAAATTACCTTACATTGGCATTCTCAAAACATCTTTCCAAAAAAACACTTTCTTTCAACAAAATATTTTCAAACAAATATTTTGTATACGTTCTCAACAATACGAGAATCATTACAAAATTGGTGCACTTAAGCATTTTCAAAATATTTGCAAACATACACGAACACAAAACATTTTTCAAAGCGGGCTAGCAATTAAGAGCCTGTAGATAAATACGGATGAAAAGGGTGCTAATACCTTCCCTTTTCATAACCTATCCCTCGAACTCAAGAAAATTCTCAAAAGGTCTTTCCTATTCTTTTCACCCTTTCCTTTATTAGATAAAAGAAAATTCGGTGGTGACTCTTGATATCTGTAACATTTGCGATAAAACGCAAAACCCAAGTCAGTTCTCCCATTGTATTACACCTTGTAAAGTACCCAGGAACATATCAACCAATTCTTTCTCTATGAGTGGTGGTTGTACGCGGGCTGTCATTTTTCTCCACCATTGAGCATACTCTTTGAAAGATTCATCTTTCTTTTGGGATAGATTATGAAGTTGCATATAGTTAGGAGCCATGTTCAAGTTGTACTTGTATTGTTTCAAAAAAGCGTTAGCAAGATCTTCCCATGTTTGGATATGAACTCACTCCAATTGCATGTACCAATCTAGAGATGCCCCACTCAAACTGTCTTAGAAACAATGGATCATCAACATCTGATCTTGAGCATAGGCATGCATTTTCCGGTAGTACATTCGTAGATAGTTCCTTGGGAATATGAGTCCCTTGTATTTTCCAAAGTCAGGTACTTTGAATTTTGGAGGGATCACTACATCTGGAACTAGACCCATTTCGAGAGCATTGACATTGAAAGCATCGTAACCCTCCACAGCCTTCAACCTTTCCTCAAGAGCTTCAAACTGAGTGAGCGCCACAAGATTTTCAATAAAATTGGTATGGGAACTCCTTTGAGGCACCTGGTTGACATGTTCTAAGTCATGATCTCCATACTGCAGGTCTATGTAATTATCCATGTCGCGTGGATTGTTGACTGGAATTTGCAAAGTGTGATATGCCATCTACCTTCAGTGGAGGTGGGACAAAACCTTCAATATCAACTTGTTGGACCTCTTGTGGAGCCACAGTTGACACTAGAGGTTCTAACTCTAGTACATGTCTCGGTTGGTGACTGCTTGATGCACCAATAGTTTGGGCTACTTCTTCAAAGGCGTCCCTAGGAATCTGATCTTGCCTTTCGATGATGTTCTTCAAGGCTAACAGAATTTGACTCGTGTCTCCTTTCATCAAGTCAATATTGCTCTTTACTTTCTGTAAATCCCCTTGGAAAACTGCTTGGTTTTCCTCGAACTTTTCCATTACTTTCTTTTGATGGGCTCTTGTTTAATATGGCGGTCGGAGAGGTGGTGCTTTTTTACCAATGATTTAACTGGAGAATGATTGCTTTTTAAAAAATAGTGAGTTTTTGTATGAAGTTTTCTAAATATGATGTTTTTGAATGCATGAATGCGTATGAATATGCTAAAAAAATATTTTTAATTGTTGTCTTATTCACATCGGATTTCATTATTATATTTTTTTGTATATGTATTTTTTCCAGGTTTTGCTTTTTATTGGTGAGTATCTCAAAATAAATATACAATATTAATAGGGAAACAAGAATACTTTTGTTTAAATAACAATCATCCTCAAAAGGGAATACAATTCAGATATTGAAAAATATTCGATCCAAAACACCAAAAATCAATTACTGGAAGAAAACAAATGGAAAAAAAGTCTTCTAAGAGTGCTTGCTGATCTCTGCCTTGAAGTCGTCAACCATCTTCCTACAGAGCTTGAGGAAGTCTTTAACATCTTTCGGGATAGGGACCATCACTCTTTCCGCATCTTTCAAACTTCTAGAGATGTCACCAATGAGATTGTTGGCTAAGAAGGAGAGCCTTGCATGCTTGTCTTTGTAAATCTGATATTCCTTGTAGAGATCCAGAAATGTCTTCTTATTATATTCTTCGGCTTTGGCAATCTTTACATACTGCCATTATCAATATAATTTTCCAGCCCTCGTCTCCGTATATAGTCTCTTTTGTATGAGGAAATTCTTTCGGAGGTCTTCTAACTCGTGACAGACTTGCTCATACTTTTCTATCCTTTGAGAGAGAAGATTCTCTACTTCCATCTTTCCAAGGCATTCTCTTAGCTCCAATTGTTGGTTTCTTGGAGACTGGTAGTAAGGAACTGGATTTGATCCTCATAATCTAGATCTCCTTATGCTAACCCTTGGATTTCGGCTCTTAGATTTGCTTCCATATCCTTTTTGTCTTGTAAGACTTTTTCGTACCACATATTTAGTCTTCCTATTTCCCTTGCAGCATTATCTAACATTTGGTTGTGAGAATCCAAGTTTAAAGTAGCACTCAATTGTCCTTCGGTTGAATGCTTCCGCTTTGGGCTCTCCTTTCAAATACTACACGATCTTTATGAATATGTTGGTCTTTTAATTCAAGCTCTCGTTGCATCTGTATTTTCTCCTTAGCAAGGTCATGAAGGCTAAGCTCCAATTCCTCCTTCTCCTTTTGAGCTTGATTCAATGCTTTCTTCAGGTTGTCTATCTCTTCTAAGGACATAGGAAAAGGATCTGGGACATCTGGCTTGTATTCAGGATCAACGTCAAATGGTAGTTTAACAACTTTCACTCTATCCAAATCCCATTGAGTGTAAGGTTCCCTCTCCATAACATTCTTCCTTTTGGCCTTTCTTTTGTTAACCCTATTCCAAGCTCGAATAATTTTGTTGAACAACTCACGGTCATTTTTACCCATGTCGTGAATGATCAATTGTTGAGCTTCTCGTTAGAGGGTTTATCCTTTAAAGGATACCCAGGTTGTCATAAGGTCAAATTAGGATTATAATTGATGCAACCACGTGACCCAATCAGAGGAACATTCGAAAAGTCTCCATAACTATAAATGATATCTCCAACATTTAGCTTCCTTGCATACCATAGAGCAGAGTCAGTAGTGAGAGCCCTTAACTTTTGAGGCCATTCATATTAAAGTTTTAATCATGTATTCCACCTTATAAATATGAGTCATAAACCAAGAATATAAGAGTGAGATACAACAGTTCAGCACACTCCTCCCCTTTTCATAACAAGTATGAAGAGCATAGTAAACATCGGCTAGCAGAGCAGGAGTTGGATCCACATTTAGCACTTTCGCGCCCCAAAACACACTAAATGTTGAAAGGTTAATATAGTCCAAAGTCTACAGAAATAGAATTACACCAAAAACAAGCAAGCCTAAATAATCAACACAAGACTCCCATTCTTTCTTACTGGAAAAATAAAGGGCTCTATCCTTCAAGTATTGTCTTTTAACCCCTTGTACATCACATTCTCTTTTGTAATTAAGTGAAAACTCAGGATAGGAGATCCCTAAACCCTTTACTAAGTCCTTAACATCAATAGTCTGTCCAACTCCCACATAAATTTTTTCTTTAGAAAAATTCAAGAACCTATCAAATTCTTCCAAAGTTGGCGCTAGTTGAAAATTTTTAAAGGTGAAACACCTTAACGGAGGATCGTAGGACTGAACCAAGGAAGAGATAGCATCCAATTGTACATCCACTTTTGTCAACTCAATGTTATCCCCATAACGGCGAATAAACATCTTCATAGCTCTTTCAGAAAATTTCCCTTTGATGATTATTATCTTCTTCATATTTGGCTTGATGACATTAACACGGACAAGTGGTTTACCTTTGGCATCCATTTTTAGGATACTCACCAAAAACCTTTGATTTTTTTTGTAGGAATCCTGTGAATAAGACAAATAAAAAAAGGGAAAATAATGAATATGTGAGATGCAACATAGTAACGGGTTTTATGAAAGGTATCCTTAGCTGGTAGGACCTTAGTTTCGGCCTACAGATATTCTATCATCCCCATAAAGTGGCTTCCTTAAGGGTATCCTGGATTACACTAGAGGGAAAGGCACAAGGGCCTCCCTTAGGTGGAGCCTCATTGTAGACCGAAACTTTCGTCTCTAAGGTCGTACAAGGTCTCACTATAAGTTTTTAGTTTAGGGTTATACAAAAAGTCATAGGTTTCATTCCAAAGTATTACCCCCAAGAGGATACCTCTTGATACATATTCCTTTTTTGGAATTCCATCGACTTTAGGCGAAGTAGTCACAAAAACTCATAGGGATGATATATCCCCTTGGCCAATAGACGAACCTTCTTTCTAAGGTTTTGAATTATTCGAAATTAAAATCCCACCACAAATTAAAAAAATATGATGAACAATATAACCATAAATAAATAGACAAAATAAATAAGACAAATATGGAAAGAAAAAATTAAAAACCCTAGCCAAAAACCCTAAACCTAAAAGAGAGGAGAAACTAAACCCTAGGGTTGAAGTCCCCAGCAAAGTCGCCAACTGTAATAACCGGAAAAAAAATAAGAGTCGTCGCCATTAATTTTTATCCTAAGGTTAGAGAAATAATGGAATAACCCTAAAGTCGATACAGAGATTCTAAGTCTTGACTCACTTTAGACGAAGGAAAGGTATTAGGCACCCTTCATCTACCTTGTTCACAAGGATACTAAGGTTTAGGTTTAAAGGTTTAGGAATAGGATTTTAATTTTTTATCAGGGGAACTCTCCATGTTTTTTAAGTTGTATGCCTACGTATCCTCTTATGAGGAATCAGAGTCCCAATTCGTAGTTCGAAGTGATTGGTTAGTTTTATTTTATGGATTGTGGAAATCCCTTAGATTCTCCTTGAACCAAGTTTGAGTTTGAAGTGAGCGGAATCGTAGACGTAGTTCACAGTCGATAAAAAGAAGTTTTCACAATCCTTTTTGAAAATAAATATAAATTTGAGTTATGTTAGTAAAAAATAGTTAGTATTTGATTGGTTAGATGTTATTCGAGTATATGATGCAATATGAGAAAAATAAGTTTTAGTGCATCAGAAAAATATTTAATGCAAAAAGGGTTATCATTTAAAAAAGATTTTAATTAATAAATAACTATTTATAATTTATTAAAAATATATTAAATATTTTTAATAAAAAAATATTACAATTATTTACTAATTATGAAAAAATTTATGTTAATGTGATAAATTATAAAATGATAGTAGATAAATAAACAAATAAATAAATAAATGAAATTATAAAATTAAATAAAAAAAATTAAATGCAGAGGGTGTAAATTCAGTTGGTTAGTAAAAACCTGGGGGTGTGAATATCAAGGGCCCAAGTTTAGATATTGAACTGGGCCCAAAACACACAGGGGGAGGTGTTGTTTTAATCATGGCAGTAAAACTCAGGTGCTGAATAGAAACGGGCCTTAAGCCCAAGAAAAACTAGTATGACCTATTTGGATCATGTGTGGCAGGCACATGAGGCTACGGGAAGGGTGTGTAATCTGGAGCATTCGATTAAGATCAAAGGGTGAAGATGTGAGGGTGCAAGGTAAGTGAAGCGCATGGGATTGCAGAGGGATTATAATTTTCATTTTCTTTCATTTTTCTTTCATTTGTTCTTTCTCACTCCTACTTTGCTCTCTCAGTCTCCTTATTCCTCTCTTTTAACAACACAAACCTTAAAAATCTCCTAACCCAGAACCCCCCAACACGACGGTGATCTTCGAACATCAACAACCCTAACCCAACTACCGAACCACAATAACAATCACAACCTTAAACCCAAAAAACCCTAAGCTAATCATTTTAGAGAATTACCTCTCTTGCCATGATTCTGTTTGTGTTAATCTTCTTCTTCTGGTCTTCTCTAGATCCCTTTCTGATCCCTTCTCTTTTTCGTTTGCAGGTATTGGAGGATGGCGATGACTATGATGGATGCATGACATCAATTAAAGATCTTAGGGTTTTTGTTCAGAAACCCTAAATCAGTTATGCAAAGAAATGCTCTAGCGGCGCGATCTCACTCTTCTCCTTCTCCTTCTTCTTTAGTTAATGTTTCCCGATCCAACTTTTTTCCCTGTCCTTAGTTTTTAGGGGTTTTTATAGTATTTTGGACTAGATAATTTTAGGAAATATTTGTTGATTTTCGTTACAAAATTGTTGATTGATAAAAGATTGTGTTAGAATTTAGTTTGATTGGAGAATTAGAGTTATATTAGATTTGATTTAGGTTAGATTAGATTCAATTAGAAAATTGAATTGATTTTGTTATGAATAATATTAAGATTCAATTTGTAATTTGATACGATTTTGTAAAGATTTGATTCAATTGTAATGTTTGATTCAATATTGCTTTCTGAGATATTGCGTGTTATTGAGTTTCTGGATTTGTTTCGATTGCGTTTCTAGGCCCTCTGATTTCTGGGTTGCTTAGGGTTGAAGAGAATGAACAGGGTCATGGAAGCGGCATTGTTGGGCTTGGAAAGTTTAGAATTTTCATCCCTATTTTGACTTAGTCAGCGGTTGCAAAATATGATAAAAATAATAATATTAGTTATAATAATATAAATGTTTACTATTAATAAAAATGTTGTAATAACAACAAAATCAATATAATAATAATAATGTGATTAACGATAAATAAAATAATAATATTAATTAATATATTATTATTATTATTATTAATAATAATAATAATAATAATAATAATAATAATAATAATAATAATAATAATAATAATAATAATAATAATAATAATAATAATAATAATAATAATAATAGGAAGAACCAGTTGACTCGGTAAACCTTGACAAAAAAACCAATGGGCCTTCAAAACCTCTTAATGGGCCATTCATGGCACGCTCAAAAAGAGAAATTGACACACCTCCTCTTGTTGTACCTTAATGGATCAAACGAACTAAATGGGCCTTTCTGATTTAGAAACCCCACAAGCCCTTAATTAAAACACACACCCCTTTGTATCATTTAAACCCCCAATTTATAAATGAAACCAAAAGCTTAATGTGCCGTCGGATTTTGATGGTCCATAGTACACCCCTCTTATGATTTTAAACTCCTATTAGAACAAGACTGGAAACAAGCAAATTTACACAATATGGTTTATAATTTAGAAACATAATAATAATATGATCATTCAATTTGATGGGGGAAATTTGGGGTATGACAAATGGCTGAAACATTATCAACCAAGAGTGTGACAACTTCTCCAACATTATTGCCCAACTCTTCCAGCAGATTCATAAGCCACACAGCTTGGCACACATATAACAAAACATTGATATACTCGGCCTCACAAGAAGAGAGTGCCACCACATGTTCCTTTTTAGAACACCAACATATTTGTGTTTCTCCAAACATAAAGATATAACCATCCGTAGACTTTCGATCATCCTTATCTCTGCACCAATTGGAATGCGTGTAACCGAGCAAATCTCATTTTCTGCCCGTATCAGCTGCGGGAAAGAGAATTCCGCTTCCAAGAGTTCCTTTGATGTATATTAGGATCCCCTTAACTGTTATCAAGTGAGACACCTTCGGTCTCTCCATGAATCTACTCACAATGTCAACACTAAACGCCAAATCTGGCCGCATATTACACAAGTAATGTAACGATCCAATCAATCTCCTATATTGCGTTGGATCTACATTTTGCTCATCATCACTTTCAGACAACTGCAACCTCGCTTAAGCAGGTGTATTGGCAGCATTACAATGCTCCATATCACACCTTTTCAAAATCTCAAGAGCATACTTTATTTGATGCATTAGAAGTCCCAATTTTGACTTGTGGAACTATATGCCAAAGAAGTATGTCATGACCCCAATGTCACTCATTTCAAACTCTTCCATAAGTTCACCTTTGAACTTAGAAATACTCAACTCATTGTTGTCTGTGATCAATATGTCATCCATTTATAAGCAAAGTATGATCACATCTTTGCTTGCATTCGTATTCACATAGACACCATGTTTAGAAACACATTTCTTGAAAACAACATTAACTAGGAAACCATCAATGTATTTGTTCCAAGCTATAAGAGCTTGTTTCAAACCATAAAGAGCTTTCTTCAATTTTTAGACCCTTCCCTCTTGATTTTTCACAACAAAACCAAGGATTGTTCTACATTAACTTCCTTCTCAAGTGGACCATTCTAAAATGCAGATTTCATATCCATTTGATAAATCGACCAATTATTGTTATTTTTAATACCAACAACCATCTGTATGGTTTCTATCCTAGCAGTGGGTGCAAACACCTCATCAAAGTCTATACCTTCGCTTTGTAAAAAATATATTCGGAACTAGTTGAGCCTTATGTTTGACTACTTCACCTTTGGGATTTGCCTTCACTTTATAGACCCATCTCACACTGATTGGCTTCTTTCATTCCAGTAGATCAACCATTTCCCAAGTATTCTTTTTCTCAATTGATTTCAGCTCCTCTTTCATCGCACACACCCACTTTGGATTGCTTAATGCCTCTTTCGTGCTAACAGGCTCAGATTCGGCCATAAGTGTAAAGTGAACAAAATCGACATCATCATTGATTTTGTTATCATGGAATACTTAACAACCTTGGAGTCTATAAGGAAAACCTTTTCCCCTAGTTGGTCATCTATTATTTTCTCCATTTTCGGCTAAAACAGGTTGTTGTCTTGAACCATCTACAACAGCCTGATTTTCTGCATTTTCATTATCGTAATCGATTACAGGATTATGGTAATCATTTGCGCCTTCTGCAAAATCAGTTTCAGCAGCTTCAAGATTCAAAATATCACGCTCGTAATCGATTACAGGATTCTGGTAATCAATTACGGAACCTGACAAACCAAATTTTTTGTTGTCAAAGCGCTTCAGTTCATCGCCCACCACATCTTGACTAATCACAATCTTCTTGGTTGCAGCATCAAATAATTTATAACCTCCAGTAGGATGATAACCAACAAGCAACATCACCTTGTAAGTACGAAGTGCGCCTAAGAGGGGGGTGAATTAGGTACTTTAAAAATTCTGGTTTTTAGTGATGATGGTTCTTATTTTTCTGGTTATAAGTGAGTTTAGGAAAGCTTAAAAATGCAGAAAAATAAAGAGACACGGGCGATATATCCTGGTTCCCCTTACAGTCCGAGAGTACTCCAGTCCCCTTTCAACATGAAAGAGATTTCCTTATTGTGGCAAACTTAACAAGAACTACCAACCAAACCAAGAACAATCCTCTTGTACCAAGAACAATCCTCTTGGATTTTCACTAAGTTACATATAAGAAAAATCCTCTCAATGTAACTACACTTGTATCCAACAACTTGGAAAGACAAGATTTCAACAAAAACACTTCAAGTTAATTCCAACAATCCTGGAAAATAAGAAAGTAAATATCAATTTGTGAGTTTGAGTGAGTAGAGTAATATTGATCACTTAGAGTGATTTGACAATGTATAATCTTCTTCTTTCAATAATAATATTGTACAAAGACTCAAAATATATTTGCTCAAAGTTTTCTGTTTGTTAATGTATGAAAATGTGTAGAAAACTTATGCATGAAAATGAAGAATGCTTGAGTTTGTATTTTGAAATTTCAGAAAATATTTATGAAAGAAGGTGTGAGATCTGGATTTGAAATTGAATATTTATATGTTCATAACACCCTTTTGAAACATCATGAAGATCTGGAAATGTATCATGAACAAATGCCAAGTTTGAGTGAAAAGATGTAATGAAAAGGCATGATGAAAAGGCATGAACAAAGCTGCTATTTTTCAAATTCGTGCAGTGTGCAATCGATTGCACCCTTGGTGTAAATCAATTGCACAAGGTTTTTAACAGCTATTTTTTCAAAATCCTTAAGAGTGTAATCGATTGCACTGACAATGTAATCGATTGCATGCAAAGTCAGTAGCAAAAAGTAACTGAGTGCAATCGATTTCACTTGCAATGCAAATCGATTGCATGAGAAACAGAAGCAAACATTTTGAAAAAATTAAGTATGCAATCGATTACATGGGTAATGTAAATCGATTGCACATAGAAACACAAGCAAAAGATCTGAAATTTTGAAGTGTGCAATCGATTGCACTAAGATGTAAATCAATTGCATGCAGAAGAAAAATGAAATTTTATCTTTGAAAAGCTTGAGTAATGATTCTTAGACATTTCTTTTTCATTTTTTAGCTTCTATATCTTAAGATCAAAGTAGATAATATTATTATACCTTTAAAGTTGTTGAGAGCTTTGAATGAAGATATTATCCTTAGATGCTTAGATGCTTGATCATAAATCTTTGCCTTCTTTGTGAGCCATGGTTTGTCTTCATCAAAACAAAAGCTTATTTGAGAAGCTTGATTTTACATTCTCCCCCTTTTTGATGATGACAAACAATCTTGCTTTATGCTATGTACTTTCCGGAAGAGCTTCTCCCCCTAACATGCAAAACTCCCCCTATGTAGGAAAGGATTGGAAACCTTTGCAATTCTTCATCTTGATTGGAGAGTACCTTGAAAGTTAAGACACAAGAAATACAAGCATAAAGTACCATACATCTTTCTCCCCCTTTGACATTATCAAAAAGAAGGGAAAGATGCCTAAAACAAATAATAATAGAGCAATATATTGACAAAAATAATATAATTTAAAATAGTAACACAAATTGTTTAAGAGTTACACAGAAAATTGAACAAACGAAACATTGAAATAGCAAGACAATAACATAACAGAAAAAAAATAGTCAGCCAGAACATTAAGGGTGATGTATGTCTGGATGGTTGTGAGACCATGAGCCTTGGTTCGGGAATTGTTGTTGAAGTGGAGGTTCTGTGTAATGTGGAGGAGGTGTAGCTGGGTTATTTGGGTCGTAAGGTGGGATATGAAGGTGAGAATAAAGGTACGAGAATTGTTGGTTCACATCCGAGCAAAAATCATTTATCCGGGTTGTAGTGGAGTCATTAATTGAACTCCATTGATTGTTGATGTTGGTGTTCATAGAAGCAAACTATTGAGACATGTAGTCCATGAGCTCTTGATTGCTTGGACTAGAGGGAGCAGTAGAAGGAGGAGCCACAGCTTCACCGCCTTTAACTTCTTGGTCATTATCTTCATTTCCAACAACATCTTCACCAATGTAGGTGATGGTCTTTGTCTCCGGATTAAAATGTACGCCCATTCTGGAATCAACATTCTTAATTGAAATTTTGTTTAGATTAGGATCCATATTCACCTTTTCAAAACCACGAAAATCCACACCAAATTCCTCCATAATCAAAGTGACAAAATAAGCATAT
The DNA here is from genome assembly GCA_948472305.1 of Vicia faba. Taxonomy (NCBI): domain Eukaryota; kingdom Viridiplantae; phylum Streptophyta; class Magnoliopsida; order Fabales; family Fabaceae; genus Vicia; species Vicia faba. Next base: position 394,339 of record CATIWC010000389.1, read on the forward strand.
GGAAGGAATTTAGACTTTTCATCCACTCTCAGCATATGCATCATGGTCATTCTTGCCCAGTTTACATTTACTCCTTTCTTCCTTGCATAAATAAGCTGCATCTCGAAGTCGGTAACCGTGCAATGGTTTCCATCTCTTGGAAACAGTATATAGACCAAAAAATAATGATATAAGCGATCGTCTATATGGAGGTTACCTGCACTCCAGGAGTCTCTGGATGGAATTACTCCGCCAAGACCATGAATCTGTTTGGCGCGAAATTCAGCTTCACTTAACCGCCCAATGCTGTAAAAGAATCCCTTTTTTGATATCCATCTCATATCTCGTTTTCAGGATCATATAGGGAGCTTCCAGTGAAAGGAATATGCAAGATCTCACCAACAACCTGAGGAGTTATAGAGATACAAGTGCCCAACACATATGTGACTATTTTTTCTTTGTAGGGTGTTAGGTTACTGAAAAACATTCTTACCAAATCTGGGTAGTATAGACCGTACGAAGAAATCAAGGGTTACAGACCATAAGCAGCTAGATCATTCTGAAAGGAAAAACATTCTTGAGGAAACGAGGAGAGTATACCATACTTGGGGTTGGATACGATTTTCCTTTGAAAGTCTTTGATAAATCTGGCTTCTTGCTCTTCATTGAGAGTTGAAAGCAGTGGATTGGATGTTGAGTCAACCTTCTTTTTCCCTTTATCTAAAACTGAAGCCTTTCTCTTAGTTCTTGAAGCCATGGATATGGAGTTTTAGAGTTTTGGGTTTTTAGGTTTTGTGAGAGAGAAAGATTTTGTGAGAGAGATTTGTAAGTGATTTGGTTAGGTAGGGAATGAGTTATTAGTATTGAAGTGTATTTGGCTTGGGAATATGAGAGAGGAAGTCTGACCAACATTAATTTTCTGTCATAAAAGCTAATTTCAGTACGTGCAATCGATTGACATACCATGTGCAATCGATTTGCACACAAACAGAATTAAAAAATAAGTAAAAACGCACATAGTGAAATCGATTGCATTAAAGGTGCAATCGATTTGCACATGAAACAGAATGAACAAAATTGAAAAAACTCTTTGTGCAATCGATTGACACTCTTTGTGCAATCAATTTGCATCAACAAAAATTATCCAAAACCAAATTTTTCTTGAAAAATTAAATATCACATAAAATATATTCATATAAAGCATGTATAAAACATATATAAAAGATATATCAAGGGTAGAATGCACCTTATAAGTCGCGTTCGTCAAGTATGCCGAGCTCTCGACGAATTTTATAGAAAGGTTCTTTTTCCAAAGGTTTGGTGAAGATATCGGCAAGCTAATTATGAGTATCTACAAAGGTTACCTCACATCTCCTTGAAGAACATGATCACGGAGAAAATGATGTCGAATGTCTATATGTTTAGTCCTTGAATGCATGACGGGATTCTTTGTAATGTTAATTGCACTGGTGTTGTCGCATCTTAGAGGAATGCACCCTAGATCGAGTCCGTAGTCACGAAGTTGTTGTTTTAGCCACAAAATTTGAGCGCAACTACTACCCGCTGCAATATATTCAGCTTGGGCCGTGCTTAGAGCAACACATGCTTATTTCTTGCAGGCCTATGATACTAATGCATTACCAAGAATGTGACAAGTGCCACTTGTGCTCTTTCTATCTGTTTTACATCCTGCATAATCTGCGTCAGAATAACCAATTAAGTTGCAGACACTACCTTTAGGATACCACAATCTGACATTTGTTGTTCCTTTGAGATACTTCATGATCCTCTTTACCGCCGTGAGATGAGATTCCTTTGGGTTAGCTTGAAAGCGGGCACAGAGACAAACACTAAACATTATGTCAGGACAGCTTGCCGTCAAATATAATAAGGAGCCAATCATACCTCGATATTTAGTGATGTCGATGGAAACACCTGATTCATCTTGATCAACATAAGAGCTAGAACCCATTGGTGTAGACATTTCCTTACAGTTATCCATGTCAAACCTTTTCAAGAGTTCCTTTCAATATTTGGATTGGTTGATGAATATACCATCTCTTAGTTGTTTGATTTGAAGTCCAAGAAAATAGTTCATTTTACCCATCATGGACATTTCAAATTCTCCTTGCATAATTGATGAGAATTCTTCACACATTTCTTGATTTGAAGAACCGAAGATGATGTCATTAACATAGACTTGTGCTAGCAAAGTGTCGTCTTTGATTTTCTTGATAAATAGAGTCTTGTCAACTTTGCCTTTTTTGAAACCTTTTTCGCATAAGAAGTTTCTTAAACGATCATACCATGCCCTTGGTGCTTGTTTCAGTCCATAGAGAGCTTTTCTTAATTTAAATACATGAGATGGATTCTTGAAGTCTTCGAAACCCGGGGGTTGCTTGACGTATACTTCTTCAGTGATATATCCATTCAAGAATGCACTTATGACATCCATTTGGAAAAGCTGAAAATTTAATGAACAAGCATAGGCAAGTAAGAGACGAATAGCTTCTAACCTTGAAAATGGAGCGAAAGTTTCTTCAAAGTCTATTCCTTCTTCTTGATTATAGCCTTGTGCTACCAATCTTTCTTTGTTGCGAACAATTATTCCATTATCGTCAAGTTTGTTTTTGAACACCCATCTTGTTCCAATAATGTGTTTGTTGCTTGGCCTAGGAACGATTTCCCATACTTGATTCCTTTCAAATTGATTCAATTCTTCTTGCATAGCTATGATCCATTGGTCATCGCCTAAAGCTTCATCAACTTTGGAAGGTTCAATTTGAGAGACAAACGCCATGTTTAGGCAAGCATCCTTGAGATTTAATCTTGTAGACACACCTTGACTTATATCACCAATCACTTTATCAATAGGATGATCTCTATGAGTTCTCCATTCTTTTCGTAGATCATTGAGATTCGATTCTTGTTGAGGTGATTCTTCGAGTTGAATGGGTTGATCCTTGGAAGAATTTTCTTGAGGACCTTCTAAAATGTCATCATCATTATCACAAACAATATTATCCTCCTTGGAGGGGTTAGTTTCATCAAAAGAAACATGCATAGATTCTTCGATAGTCAAAGTTCTTTTGTTGTATATTCTATATGCTTTACTAGAGAGCGAGTAACCAAGAAATATACCTTCATCGGATTTCTCATCAAACTTACCCAAATTATCTTTATCATTGTTTAGGACAAAGCATTTTCACCCGAAGATATGAAAGAAAGCAATGTTTGGTTTTCTGCCTTTGAAAAGTTCATATGGAGTTTTCTTTAAGATTGGTCTAATGTTAACTCTATTGCTAACAAAACATGCCGTGCTCACCGCATCCGCCCAAAAGTATTTTGGAAGGTTTTAGTCGCTAAGCATTGTTCTATCAAGTTCCACAAGAGACCTATTCTTTCTTTCAACCACTCCATTTTGTTGTGGAGTCCTCGGTGCCGAGAAGTTGTGAGATATTCCATGTTCTCCACAAAATTCTTCAAATAGAGCATTTTGGAATTCTCCGCCATGGTCACTTCTTATTGAGGCAATTGTTAGAGACTTCTCATTCTGAATTTGTTTAGCATACTTCTTGAACGCCTTGAATGCATCACTTTTCTGCACTAAAAAGAATGTCCAAGTATATCTAGAGAAATCGTCAATAATAACCAAAGCATATACATTACCTCTGAAACTCTTTGTTCTCGATGGACCAAATAGATCCATATGTAACAATTGTAGTGGCCTTGTAGTGGACACCACATTCTTATATTTGAAAGTTGATCTAGTTTGTTTCCCTTTTTGACAAGCATCGCATAGTCTATCTTTGACAAAATTTCTATTAGACAATCTAATGATAAGATCATGCTTGATTAATTTATTCAAGTGTTCCATATGAATATGAGCAATTCTTTTGTGCCAAAGCCATGAATCATCGTTGTTCGCCATGAGACATTTAACCTTAAAATATGGATCATCAAGGGAAATCATGAATATATTATTGATTCTTTTACCTTTAAGTATAACCTCATGAGTGACTTCGTCTTCTATCAAACATTCATCCTTGGTAAACTTGATTTTGAAGCCTTTGTCACAAAGTTGGCTAATACTTAGAAGATTGTGCTTTAGTCCTTCAACATAAAGAACATCTTCAATGGATGTGAAAGGTGGAGCACCAACTTTGCCTTTTCCTAGGATTCTTCCCTTATTATTGTCTCCATAAGTGACAAAACCCTTGGCCTTTAGCGCTAGATGTGAAAATTGGTTTATGTCTCCTGTCATATGCTTTGAACAACCACTATAAAGATACCAAAGATTGCATGTGGTCTTCAAGCATACCTGCAAAACAAATTAGGTTTTGTTAGGTACCCAAGTTGCTTTAGGTCCTTCATAATTAGTGTCTTTCTTTACCCATACATAATGCCCACTTGCTATACTGAAGTTTCTAACATAGCAAGCATTAGGTGTATGGCCTTTAATACCACAATAAAAACAAGTAGGTTCAAAGTTACTTCTATATCTAGAAGGATAAGATTTCTTCTTAGAAAATGTTTTCTTTTTCGGATAGTGACGAACTATTTTAGGTTTGTTCACTTTCTCTTTGGAAGATTGATCACTTGCTTTAACAAAGATAGTTTTGTTATAACTTGGTTTTGAAAACTTTGAATATCCAAGTCCACTTTTATCATTGGAGTATCTTTGTTGGCTAAGAACACCTTCCAATCCAATTTTCCCTTTTTCATATCTGTCAATGACTATTTTTAATTGGACAATTTGGAAAGAGAGTGAATCACAATTTTTTGCATACAAAATTCTGTTTTTGTTCATCACTTGATTTTTGTTTTTCTTCTTTGAGATCTTTTTCCATTGAAACATATTTTTCTTCTAGAGATGAAATTTGTTTCTTTTGTGATGAAATGGTTTTATACAGAATTTTGCATTCATTCAATAGTTCATCTATAGCACCTTGTGCATCACTATCAAAAATAGAAAATTTATTACTAACCTCATTGTCTTCATCATCGGAATGGTGTGAGGCCATTAATGCTAGATTTGCACTTTCATCACTATCGGAATCAGATGAGGAACTTATTTCATGTCCTCCCATGCGACATAAGCCTTTTTGTTCTTGAATCCATTCTTGCTTTTGAAGCCACCTTTCTTGGAGAGTTTTGGACAATCCGGCTTGATATGACCTTGCTTACCACATTCATAACATGTGATTTCTTGTGTTAATGCGGAGCCTTCCTTTTTCTGAAAATGTTTCTTTCCTTTTGAATGAGAAAAAGGTTTGTCATTTCTACCGAAGAAATTACCAAGCCTTTTAACAAGAAGCATGAAATTTTCATCTTCTTCTGGATTGTTTTTGTTATACCCCAAAATTTGTCCTCCCATATTTCTCAAGACATGTCAAGAATAATCTCCAAGTGACTCAAGTTAGCTCAAGATTGGACAGTCAAATCACCTCCTAAGGCAGTCAATTCAAAATTAGGGTTTTGTGTTGCATCAAGGTCCTTACATCCAAATGGCCTAAAGTGCTTACCAATGTCCTAATATGCTCTCAAGTTCATCCATGTAAAATTTCAAGCCTTGCAGAGAAAGTTTGGCCAGTCAATTGCTCAAGAAGTCCCAAAATCGACTGTGCTAGGGCAAAAGTCAAATGTGACCCAAATACAGTAAAACCTCAAGATTCTTTGTCAACATTCTCATTTTGAAGGATAAGTCATCATTTTATCAAGGTTTGATCATGATTCATCAAGGATTGCTCAAGATTCATCAAGATTCAAAAGTTGCTAAATTAGGGTTTTACAGGAAAAGTCAACTCAACTTTGACCAAGCATAACTTTCTCATACTTTATGAGAAATGACCCATCCAAAGCTCATTTTGAAGAGGATGAAATTTACTACAGTCCATATTCACACCCCAAGATCAAGAAATGCACTCACAAGAAGTTATGAATTTGGACATTATAGGTCATTTTTAAAAGTCAACAAAAACACCTTCTTTTTTCAAAGCTTATAACTTAAGCATGGAATATAAAAATGAGATGATACAAAAAGGGTTGGTTAGAGGACATCTCAAGGTTTCTAAAAAGTCCAAGAACACCTCCAAAAGTTCAAAATTGAAGAAGTTATGCATTGTTGAAGTTGGGCATTTTTCCAAAATTGCCAAAAGTCAACTATCCTCAAAACTCCAATTTTTGACAAAAGGGCCCACTTTTTTCCACTTGATTTGATTTTGTCACACCACACACGTGTCCTATCTTCAGTTTCATGTCCATTCATTTATTTTTCTATTTTATTTAAGTTTTATTGAATTAATTCATTTTAAATCAATATTAATTCAAATAAAATCCAAAAATGGATGGAATAAGATCTTTTTGATCATTACAGATCTTAAATATCATGATACACCCAATCAAATTCGTGCCATTCCATATTGTGAACAAAATCTTGGATTTGGCATAATTTTGGAAGCTTTGTTAATGGAGATCAAATCAAATCTCAAATCTTCAATGCACATGGATTCAAGCCCAAAGATTTAACCTAATGCAATCCCTTATACATGTACAAGCTAGACACATCAAAGACACGACCAAAAAACTTGCAGAAACGGCCAAACAAAAATTGAAAAAAGCTTGGAAAAAGTGGAAACTGAAATCATACTTAAAGCTCAATTCAAGGCAAAATCTCAACGTAGCTTCCTTGCTTGACGTTCATTGAAGCCAAAGCGATCAAAACCAAGCCTTGAGACCTCCTAAATCACGCTGTAAGTACTCAAGAACATAGTCATGTACATGGAATCGTGAATCCATTTTCTTGCATCCTTTTGCCAAATTTTTTGTATAATCATGCTTGCCATTCAATTTCTAAGCATTCTGCAATATTTGATTTCGTTTTCATGGCCTCTAACGTGATACTCGAACCTAGGGTTTCCATTCTTTGTTTTTAGGAATTTTTGATACAGGCAAAATCAAGGCAAACGATGACCATGGTTGTGTTCAGGGAGGAGAGACGAACACGTTGGTAGTCTTAGTTGGTATTTACATGGCCTAGGATGAATTTTGGAAGCAAGCCACGAATCTTCCTGCGGATAAAAATCCGCAGGTAAGAAAACCAGGGATTTGTGAAGAAGACGACTATGCGTCCTCTTCCCATTGGCCAATTTCAAATAGTGCGCTTTTTTTTTCAGGCATAGTGGTTTGTTTTTAAATATAATATTTGTTTGGTATTCCATTAACAAACAAACGCGTTGGTTGAGTTGGCAAGCAGGTTAGCGTATTGTCTAATGGGACCTGGGTTCGAATCCCAGGTCCCCCACATATTTCTTGATTTTTTCTTTCAGATATTTCGGTGCAAGGCAAGGTGTGTGGTACATGATACTCCCTCAGATCTTGAGGCGCGAAATGGCCCCAGGCCAGATCTGGCAGTTCAGGGATGATGGTCTATGGTGAAGCCTAGTCAATGTGTCACATGGAAGCAGCAAAGTCAATACAGGCTTGCGCCTGTTGGGCCAAAGAAGTGCTGATCTCACCCTCCAAAGCTGGCCCAAACCCCTTGGTTATTCTTTTCTTTTATATTTCTTATTATTTATTTGATACTAATTATTATTATTATTTAAATTAACCAATTAAATCATTTTCTTAATAAAATCAAAAACATCAAAACAAAAATATTATTTTTATTAATTTCATTATTTTATTTTTGTAAATAAATATTAATTAATTAACTTAGTTTTAAATAGGTTTAAACATTTAATATTTTTTGCAATAAATTAAAATCAATTTAGAATATTAGGTTTTACCAACTTTTAATCATTTTATTTTATTTCCTAAAATATAAAAAAATCCAAAAATATTTTCATTATTTAATTTAATTTAATTGTTCATTTAATTTAATCCCATTTAATTCAAAAATAAGCAAAAATCTTTTCTTTAATAAAAAGGGGTCAAAACCCTAAAAAATGCACCGTCTTAATTTCTCGCACGCGATCCGTATTTCCAATATTGTAATTGTTTCCAGTATGTAATAGTTTTTAATTAGGGCTTTATTTATTTATCGCTTTATTTTTACTTTCCGCAATTTAAATTAAAGGGTTTGTTTTCTAGGCGATGTAAATACCCGACGCCTTGTAATAGCTTAGATTTAATTTCTGCAATTTAAGTTCCGCACAATATTAACTGTTAGATGTTTGATAATAGGGAATGCATGACAAGATTCAATGTATGAACTTAAAATCAACATAGATAACCCATGACATGTAAAGATAAAATTAACCGAAATAACACACTCGCACATGCGCACTCTTAGGGTACACCTCACTTGGTTGCCTTCGAACGTGGTCATTGAGTATAGGAAGTTTTAGAGGTCGCCCTCTTGTCCAAAGATCATAGTTGCCTCGAAACGGTTGCCTCGGAAAAATGATCTAAGAGATTAGGGTTACCGCTAAGGCGTCCTAACATTGCTTTAGTGACCACACGTCCCTTAATCGAATTGACCCTAAAACTCCAACGACGGTGCTACCTACTCCTCAATAGTGGGATAGCATTGTTTAAAGGACATTTGTACAGATTAATTCCTTTTTCGAGTAGGTAGATGGTTCTTAAGTACTTTCTCCTTTTAAAACAAAACAAAACTTTTCGCACTCACATCTTTCAAACAAAAACTCCTTTCAAACCCACAAACACAAAGAAAAGTAATTTTTGAAAACACTTTGAGCAAGTACCTAAGAGCCCGTGGATAACCACGGATAGATAGGGTGCTAACACCTTCCCTTTCTATAATCTACCTCCCGAACCCGAGAAACATCTCGAAAAAGGAATTTTTCTGTGCTTTTTTCCTTTCCTTGTTGGATAAAATAAAAGACGGTGGCGACTCTTGCTCACCGCGACATTTTGCGAAAACAAACGCAAAACGCGAACCAGCATTCCAAAAAACAGTCAGTTCTATTCCCACCGATCACAGTTTTCCTTTTCAACTTCCTTGGAGTCTATCTTCAAAGCAATATTCTTGGATTTCTTCTCTTGATTTTCATGCTTTTCGAGTCTTCTGAGTTTCGTTTCGTATTCTTAAAGTTTTCGAAATAGTGTTACGGATGTCATGTTGGATAGACTTTTCTTTTCTCATATTGCCGTTACCTTTGGTTGTCATTCCCTAGTTAAGGACCTAAGTACTTTCAGATTCAATTCATCATTCGTCAACGTTTTACCAAGAGCACTTAGATGATTTGTCAAGTGCACAAATCTCTTTTGTAATTCAAGAATGGTTTCTCCGGGCTGCATTCGAAATAATTCGTATTCTTGAGTTAGGGTATTTAGTCTTGATCTTTTTACTTCAACCTTTCCTTCATGAGTTTGTACCAAGGTATCCCATATTTCTTTTGTTGTTTTGCATGCCGAGACACGGAAGAATTCGTCCATGATAAGTGCACCTTGAAGAAGGTTTATTGCCTTTTTGTCATAGAGAACTTTCTTCTTATCATCATCGTCCCATGTAGTTTTAGGCTTTGATGAGCCGACACTATTGATTACCGTTATAGGGATAAATGGACCATTTTCGACGGCATCCCATATTTCTTCTCCTTGTGCTTCTAGATGCGCCTTCATGCGTATTTTTCATAGGTCAAAATATTCACCACAAAATATAGGAGGCTTGTTGTTACTACCACCATCTATGAAAACGGGATTATGATTTGCAGAAGCCATTCTGGATCTTTTAGGAGCAGTTTACCTATAACCTGCTCTGATACCAATTGTAAGTACGAAGTGCGCCTAAGAGGGGGGTGAATTAGGTACTTTAAAAATTCTGGTTTTTATTGATGATGGTTCTTATTTTTCTGGATATAAGTGAGTTTAGGAAAGCTTAAAAATACAGAAAAATAAAGAGACACTGGCGATATATCCTGGTTCCCATCATAGTCAGAGAGTACTCCAGTCCCATTTCAACATGAAAGAGATTTCCTTATTGTGGCAAACTTAACAAAAACTACCAACCAAACCAAGAACAATCCTCTTGGACCAAGAACAATCCTCTTGGATTTTCACTATGTTACCTATGAGAACAATCCTCTCAATGTAACTACACTTTTATCCAACAACTTGGAAAGACAAGATTTCAACAAAAACACTTAAACTTAATTCCAACAATCCTGGAAAATAAGTAATTAAATATCAATTTGTGAGTTTGAGTGAGTAGATTAATATTGATCACTTAGAGTGATTTGACAATGTATAATCTTCTTCTTTCAATAATAATATTGTACAAAGACTCAAGATATATTTGCTCAAAGTTTTCTGTTTGTTAATGTATGAAAATATGCAGAAAACTTATGCATGAAAATGAAGAATGCTTGAGTTTGTATTTTGAAATTTCATAAAATATTTATGAAAGAAGGTGTGAGATCTGGATTTGAAATTGAATATTTATATGTTTATAACACCCTTTTGAAACATCATGAAGATCTGGAAATGTATCATGAACAAATTCCAAGTTTGAGTGAAAAGATGTAATGAAAAGGCATGATGAAAAGGCATGAACAAAGCTGCTATTTTTCAAATTTGTGCAGTGTGCAATCGATTGCACCTTTGGTGTAAATCGATTGCACAAGGTTTTTAACAGCTATTTTTTCAAAATCTTTAAGAGTTCAATCAATTGCACTAACAATGTAATCGATTGCATGCAAAGTCAGTAGCAAAAAGTAACTGAGTGCAATCGATTGCACTTGCAATGTAAATCAATTGCATGAGAAACAGAAACAAACGTTTTGAAAAAATTAAGTATGCAATTGATTGCATAGGTAATGTAAATCGATTGCACATAGAAACATAAGCAAAAGATCTGAAATTTTGAAGTGTGCAATCGATTCTACTAAGATGTAAATTGATTGCATGCAGAAGAAAAATGAAATTTTATCTTTGAAAAGCTTAAGTAATGATTCTTAAACATTTCTTTTTCATTTTTGAGCATCTATATCTTAAGATCAAAGTAGATAATATTATTATACCTTTAAAGTTGTTGAGAGCTTTCAATGAAGATATTATCCTTAGATGCTTAGATGCTTGATCATAAATCTTTGCCTTCTTTGTGAGCCATGGTTTGTCTTCATCAAAATAAAAGCTTATTTCTGAAGCTTGATTTTACACACCTCACCTTTGTCATCCAAATTCTTTTGAAGCTGACCCAGAATGTGTCGAAATGATATGGAACCGAAAACTTTCAAATTGACTTAAACTTGGTTTAAATCCAGACCATACCTCTTCTGAAGCCACCTTATCAAGCTTCTTTGTAGGGCACCTATTCAACAAGTAGGAAGTTGTAGAAATGGATTCACCCCATAGCTCCTTCGGCAAGTATTTTCCCTTTAACATGCTTCAAACGATGTTCATTATCGAACAATTTTTCCTCTCAGAAACACCATTCTGTTGTGGCATATAGGGTGGCACGACTTCATGCATTATCCCCTCTTCATCACAATACTTCCCAAACTCATTTGGGGTGTATTCACCTCCACCATCCATTTTGATAATTTTAAGTTTGTGACCACTTTGTCGCTCAACCATGGACTTAACTTCTTAAACACATCAAATACCTCATCCTTTCTCTTGATTAGGTATGTCCATAGTTTCCTACGAAATTCATCGATAACACTGATAAAGTACCTATTGCCACCGTACGAGTCAACTTGTATTGGTCCGCACACATCGAAATACACCACCTCAAGGTGATGTTTTGTCATATGACTTGCATCCTTGTTGAAGCTACTCTTGTGATGCTTCCCTTGAACAGACTCTTCACATATCTCAACTGGAACATTGATTTTCGGAAACCCGGTTACCATACCATTCCTTTGTAACGCGTCAAGGTCTCAAAAATTGAGATGTCCAAGACTATAGTGCCACAACCACTCATCAAGACTTGCCGTTGTAGAAATACACCTATGCTCTATCACTTTCAACTCTATCTTGAAAGTCCTATTGGTAGCCATGGGTGCTTTAAGGACTAAAATGTTGTTTCGGTCCAAAATGTGTAAAATCTTGTTTTTCATGTGAATCATGTAATCCCTCTCAAGAAATTGGCTAATGCTTAAGATATTACATATGATTCCTAAAATGTATAGCACATATTTGATCCAGGAATAACCCTCATCCCTTCTTATGATCAAAACATCACTGACCCAGTCGACCGCTAAAGTGGTGTCATCCACGAATTTTACTTTATTCTTCTTGGCTTGATTGATTTTGATGAATCAATCCTTTCTACCCGTGATATGTGTTAAACAACTAGAGTCCAAGTATCACTCATCACTTCCTTGGGCCAAGATAGAACAAACAAGTCACCCTCATTACTGATAATTTTCCAGCTTAACTTCATTATACAGGTGTTATTCATAACGTCGAGTCTCTTCAATCTTAAGCCACCATGCTTTTTGCCTTAGTTATCATATCCTAACTAACTACATGTATTCTTCTTTTGTTCCCCATGTCACCCCATGTAAAGTTCATTTGTAAGCCATGCTTTTCATCGATACATCTCTTAGGAACCTTATCAGACATTATAAACCTTTATTTTTCAATTTTCTTTTTCAATTCACATACAATTAACCTAAAGTTGCAAAATGGGACGATTCCAACGAGCCCAAGTCATTTAATTTATTAATTTGGACGGTAATTATAGGTTTTTATATAGAAATTTTCAACTTTATTCATTAATTTGTTTGTTTGGTTCGACTAGTTGAAATAATGTTTGTTCATTGCATTCTTATTAATTTTCTTGCACCCTTGAGAAAATTCGAAAATATCTCTCACTCAGTTTGGCCTTTGAAAACCAGACGCAACACACGCTACAACAAACCAATTCCATTAGAAAAACACTCGGTTGTACCCCAAAATTTGCCCTCACATTTTTCTCAAAGCATTCTTTCAAGGCTCTTCAAGTAGTCAAGACACTCAAGGGTTGACTAGTCAAGATGCACCTCCTAAACTAAAGGCCTACAACTAGGGTTTGGAGTTTCTCAAGGAAATGTGGTTTGAAAGGGTCCCAAGTGGTTTCCATAGTTCTTCATAGGTCCCCAACAAGGTTCATGTCAAGTTTCAAGCCCTACATCACAAGTTTGCTAAGTCAATGGCTCAAATGTTTGTAAATCAACTGTATTGGTCAAAAAGTCAACTATGGTCAACATACAGTCGAACTTCAAGATTTTTGGTCAACATCAACATTTTTAAGTGATATTCATCATTTGATCAAGGGTTGATCATGATTCCCCAAGGAAAGTCCTCAGATCATCAAAAGTCAAGAATTGTCAAATTAGGGTTTCCTTAGGAGAAGTCAACTGAACTTTGCCAAATCCCATTTTGAAAGAAATTCAATTCTCTACAACCTTGTATTTATTCTCAAGTCCAAAAAATGCTTCATTTGGAAGATATGATCTCATACATTATAGGTCATTTTCGAAAGTCAACAAAAGACACTTTTTTGTCAAGGCAACTTACATCAAGATAATGTCCTAAAAATCAAAAATAATAAACATAGATATTGTATAGGACATCTTGATATTTCTAAAGCGTCCAAGATCATCTTCAAAAGATGAAAATTGAGCAAGTTATGTGTTTCACAAGTTGAGAGATTTTGAAGAAATTTCTGAAATGCAAATGGAGCAAAATTGTAATTTTGAACTAATGGGTCTAGTTTTTGATATTCAAACATGTTTATAAGATGTGATAGGACCTCTAAAAAACATTCACACATGCTCATGATTTTTATTGATTTTATTTAATTTTTTTATTCATTTAAAAATGAATAAAATTGAATAAAAAGATGAAAATAGAGTGTGAAGATTTGGGCCTTTGGATTTCAAACCTTTTGCAAGCCCAACAAATTCATGAAAGCCATGCCAAAATATGTCCACGATCATGCAAATTCAAAAGAGGCAAGCAATATCTCAAAGATGGCAAGTTTTAAATGTGTTGGATTTTTGTTTCATAAGCCATGAATGCATTGTTTTCTTTCATATTGGTTCACCCTCACCCTCCTATTTCACTCTATAAATATACAATAAATTTAGAATTAATGGACCATGAAATCCTTGCATACAAGAGCTCTCTCAAAATTTTCAAAAATCAAAGAAAAGTTGCAAAATCTGTAACTTCACTTCCAGTCGCTATCAATCCAAACCAAGGCCACTAATACATTCCTGAGATCCCCAAGAGTCTTCCAGAGTCCAGATTCAACCCCTAAGCATCCCAGACCATCCTCATAACCATTCCATGGTTTTGGTAAAATTTTGAATCTCAAACTCTCTTACCATGTAATTTAAATCAGTTTTATGCATGCATTCTTATTACTATTGATGTTTTGAGCGAATCTAATGTCTTACATGTAAGCATAGATGCAGGAATTCAGATGTATTGGATCAAACGAAGCTCCTGGGCTCAGTTGTCTTGGGCCTATCCAAACACGGGACTGCACCCCTCATTTCCTTTTGCAAACGCCTTGGCCTGAGATGTTGGGCCTTACAAAAATGTGATTATTCACCCCCTAACATTTTTTTTGCAGTAGCTCGTTTATATTTCTTTATTTTATTTTATTATTTCATATATTATTTTATTCTTTTCTTTCAAATAATTCTGTTTTATTGAAAAATCATTAAAAAAAATCATAAAACCAGAAAATCACAAAAATAATTAGGCTTAGGTTTTCATTAATTAAATTAATTTTAATTAATCATTTAATCATCTTTTTCTTAACTAATTAAGTTAATTAGAATTAGGGTTTTTTTCAATTTAATTTAAATATTTTCCTAAAACAAAAAATAATAAAAATATTTTCTTTTAGTCACTTAGAAATATTTTAGGGCTTTCTCTTCTCCGCGTGTTTAGTAATTTATCCGCATTATTATTTTCAGGAATATTATGTATTTGCACATGAGATGTAATAGTTAAATTAGGACCTTTTGCTTTTTATCCCCTATTTTTGGGTTTGTAATTTCCCCATCCCGAAGCATTGTAATAGCATAGATTTAAATTCTCACACTTTTATTTTCTGTGCTTATATATATATATATATATATATATATATATATATATATATATATATATATATATATATATATATATATATATATATATATATATATATATATATATATATATATATATATATATATATATATATATATATATATATATATATATATATATATATATATATATATATATATATATATATATATATTAACTGCTAGATGAATGTTTAATAGGACTGCATGATAAGATCTGAAAAATAAATGGTAGATAACCTAAAATGTTTAAAGATTAATAAATGAAACACAACACACTCTCACACGCGCACCTCTAAGGTACCTCCACTTGTTTCCTTCGGAATAAAATGGTCATGTCTCTCAAACATAGAAGATTTTAGCAGTGACCCTTTGGTTATAAGATCATAAGTCCCTCGATGACCCTTTCGATGTTGCCTCGGTAATCGATCTTAAAACCTTAGGATAATTGCTAAAGTATCCTACGAGTGGTTTTGTGACTGTACAATGACCCTCGCTCGTCCCTCAAACATACAATTATAGGGCTACTTGCTGACTAATAGTAGGATAGCATTGTCTAAACGAAAAGAGGAAAAGAACAAATATCATTTGAATAGGTAGACCGCTTATAGTTGCTTGCTCACAAAAAAAAACAATTTCTACACACATACACAAACTCTTTTCTAAATATTTTCAAGGATAAAAAACACTTTGTATACGTTATCGCCGAAACGAGAAACATTACAAAGTTCACCATACTTTGTATACGTAAGTGTGACACATTTGTTGGTACCGGTAGCCCTTGAGTTTAGTCAAGGAGAATACGGGGCCGTTGTGAGGTGTCATGAAGCACTAATTGACCTTAGAACCTTATTTGAACAAACTTGGCCATTAGAAAGTAGTGAGATAGTCGGCTTTGGTATAAAACTAAGGATTGGTTGATACTCGATACTATACTCATTGGGATCAGACTTTCAGGATATTTTGGTCGCGAGAAAAGATCGCTTGAGCTGAAACAATGCCCGATGAAGAAAGATCATTGATATTGAGATCCTTTAGAATCCAGTTACTTTCTCTAGGACAGGTTGAACCAACTAAATTTAAAGAGGGTACTTACCTACAAACTCCATACAATCCTGAACCTAAGGCTACTTGTGTGAATTATTTGCATTTATTATCTAACAACTTGAACTCCTTGCAGGAATTGTTTGTATTCATTATCCAATAACTGATACTTCTTGAAAGACTTACTTGTTTTCATCACCTTACAGTTTTTCTTGGTGCATAACATCATGACATCATGCCATAGAATTTTCATTAACCATTTCAAGGATCTCAAGGGCCTATGATGCAGGTTATCATGAACCAGATCCCTAACAAGGGGCAGGTGAATTTATTTTCCTCTAACCAAATGCCGCCAAAGTATCATGAACCAACATTTAGCAAGGGGAAAGGGGATTTATTTTCCTCTAGCCAATTCCGTCAAAATACCAAAGCACGATAACTTGAGTCAGAGGCTATGACCCACTCGACATGGTGAGCTTGATTCTCGTGGAAGGACGTTCAACAATACGAAGTTCTTAAGTAAAAGTTGCAGTCGGATTCTACCATTTTCTTTGTTAACCCCGCGAGATCCTTGAAAACATTGCATCTACATATCATGCATCATTTTATGAACAGGTTTTCTAGTACAGGTTTCTCATTTTTCTCGTTGTTTATTTCAGCAGAAAAATGGCCCTCGAACAAAATGTCAAAGATCTCCAAGCTCAGCATGTACAATTCCAGGAGACCCTTCTGAATCTAGCCAAGGGGCAGCAAGAAATAACAAGAAATAATGATGCTCCTTGCCAAGCAAAAGAAGAAGACTAAGAAGCCAATTATTGTCCTTAATCTGGGAAGGAGATTCAAAGGTTCGGCCCAACCGATTCAAGATATTGAAGTCTCCTCTGATGAAGATGACCAAGATGAAGAGGATATAAACATTAAGCCGGAAGACAGGAAATTCTAGGGTTCTGAAGACGGGGATTACTCGGATGAACAATACCCTCCTACTGATGACAGGTAACGACAGTTGGAGGATATGCTCAAGGCTATGGAGGTCCAGAAGATACAAGGATTAGATTTTGGTGAACTAGGGCTGGTTATAGGGGTGGTCATCCCACCTAATTTCAAGGTCCATGTCTTCGCCAAATATGACAGGGTCTCTTGTCCTAAACTTCACTTGAGGTCATACGTCAGAAAGATCCAGCCTCACACTGCTGACTGGAAGTTATGGGTCCATTTCTTCCAAGAAAGTTTGGCTGGCACTCAACTAGAATGCTTCTATCAACTGGAAGGAGCCAACATTCATACCTGGGAAGACTTGGATGTTGCTTTTTACAAGCAATATCAATACAATGCTGACCTGCCACCAACTTGAGTGCAATTGCAAAATATGTCCATGGGCTCAAGGGAAGGATTCAAGGAATATACACAGAAATAGAGGGATTTAGCTGGCAGGGTGTAACCTTCTCTGACTGATCGAGAAATAGTAGACATGTTCATGAGCACTCCGATAGACCCGTTCTTTAATCTGCTGATTGGGAGTTCTTCGTCTGGTTTTACAGAGATGATTCTGACTGGGGAAAGGATTGAAAGAGGTATCAAAAGTGGGAAGATTCCAATGGCCTCAACCTATAATGATGTTAAGAAGCCCTTTGTTGGTAAAAAAGAAACTAATGTTGTCTATGGTCAAAGGAGCCATAGTAAAAATGACCACCATCAGTCCATGGGAGCGGTGTTAGTTTCTAATCCTACACCTGTTCAACAATAACAGGGCAATATGCGTAGGATAAAGTTTCAAGAAAGTCAGTACACTAAGATTAATATGCCATTGTCTCAAGTGTTACAACATTTTCTAAAAGTGAAACTGATTACACTAAGGGATCCTCCTCAAAACCCCGATACCTCCTCTCCTAAGTACAATTCGAATGCGAAGTGTGCCTACCATTCTAATAGTCCTGGGAATGACACCAATAACTACTGGTCTTTGAAAAACAAGATTCAAGATTTGATTGACAACAAAGAGATTGAATTTGACCCTCCTAAGGCTCCCAGCGTGATCACTGCTCCCATGCCAAATCATGGCCAAGATTGAGAGCATTTATTTCATTTGAATTCTCAAATTGTAATTTCTTTTGATTGTTTGAACACTTATTTTATGTCAAAATTTGTTATTCCATTAATGTATTGCATATGTTTTTATTGAATTAATCCATTCATTTTCACTATATTTAAACTATGCTTTTAATTCCTTTTTGTGATATTCAAATCTCAATTTAAAAACTGCAAGCCTTTAGAGGAAGCATGACAAAAAGATACCACAATCTCTATAGTATGCTTTTGAACAGACCTGGTTGATGATGTACAGACGTTGTTTCAAATCCTAAATAGTGGAGTTATAAGGAAGATAATCCCTAGTCAACCCCTTTGAGCCTAAGAAGTAGGAGTTTTCCTTTTCACACAAATTGAAACCTTTAATTATAACCTGGGGCAGGGTAGTTTCTCAGTTAATTCAATGGTGCATTCAATTGCAAGCTTTCCCTTCGTACACGACGAGTAGTGTCTGAGGTATCCTTCCAAAACAGAAGATGGTGATGGTTCCTCATAGTTATTAAAATAGGAAGTCATTATATCTCCAAAAAAATCCCGCTAAGTCAAAACCTATGAAGGAGACTTAAAGAAAAAATTGGGGCGTCCCGCTGACTGTAATCACAAAAGAAACAGTTCAGGAAAAAGGTAGAGATAATAAAATAAAAAAGGTAGCTACAAATACTCAACAAAAAGAAAAGGTTACAAAAATGACTTCCTTCTCAAATAAACTTTCATTATCTGAACCATCACTCATTATCAGGGTAAAGATTCCAGACTCAATTGGGATCTAAACGCACAATTAACTGAGTATGGGACTGAAGAACATCATGAAGAACGGGTTGGGTACAAAAAAAGTTTGAGCCTTTATCCTTTGTTTCTTAAACCATGAACCAGACCATGTTACAACCCTTAAAAGTCCTAACAGAAGCATGGGTTAGTTCTAAAGTATACTGTTATAAAAGGTATCCTGACTCCTTTAAGGTTTACTATAAATCCTGAGTTGAATTCTTATTTTTACAAAATTTTGTTTGTTTACTAAAAATGAATTTTTAAAACTTCAAGACAGACATAAGTTTTTCATTTTTAAATGACATTGTTTGCATATGACTAATTGTTTGACAATAGAGAAATTCGCACGACGAATATTCAATGAACAAAAATTCTCTCAATAAACAGAATCACCTCAGATGGAAAGACATTTCTAATAACAGGACTTTCATATTCAAGGGGCATGGCATGGTGTTTGTTGTACCCTAAAATTTTACCTCTCTTTTCTTAAGACATTTCACAAAGGTCCTTTAATGCTCAAGGTTTCTCAAGGAATTTATCAAACAAAATCACCTCCGAAACACTGAGACCACAAACTAGGGTTTTGACTAAGAACGACTGATCATTGACTTTTCACCTAATACATGACCTAATGGTTTGAAGCATAATCTCAAATATAACATGTTGACCCAATTTCATGGCTTAAATCATTTCTCAAGATCAGTGGATTGATAATTGAAACTTGGTCAACTGATGGAAAGTCAACCGATACACCAAAAGTCAAACTTTGACTTATTGGTCAACATTATGTCTCAAAGATCAAAATTTATCAAGACATTCAAGAATATCAAGCTTTATCATCAAGAAGTCAAGAAGATCAAAAGTCAATGAGAAAAGTCAAACTTTTCAAGACTTAGAGATTTTTCCTAAGTGCTTTTGTACATGATAATTTTACTACTTCATGACATTCTTTCACGAAGATGCAAGATGATTTAAAGAAAAATTTCAACATGAAAGTTGTAGATCTTGATGAGATATACAACTTTTCTTTACTGATCAAATATTAGAAATTCTTGGATTGTGAGTTATAAATTCCTGAAGTCATGACATTTTCATCTAACACTTAGAGAAATTTTCAACAGATTTTTGTCAGGATTTTATCCCAACTTCTTGGCATTTTCTCACATAGTTCCAAGATGATTTTATCAAAATGACCAACATAAAAATTATAGAGGATGTTTCAAGCTTTCTAAAACATACAAGAGCATGAATTTATTCCTGAATTGCATCTATTGTTGGGCATCTATTCTTGAATTGCAAGTCATTTTGTTGAAGAACAAATAATCCAATTTGCATGATGTGATGCATAATCTTACTTTGCAGGCCTTGTGACTTGCAAATATACCCATAATTAGATGTTTACACAATTGATTGCACCATTATCCAAGTGATTCAAGTATTGTCCATTGCATCTTTCCATTTATGGCACAAAGGCACTATTGCCATTCACATAAAGCATACTTTATGCAATTGTCAACTCCTTGAGCCTCTCAATGGTTTTCTCTGCACATACACAATGTCAAAGTAATAATAAACATTCCTAAAAGGCTCTAGAAACTTCAGACCATGCTTGTACCATGCATTGGAACACCAATTTTCATAATAACTTGGTTGTTTCATCTCAACTAAATCAGAATTTTGACAGCTTGTAAAACAAACTTTCTCATTCTCTCAAACCTCCTCTATAAATAGAGAGGCCAATTGCAAGCTAAAGGTCTAGAAGTTTTGTTGTGTATAAAATCCCTCAAAATCTCCTACTCTCAAAAAGCCATAATTGTCCACAAAACCTCAACTCTTGAGCTTTAAAGTCCAAATCTTTGAACCTCTCACACCTTGCAAATTTTGTCCAAACAAACCATATAAGCACTCTACATACATTATATAGAAGTTGTTTAAACACAAGAGTAGCTTCTGTAACATCACTACTTTCAAAGCTCAAGAAAAGCCAACACAACAACTCAAACTCAAATCACAAATTTTAGTTTTAGGGTAAGTTTTCTTGACTTTGAACTCTTCATATAAAGCATCATTAAAGGTTCATTTGTGAAAAAAATGTAGATATCATTGCCTTGAAGCTAACCATATGCTTGCCTTTCACTTTCACTAACCATGTGTTGAGAACTAACTCATTTATGCAGCAAAACAATGTTAGAGGTAAAAAACTACAGCATGAGTCGATGCATACTCACATGTGTCAACACATTTTAGTTACAGAACAGGTTATGAGTCGATACAAGACCTTATGCATCGACGCATACATTTATCCAAGAACAATACAGAGAGACAAAAGGGGTATGAGTCGACACAAAACACGAATGTGTCGACACAAACAAGAAATGGGTCGACACATACCATTATGTATCGACTCATACTGAACTATTTTTGACTTCCTGGAGCAAGAAAATGGCATGTGTCGACACAAAGCTGATATGTGTTGATTCAAAATAGGAACATGAGCTAATGCGGGCCTTTATGCATCAATACATGCTGAGTTTGATTTTGATTATAGCATATTCCTATTATTATTTCTTTCTAAACCAAAAAATTGTTAAAAAACATTTTTCTTACAAACTTAATTTCTTTTCTTTCTTAATCAATTAATGATTAGATTAAGTTTTTATTTATTTTCTTTTCTCAATTAAAATTAACTTAGAATTTTATGTTTCTTTTTTAATTAATTAATTTCTTCTTCATACCTTTTGATTAATATTAGAACCTTTTCTCAAAAAAAAACCTAAAAAATATTTCTTTTCTAATTAACTTAGTTTAATTTTCTTATTCTTAATTAATTATTTTTCTTTTAGTTAATTAGGTTAAAACCAAAACTTTTCTTTAACAAAAATCCAAACAAAATCCATTTCTTTTCCATTTATATCTTTGCACATTATGTTCATTTCATTTCTTGTACATTATTCAAATTCAATATGTTTGTAATAGATAATTAGGACTTTTATTGCTTCCATTCCCCATTTGTAAATTTGTATCCCCATCCCCTAAAGGATGTAATAGCGTAGGATTTTACTTTTCGCAGTTTATCGCTTTCAAATATAAATGCTAGTAATTAGGGTTTGTATGGCAAGACATAAAAACAACAAGTAGAAAACCCTAATTCAAAGATAAACATGCATGAAAACAAACACTTGCACACTTGTACCTCTAGGTTAACTCCACTTGTTGCCTCAGATAAAAAATAGTCATGTCCCTCGAACGTGGGATACTTTAGCAATGACCCTCGAATACAAGATTGTAGTCCCTCGATGACCCTTCAATGTCACCTCCGATAAACGATCTTATACCCTTATGACAAATTGCTAAGGTGTCCTAAAATGTTGCCTTCTATGACTATACGATGACCCACGCACGTCCCTTCACATCCAATGATAGGGCTTCTTATAAATCAATGGTAAGGTAGCAATATCTAAATGAGGAGGAAAAAAACTAAGACTCTTTGAGTAGGTCGAACATTCATAGTTTCTTGCTCACAACCATCTTCAAAACATCTTTCAAACTCACCAACACTTTCAAATGAAATATTTTCAAAAGTCAACACTTTGTATGCATTCTTATAGAGACGAGAATCATTACAAAGTTTTCCTAAATGAAGGAATTTTGAAAAATACTTTCACAAACAATCACAAACACATTTCAAACAAAGAATTTCTAAGTGAGCTAGCAACTAAGAGCCCGTAGATAACTACAGATGAAAATGGTGCTAACACCTTACATTTTCATAACCTATCCCCCCGAAATCAAGAAAATTCTCAAAAGGTATTTCCTGTTCTTTTCACCCTTTCCTTTATTGGATAAAAGAAAAGTCGGTGACGACTCTTGCTATCCTCAAAAATTACGATAAAACGCAAAACACCCATGTCAGTTCTCCTACCGTATCACAGAACTGGCGACTTTGTTGGGGAGATACTTAAAAGTGGGGTTACCCTAGAGACTAAATCACCTTTAAATGCTTTCATTGTTTGACTTGTTTGATTTACATTTTGGGTCCTTGTTTGGGTTTTGTATTGATCCTCTACCTAGATCGGGGAACATTATTAGGTAATTAGCAATAGATCGTGGGGACTGTGTGGGGTATACCGACATAGTTGAAGTGATGGCTATGTTAATGTGACACATTTGTTGGTACCGGTAGCCCTTGAGTCTAGTCAAGGAGAATACGGGGCCGCTGTATGGTATCATGAAGCACTAACTGACCTTAGAACCTTTAATTGAACAACTTGGTCATTAGGAAGTAGTGAGATAGTCGGCTTTGGTGTAGTCAGAAGTTGGTTGATACTTGATTCTACGCTCATTGAGATCAGACTTTCGGGATATTTCGATCCCCAATAAAGAGGTTTGTGCTGAAACAATGCTCGATGAAGAAAGATCAGTGATATTGAGATTCCCTAGAACCTGATTACTTTCTAGGATAGGTTGAACCAACTAAACTTCAAGAGGGTACTTACCAATGAAACCTCATGCAAGCCTAAACCTAAGGACTTGTTTGCTTTATATGTATGTGTTTACTTGTACATAACATCATGAAATCATACCATGGCATTTTGCACTAACCATTTCAAGGACCTAGAGATTTATCTTTGTTTTATTTTGTTTTGTAGGACATGGCTTCCACTTGCAGGAATACTATCCAAATCAACCTCCTAAGAGTGCCTCTTCAACTCAAACATCTAACGTCAAGGGTTCCTAAGAATTCTCCATTCACCAAGAGACATGGTCGACTTCTCAATTTGGTTACCTCAAGCCTTGATGAAGATATGATGAAAGTGATCTTTCAATTCTTTGACACCTTACACCATTGCTTTACATTTCCCGATTATCAATTAATGCCCACTATGGAAGAAATCTCTCAACTCTTAGGAATTCCTATTTTTGATCAACTACCCTTCAACGGTATTGAAAGAGATCCAAGACCTGAGGAGATTGATCGAGCTCTACATTTGCAACAATCCGACATTGTGGAAAATTGGGATACAATAAGTGGTGTCAAAGGGTTTCTAGCCAAGTTTTTGTTGGAGAAGGCTCAAGATTTTTGGGATGCTCTGGATTTACAAGCCTTTGAAGAAGTATTGGCTCTTCTCATCTATGGGATGGTACTTTTTCCCAATCCTGACCAACTCATAGATGTGAACGCAATCAAGATTTTTCTATCTCGCAATTCGGTGCCTAATTTACTTGGGGATATCTTGCATTCTCTTCACTCTCGCACCATTAAGAGAAGAGGACTTCTTATGTGTTGCACTCCTCTGTTGGCTATGTGGTTTATTTCGCACCTACCTCGATCTGTTGTGAAGACCGAGTAAGGAATGAGATGGTCGAATAGATTTATGTCACTCATGCATTTTGATATTCATTGGTGTTCTTGATCCTTGGAGGACATTACTATTATTGATCGTTGTGGGGATTTCCCTAATATCCCTTTACTTGGAATTAGGGGAGGTATCACCTACAATCCTTTTTTGGCTTTGCGATAGTTTGGGTATGCTAGGAGGGATGATCCTCATGATGCACTTGTCGAAGGAATTGCATTTGACTATGAGAGCGATGTCCAAGGTTATCGTCAAAGATTCATACGAGCTTGGGGCATGGTGAACAAAGTTGATAGCAAGACATTGGGACATAAGAAATCCATTCCTTTGGAGCCTTATCTCAATTGGGTGTAAGCTCGCGCTCAAAACCTCATGATTCCATATGAGGCCATCCTACCTATCGTCATGGAGCCTATTGCCGAAGGAGATGTTCCCTACATTATTCTTCATCCTGACATGCCTACTACTCTCGAGGAGTTACAAATATCGTGGATTCAACTAAAAGGGGAGCGAGACACCTTTGAAGCTCAATACTACTCAAGCGATAAAAAGGTTTTGGAGCTCACAAGACAACTTCACGAAGAGCAGAGTTTGAATGCCTACATTGCACCGAAGAGGATGCGTTCATGGGAGGGTTGAGTCCTTTCTGTTTTAGGAGTTTATTTTGTATTTATTTCTTCAACTGCAAGCCCAAGAGGCATCTTGTAACTGTTTGAACTTATTAATGCAATTAATGTTTGTTCTCTCTTTGTCTAAACAAATTCCAATCTTAAAAGTCCTTGAAATCATTTGCATACGCATTTCATGCATCATAACATAAGCATGTTTTCAAGCACATGTTTCCTCATCTTTCTACTGTTTATTTCAGTAAGATGGATATCAAGCAGACCGCGAAAGATTTGCAAGCACAAAATTCCGAGTTCCAAGAGACCTTGTTGACCCTGGACAAGGGACAACAAGAGTTGATGACACTGGTGGCAGCCAAAAAAGAGACTAAGAAGAAGGCCCTCATCAACATGGGGAAAAGGTTTAAAGGCCTAGTCCGTCAGGTGCAGATAGTTAAAGAGTCATCCGAGGAAGACGAGAACCATGATGAAGATGCAAGGAGCACCCGTGGTAGGGGTGAAAATGATCAAGCTTCTGAGCACGAAGACTACTTTGATGAACAGTGTCCACCGGCTGAGGATAAATACAAGCAGTTAGAGGATAGATTGAAAGCTGTTGAAATTGAAGTCGTACCTAGTTTAGATTTTGGTGACTTGGGCTTAGTACCTAGGGTCGTCATTCCCCATAAGTTAAAAATACCAGTCTTTGCTAAGTATGACTAAGTTTCATGCCCAAAACTTCATCTAAGGTCCTACGTCTGCAAGATACAACCACATACAACTGACAAGAAGCTCTGGGTCCATTTCTTCCAAGAGAGTCTGGTTAGGACTCAACTAGAATGGTTTTACCAATTGGAGGGTTCCCGCATTCACATATGGGAAGATCTGGCCATTGCTTTTTATCATCAATATCATTATAACACTGATTTGGCACCAAGTAGAGTCCAACTTCAATGAATGACAATGGGTACTAATGAAGGGTTTAAAGAGTACGCGCAAAAATGGAGGGATTTTGTTGGTAGGGTCCAACCACCACGAGCTGACAGAGAACTAGTTGATATGTTCATGGGTACTTTAACTGGCCCATTTTTCAACTTGTTGATTGGGAGTTCTTCGTCTGGTTTCACCGAGTTAATCCTAACTGGTGAAAAGGTCAAAAGTGGCATTAAGAGTGGAAAAATTCCCATGACATCTGCATCCAACTCTGTAAAGAAACCCTTTACTGGGAAGAAAGAAATCAATTTTGTGTATGGGGCAAGGGCCCGTACCAAGAAGGATCATCGACCCTCTGTTAATGTTGTGTTAATCTCCATCTACTCAAAGACAACCACAACAATCCAACCGTCAACAATATGAAATTCATTGAAGACAGTTCACGAGGATTAACATGTCATTGTCCCAAGCCTTGCAACACCTGTTGAAGGCCAATTTGGTAATGTTGCGTGATCCATCATCAAACCCCGATATTTCATCACCGAAGTACAATCCTAATGCCAAATGCACATATCATTCCAACAGTCCTAGACATGAAACTGATCAATGTTGGGCCCTAAAAAATAAGATTCAAGATCTTATCAATAACAAAACTATTGAGTTTGATCCACCTACAACTCCAAATGTGATAACTGCACCAATGGAGAACCATGGCAAAGGTTTCAATGCGATTGATGACACTACTTTTGTTTCCTCTGTTAAGGATTCGACTACTCCATTTACTATTGTAAAGGGAAATTTGCTGAGAGCTAGGGTGTTCCCTGGATGTTTAAAAGACTGTGATTGTTGTATGGAACAAATAAATGGATGCAATTGGCTGAAAGAAGGTGTTCAACGCCTAATAGATAGTCACAAGATCCTGTTTGAAAAAATTCCTATGATCAAGAGTTTGACCAATAAAGATGAAGACCTTTCCATAATAACAATCTCCATCAAGCCTCTTAGGATCTCCTCAAAAGTTCCTATTAGGATTTCAAATGAACCAGCAATTGCTCCTTTAATAATCACTTCCCCTGGGCCAATTCCTTACTCCTCCGATAAAGCAATTCCATGGAACTATAAAGCCGAAGTTTACTATCATAGAATAAAGCAAGATTCATGGATCAATGAAGACAATACCAGCGATGTTACAAATATTGAAGGTTCTAGTAAGGTAACAAGAACGGGGAGGATCTTCTCCCCTGGTATTTCACCTCTGAGTACTACAACAACTCATGTTCACATAACACTAGAGGCAAAGGAAAATTAAGTAAGCCTGCTGGGATACAGGCACCTACCAAAGATGTTGATGTTAAAGAGCCCTCTACTTGAGAGATGGAGGAAATCCTGAAAATTATAAAGAAGAGTGATTTCAAAATAGTCGAACAACTGGGGAAAAAACCCTCCAAAATCTCCATGTTGTTATTACTACTCTGTTCTAATGCTCATGCCCAAGCTTTAATCAAGTTTTTTAAGAAAGCTCATGTGCCCCAAGAGACTACGGCTGATCAGTTCGAGAATTGTGTGGCGAGTTTAATGACTGACAACAGATTAGGTTTCTCTGACGCTGAGTTGACTCCTGTTGGAAAGAATCATAACAAGGATTTGCATGTCTCTATTGAATGCAAGGGAACTACCCTAGCTCATGTCTTAGTTGATACTGGCTCATATCTAAATGTGTTACCTAAAGGTGCTTTGGACCGGCTAGATTGCGAAGGCCTGGTGTTGAAACCAAGTGATATAGTTGTAAGGGATTTCGATGGGTCTAAAAGGATGGTGCGTGGAGAGGTGGATCTCCCCATTAAAGTGGGATCACGAATTTTTAACTCCACCTTTTATGTAATGGACATACGTCTCGCCTACTCTTGTTTGCTTGGGCGCCCTTGGATCCATGGGGCAGGAGTGGTAACATCCACTCTTCATCAAAAATTAAAATATTCAGTCAAAGGAAAAATCTTTACCGTTTACAGCAAAGAAGAATTCATGGTTAGCCACCTGAATTCATTTAAGTAGGTGGAAATGGATGGTGAGTTTATAGAAACTTTGTGACAGGCTTTCAAAGTTGTTCCTCCTATGGTTGTCGCCACCGAAATATCCTCTGACATATCAAAAGCCGATGAAGTTGTACCAAGAATGGTTTCACTTAAAGATGCTTGTGTCGTGGTCGAAGATGGAAGCGGTACTATCTAGGGGAAACTCCCCGACATTCCGTTTAAAGAAGACAAATTTGGGATGGGTTTCACCATCAAAGCTCTGAAAGAGGTCAGGCGTGCTCGCGTGGGAAAGCCATATCTTCGCATTGGAAATCATGAAGTAAACGATGTGGAATATTTTAATGATGAATGTGCTTTTGAAGAATGGATATACCCTGCTGCCGGAGGAAAGCTCAACAACTGGAACGCAAAGGATTTCACTCCCATCTCCTTCATTAAGGAGTAATTACTATTTACTATTTTTTGTCAATTCAAGAACTTTTGTCTATAATCTTAATTCCAAACAATGACTTTTAAGCCATGTGCCTTACCCGGGGCACCATGGTCCATTTGTTAAGAGTTTTGTTCATGTTCATTTATCATATGATCATTTAATGAAAAACATTGGACCTTTGCATTCAAATTTTATGCTCATTGTATTTCTTTTTCTTTATTGCATTGTTCAAATAGCCATATATCTTACATGTACACACACACTTGCAGATCCTCATCCACTCTGGATCTCATTGCCAACGACTCTACTATTGCCAGTTATGACTTCGAACATCCAATTAACCAAGCCGAAGACGAAGGCGGGGAAGATTGTGAAATACCAGAGGAACTAACCAGACTTCTAATACAAGAAGAGAAAGCTATTCAACCTCATGAACATCCAGTCAAAGTTATCAACCTAGGTACTAAGACAGGAAAGAAAGAGGTCAAGATCGGCGCCAACTTAGAAGACGGTATCAAGAGAAGGTTGGTTCAGATGCTACATGACTATGTTGAAGTGTTTTCTTGGTCGTGTGAAGACATGCCAGGTTTAGATACTGACATTGTGGTTCATTGTCTATCGACAAAGGAAGATTGCCCTCCTGTCAAACAAAAGGTTCGTCAGATGCAGCCTGACATGTCTGAAAAGATAAAAGCGGAAGTGATGAAGCAATTCGATGTAGGATTCCTAGCTATGACATCTTATCCTCAATGGGTTGCAAACGTGTTCCCCATGCTGAAGAAAGATGGAAAGGTTCGTATGTGCGTAGACTATATGAACTTGAATAGGGCGAGCCTCAAAGATGACTTCTCTTTACCGCATATTAACGTCTTGGTTGACAACACCGCTCAACATAAAGTATTCTCCTTCATGGATGGATTTTCTGGCTACAACCAAATCAAGATGGCTCATAAAGACATGGAGAAGACCACCTTTGTTACACAGTGGGACACCTTTTGTTACAAAGTCATGTCGTTCATATTGAAGAATGTAGGGGCAACTTATCAACGAGCTATGGTAGCTTTATTTCATGATATGATCCATCATGAAATAGACGTCTATGTGGATGATATGATTGCAAGGTCACAAACCAAAGAAGAGCACCTAGATCACTTACATAAGCTATTTGAGTGGTTGAAGAAGTACAAGTTGAGGTTGAATCCTAACAAGTGCACTTTCAGAGTAAGGTCTGGAAAACTTTTAGGTTTTGTGGTCAGTGGTAAAGGCATCGAAGTTGATCCTACAATGGTTAAAGCCATTTAAGAAATGCTCGTTCCCCGTTATGAGAAAGAAGTTAGAGGATTCTTGGGTCGTCTTAACTACATTTCCCGCTTCATATCTCACCTAACTGCTACTTGTGAGCCAATCTTCAAACTCTTGAAGAAAGATCAAGTAGTCAAATGGAATGACGTCTGCCAAGATGCCTTCGACAAAATCAAGGAATATTTGCAATAGCCTCCTATCCTTATGCCTCCAGTTGAAGGAAGACCCTTGATCATGTATTTGACTGTGATAGAGAATTCTATGGGGTGTGTGTTGGGCCAACATGATGAGTCTGGCCGAAAAGAGCATGCAACATTATACCTGAGCAAAAAAGTTTACCGATTGTGAAACCAGATATTCACTGCTCGAGAAAACTTGTTGCGCTCTGGCATGGGCTGCTCACTGGGTAAGACAGTATATGTTGACTCATACCACTTTATTGATTTCTAAGATGGACCCTATCAAGTACATCTTCGAGAAGCCAACTCTCTCCTGAAGAATAGATAAATGGCAAATGATTTTGACTGAATATGATATCCAATACACCATACAAAAGGCCATCAAAGGAAGTGTATTGGCAGATCATTTGGCCCATCAAGATGTTAATTACATATCTATGAACTTTGACTTCCCGGATGAGAATATTATGCTAGTAACTGACTGTGAAAAGCCTGGACCGTATGACGGGCCTGAACAAGGATCCCGATATACTATGGTTTTCAATGGGGCTTCCAACGCTTTGG
This sequence comes from Vicia faba, assembly GCA_948472305.1. Classification (NCBI taxonomy): domain Eukaryota; kingdom Viridiplantae; phylum Streptophyta; class Magnoliopsida; order Fabales; family Fabaceae; genus Vicia; species Vicia faba. The sequence goes on from CATIWC010000389.1 coordinate 424,659, forward strand.
GAAATGGAATTGGTGATGTGATTATTTCTCCTGAGGGTTTCCGTACTCCTTTCACTTCTAGATTGTGCTTCGATTGTACAAATAACATGGCTGAATACGAAGTGTGCGTCTTAGATTTAAAGGTTGCCATGGACATAAGGATCAAGTTCTTGAACATATTCAAAGATTGTGCTCTAGTGATCAGTCAAGTCAAAGGAGAATGGGACACTAAACATCCTAACCTTATTCCTTACAAGGAACTTATGTTAACCATGATACCATACTTCGAAGAGATCACCTTTGAACATTTCCCTAGAGAAGAAAATCAGTTGGCTAACGCCTCGGCAATAATGTCTTCCATATTCAAGGTCAAATGGGACAACGAAGCTCCTATGATTACAATCGAAATATTTGACGAACCTGCACACAACTATGAGCTTGACATTGACGAAGAGAAACCATGGTACCATAAAGCAAGGAGATATATTGAAGCACAAGAGTATCCTGAAGGAGCTTCCATCAATGATAAGAAATTCTTGTGAAGATTCTCAGCCAAATTCTTCCTAAGAAATGGAATCCTGTATAAGCGAAATCATGATTCTACTCTACTCCAGTGTGTGGACGAGAAGGAGGCAGAGAAAATTATGGAAGACATGCATGATGGAATCTTTGGGACTCACTCTAGTGGGAACACTATGACCAAGAAAATCCTGAGGGTTGGTAACTATTGGTCCACAGTGGAAACTAATTGTTATCATCACTCAAGGACTTGTTACAAATGTCAAATCTATGGTGACAAGGTCCATGTACCCCTAACTCCACTGAATGTCATGATCGCTCCATGGCCATTTGCAATGTGGGACATTGACATGATTGGAGAGATCAAACCTACTGCTTCCAATGGATTCCATTTCATCCTTTTTGCCATTTATCACTTTACCAAGTGGGTTGAAGCTGCCTCGTATCCTCAGTTACCAAGAACGTTGTAGCCAGGTTTATCAAGCATAACCTCATCTGCCGTTACGGTATCCCCGAAAGGATCATCACTGACAATGGAACTAATCTCAACAATGATATGATTACAGAACTTTGTACTCAATTCAAAATCAAGCATCACAATTCTTCTCCGTACAGACCCAAGATGAATGGCGCAGTGGAAGCTGCCAATAAAAACATTAAGAAGATTATGCAAAAGATGGTGGTAATCTGCTATCATACCCCATTTTTTACCCCTAATTTGTTCATTCATAACATCATATGCATTTACATCATAAATCTTTCATTCATTTCATCCTTTAAGGCATGGGATCAAATGGCTCTTGGCATTAGGGTTTCCCCCTATAAATTGAGGTTACTACCTCTTTCAAGTTGAGTCCACTGTTTCGTTTATCACTCTTGGTATAAAACCAGGGTTTTAGATTTACGAGTATCATGGGTATTTTCCTTGGAAATATTCCTCAAGATACAAAGTTTTCTTCATCAGAATTTTCTTCGAAGAAAAAATGCATTAGGGTTTCTCCTATCTTGCTTGAGCATTGATAATGATTCTTCAACAAAGTTCATCATGCTAGGGTTTACATCTTATCATGCTTGAGTTTGTCGGCATTTCGATTGAAAGTCATTGGAACTCATACTTTAAATCCTATCATTCATCTTTAAGTCGTCCCTCAATGCATTAATCTTGTTTCAAGATTAATAGTTATCAAGCTAGACGATTTTGTGGATTAAATTGCGAAACATGAATCATGGCATGAAAGATGTGATTGAGATTTATTTGTAAGCAGAGTTTGGTTCCTATTCAATTATTTGGTTGCTTACAAATTATTTTGGATTTGAATTGAAGACTAAAATTTGAGTTTGGAAAGTCCATGTTTATGGCTTACTTGAAATGCAATTTACAAGTGCTAAGTTATAGTTTAAATCCAAGTTCAAATTTATTCCATGGCATCATTTGGAATTCCAAAAAAAACTTAAAGTATCCATCATTTCCTGCAAATGTATTTCCAAGATCAAAGTTGTAAAGTTAGAAAACTGATGAATTTTGTTTTCTTGGAATTTAGAAGATTACATCATGATTCAAGAGAAGATTACAAGCATGCCATATTTCAAATTTCACTGGATTTCACTTGGTTCATCATCATTCATCCATGGTTCATCTCAATACAAGTTCATTCAATTCAAAGCTTTGTGCAAGCATAATTCAAGTCAAAATTCAAAGTAATTCAAATTCAAATTTACATCATAATACATCAAAAATTCATAAATAAAAGATACAAGAAATTTTTTTTATCTAAAGTTCCTAAGGCTTATCTTCCTCTCGCCAAATGACACCAAAGTTTCTACCTTGACATCAAATTGTGGTTTGAAATCTGCAACAACAAAAAAACAGGACCTTGTTATACCAAACAGAACCTGCCCTGCAGACATCAACAAGACCAGTTCCAAAACCAGTAGCCGGCATCGATTCAAAAGCTCAAAGAAATCCACCCTGCACCATTGAATTTCAATTACAAAAAAACACTAGAAATAGAAGATGCAAAAGGAATTATTAAATCAAGGAATTATTCAAAAATCATAAATCCAAATGTTACAGCTCATAATATTTCAAGCTTTTCTAACAAGCTTTATAAATATAATTTTAGAGGAAAATCACCAAAAACAGAAACAGAAGAAAGTTGAGAGAAGTGTGTGCAAGAAGTTTAAGCAAACTCATCAAAACGGAAGCAAAAGGGCAAGGAGAGAGGCTGAAGATATTTTTTTGAAAAAAAAAACTTTCAGAAGAAGCTTCCCATGAGATTCATCGCAATTGTTCATTCATATAACAAATTTTTTAAGATCAAAGGCCAAGATCACTTTACCTGTAACAAACTCTTACAGCTATAAATTTTAACTTCTGCTCCAATATTGGGAGAGGATCCATGGTTGCAAAGACTTCTCAGAGAAGTTTCAGAGTTCTCTCTGAAATTCTCTGAGGCTTCCACGATTCATTATGCATTTTTCTCCAAAACTTCATCTCTCCAAAAAAAAACTCACTCTCTAACTACTTCTCTGTACAGCTTCATCTTCATCAACAAATCTGAATTTGCCTCTCTACAATGATCATCAACATCATGCATACTTCATCAAACCTACATCATCTTCAACGCTACTGTAATCTGGTTGCATCGATTTATCAATTTGCATCCATTAAAACAATAACAGAAACGCATACATGAAGAATCAAGGGAAACAAATCCTAAAAAAATCTGAAGAGGAAGTGATTACGAAGAAGCAGTGGAAGTGAGTATACCTATGAATTCACAATCCTCTTTACTGATTTGAAGAAGGCACCGGACTTGCCTCCGTTAGGTAAGTATACTTCACTCTCTTATGTAATTTTACTGTCTTATTCAGATTGATTGCATTGAATATTTTCATCACTGCATAATCTGAGTTGAGATATTGAGACGAATCCACAGTGAATTAATTTGAGGCGAAGAACTGAAATAAAGTCATGTAGCAGTTGAAATTTGAATGAAGCAGACCGAGGAGGCTGAGAGGTTTGCAGAGCTGCTGAGTCTGATACCGTTGGAGAAGGTTGATTCAGAAGTAAATGAGGTCGACGACTGAAGGTGATAATTGGCGACGATTTGAATCGAAGAAGGTGATGGAAAACAGTCATGGTGTCGTGGTTGAAGAAGTGGATTGAGCATATGCCCATGGCGGTGCTACGTTTATACAGATCGGAGTTTGAAAGTTTGAGCCGCGAGATGAGAAGTTTAGGACGCACCGCTCAAAGAAGGTACGAGACTGGGTTGGTGCGACGATGCTATGAATGGTGAAGTTGAATCGAACGCGTGGAGAATGTTGAGACGTCGAAGCAGGAACAATCAGAGGAATCGAACGAGGTTGAATCAGAGATGAGCAGAGAAGGATGCAACGCGTTTGAAGTAAGGACGGAATCAACTAACAAGCGGAGATCCAAGCGTAACGGCGAAGAAGAAGAAGGTGACAAAATGGAAGTATGGCAGAGAGAGATGAGAGCGGCGACATATTGAAGAGGGAGAGAGGATGTTGAGACTCTGTTTCACGAGTAATTTGAAGATTTAAATTCTTTGTTTTTTACCCTAGCTTTTGGCCAAAAAACGACGTCACTTCATTTTTTTTCTTTTCTATTATTTCTGTTTTTTTACTGAAGACTAATTATTAAAATAAGATTTGAACAGAAATAATATGTTGTTGGGCTGGACCTAATCAGTGCACTCTTTGCCTAAGCCCGTGCATTTTTTTTTGGAGCCTATTGCTTTAAACCACAAAATTTCTTCCTGGACTCGATTTTGATGGGCCTAACGCCCAATTTTTGAACCACACCCCTGATTCCAAATTTCATACCTCTTATATTCTCTTTATTTTATTATTTCTCTCCCATTTTATTTGTTTTAGTTTTAATTTCTTGATTTTAGGTATTAAAATAATAATAAAATAATAAAAAAAGATATATAAAAAAATACTTTAGGCTTTTATAAGTATTTTAGGATTCAATTAGATTTTATTTCTATTATTTCTTCATGCTTTTAATTTCTTTTAAATCAAGTTTACACATCTTGTTTTATGTGTTTTCTTTGTGTAATATTGATCAAATAAGATGCTTGAGAATTGAGGATTATCTTGCGTTGAAATGCCATGCTCCTTTAGGATTCCATGAGACGATTAATATCCCTTTTGATTGTTTTATGTTGATTAGACCATAGGTGGTTAATACAAGCACAAGCATCAAGATAGCTTTCCCTTTTAACTCAACCTTTGAACCATTTGAGATATTCTCCAAATAAAATACTCCAGCTCATTTAAATCATTTTGTGCTCTTTGTGCACTTTTCTCTTTAAAAATCGTTTCCCAAAAGATTAGACTCGTGTCAATCCTTGTAGTGATGTGAGCTACTATACTTCTACGATATGTAGTGAAGAGATATATTTTCCACTTGGGTGTTGAGTGAGGATTTGTTGATTTTAAACCCAAGCCATATCCTCAACTTTAAGATGATGCAAATTCTCCTTCCACATGATTGAGGGTAGTAAGTATGTTCCTCCACACGGACAATGACAATTATGTCTCGTCTTTTAAAATTAACCAACAAACTTGTGTTTTAATTTTTTTAAAGAAGAACTACGGGTGTTCTGATTCCTCCTGGGATACGTAAGCACTGGATTGAAGATTCGGGCGAACGCAATAATAAAAAACTTTATTTTTTCCAAATTGATTCATTCATGCAAATAGCTCTTTTTAATAGCCAACATACACAAATTTACAAAGAGGTTCCTGCGGAGTACCGTAGATGTTTAGGGTGCTAATACCTTCCCTTTGCATAACCAACCCCTTACCTTGAATCTTTCCCCCCTCTTTTGGGTTATTCTCTCTTTTCCCATTCCTTTGGAAACAATAAAGCGCGGTGGCAATTTTTAATTTTATCTGTGCGAGTCAATTCAATCTAATGGCTTAGTCTCAACATTTCTACCGCTACACATACAAAGATTGGCACGAGATGCTACCGTTTGCTCTTCCTGGCTACCGTACTTCAACTTGAACTTCAACTGGGGCAACCCTTTTCTCTTTGGTTTATGACATGGAAGTTGTCTTGCCTATAGAAGTTCAAATTCCTTCCCTAAGGATTATGAAAGAGGCAGATATAGGCGAAGACGAGTGGGTGCAGACTAGGTTGGATCAGCTAAACTTGATCAATGAAAAGAAACTGGCTGATGTCTATCATGGTCAAACGTATCAAAGGTGTATGATCAAGGCATTCAACAAGAAGATCAAACCTCGAGTATATTAGGCTGGCGACTTCGTAATAAAGTGCATCATTTTACCATAAGGCGATCCTAGGGGAAAATGGACTCCCACTTACGAAGGGCCATTTTTTGTCAAGAAAGTATTCTCTGGAGGTGCTATGATGCTGACCACTATGGATGGCGAAGACTTCCCACATCCTGTGAACACAGACATAGTTAAAAAATACTATGCATAAAATGACCCGCTAGGTTGACACACCTAGGAAAAAATAAGGGCATCCCGACGAACCAAAGAGGTACGGGCAAAAATTAGGGATATATACAAAAAAATTATACACCTAGCAAGTTGAAAACCTGAAAGGGCGACTTGGGTAAAAAATGGGTATCCTGGTGGGCTGAAAACCCGAAAGGGTGGTCCAGGAAAAAATAAAGGATTAAAACGTATGACTGTGTCCCATGAAACCTCTACATCCAGCTTTATTACCAAGGTCCAAGTTCAAATGATCCAAGATCAATCAAATCAACTTCTTTCAACAGCAATGGATGATGTTCGAAGACATAGGGGCAATAGTGAAGTTGGAACACAATGAGATCACTTCCACATGGCTATTATTTTTGCTTTCACTTTGTATTTCCTTTCATTATTTCGACAATTTCCTCTTACTAGAATCTCTGTCTCTTTTTACAAAAATGCCTATTCATGGGCAAAACATCAATACAAATATATTTTGAGGTGCAAACTTTTTTTTTTGTTTTGAGTGCAAAAGCGTCCAATGACTAAAATTGAATGAACATATGCATATGAACATGATTAAACTATTTAGCAAATGTATGCTTGAAAACAGTAACAAGTATCTCCTTAAGGAATTTGAAGATATCCTCAGAGTTATCCCCTCAGAGTTTGGATTCATGAAATCCCCAGCCAGAGTCTCAACCTCTGGAAAATCCTCTCCTTAACTAATTTGAAGGAGTCTTATGGAGTCCCTTCCTAAAGAGTACACCTCCCCCAACAGGCTACAAATTCCCCAGCTCGAGTTTGCCTCTCAAACTATTATAAATCAATGGACAAAACCCCTTAACCTCCGGTTAAGTCATTATTACCCCCAACAGAGTCGGTATTATCCCCAAAAGTTACTGTGAAGCTTGGAAACCGATCAGATAATAGTTGACTCCATTTCTCTGAGAAAGTTACTATGAAGCCTGGACCCGACCAGATAATAGTTCAGCTTCATTTATTTCAAAACAAGTTACTATGAAGACTGGACCCGACCAGATAACAGTTTGAGTTGTTGAAACCTGGACCCGACCAGATAATAGTAAATCTCAATTTTAAGTTACTAAAGCCTGGACCTGACCGGATAATAGTTTATCTTCTTCAGTTACTGCAAAGCCTGGACCCGACCAAAAAACAGTTTGAGTTGTTGAAATCTGGACCCGACTAGATAATAATAAATCTCAATTTTAAGTTACTAAAGTCTGGACCTGACCAGATAATAGTTTAACTTCTTCAATTGCTGAAACCTAGACCTGACCAGATAACAGTTCGAGTTGCTGAAACCTAGACCCGACCAGATACCAGTTAACCTCAAGATTCAATTGCTGAAACCTGGACCCGACCAGATAACAGTTCGAGTTGCTGAAACCTGGACTCAACTAGATACCAGTTAACCTCAAGATCAAATTGTTGAAACCTGGACCCAACCAGATAACAGGTCGAGTTGCTGAAACCTAGACCTACCAGATACCAGTTAACCTCAAGATCAAATTGCTGAAACCTGGACCCGACCATATAACAGTCAGAGTTGCTAAAACTTGGACCCGACCAGATAACTGTTCGAGTTACTACGAAACCTGGACTCGACCAACTAATAGTTTAACTTCTTCAAATCACTAACAAAACTCCTCTTCCCCAGTAGATTTTCCATTATCCCCAGTGAGTTACAGCAAAGCCTGGAATCCGACCAGATAACAGTTAACTTCTTTATCCCCAGCAAGTTGTTGTGAAACCTGGAATCCAACCAGATAACAGCTAAACTTTCTTCCTCTCCAATCAAGAGATAGCTCCCCGAAGAGCAATGGACAATTAAAACTCTTGAATTCTAGTTCCCAAGAAGAAATCAACACTCTCCACAGAGTTTTCTCAAGCCAAAGTCAATATTCCCAGCGGAGTTCTCCTCAATAAAACAGGAATCCCCGGCGGAAATATCCTAAACAAAGTCTGAAGATACACATATTCTTCATCCAGGATTTGAATTCCCGAAGCTCTCCAGTATTTGTCAAGGATACACTTCGATAATATTCTGCATTGATACGTCATATTACATACATGACAGATGCATACATCATTGTCTCATTTATTTTGAGAACATCATGCATACATATGCATGCAACTAATCTCTTTTACATGCAGGAAAAAGTCAACAATCAATCGAAGACCTCTTCTGGTTTAGAATTTACTTCTACCAGTTAACAATAGGCAATCAAGGTCCTCTTCTAGTTAGGATTATTTCCCTAGTGAAGTCACCAAACAACATACATCTTCTGTCACTATGGATGTCATCTGTAAGCCCATCTTCGATAACCCTTCATCATTTCTCGAAATGGCACCTCTAAACTCATTCCCGATAATCAACAAACAGTTCACCTCATGCACAGCCGAGTGCAAATTTCTGGGCACTTAAGTGTTCAATCATCTTCCACCTTCAAGTCACGAATGGCGGACTCGCAGATCTGCCTCTTCAGGTTTAAAAAGATTGAACAGGGGCAGTTGTTGTATCCCAAAATTTGCCCTCTCTTTTCTCAATACATTTCACAAAGGACCTCCAATGCTCAAGGTTTCTCAAGGAATTGCTCAAACAAAATCACCTTCGAAACACTGAGACCGTAAACTAGGGTTTTGACTAAGAACGACTGATCATTGACTTTTGACCTAATACATGACCTAATGGTTTGAAGCATAATATCAAAGACTAAAATATAACATTTTGACCCAATTTCATGGCTTAAATCATTTCTCAATATCAGTGGATTGATAATTGAAACTTGGTCAACTTATGGAAAGTCAACTGATACACCAAAAGTCAAACTTTGACTTATTGGTCAACAGTAAGTCTCAAAGATAAAAATTCATCAAGACATTCAAGAATATCAAGATTGATCATCAAGAAGTCAAGAAGGTTAAAAGTCAATGAGAAAAGTCAAACTTTTCAAGACTTAGAGATTTTTCCTAAGTGCTTTTGTACATGATAATTTCACTACTTCATGACATTCTTTCACCAAGATGCAAGATGATTCAAAGAAAACTTTCAACATGAAAGTTGTAGATATTGATGAGATCTACAACTATACTTTACTAATCAAATCCTAGAAGTGCTTGGATTGTGAGTTATAAATTCCTGAAGTCATGACATTTTCATTTCAACAGATTTTTGTCAGGATTTTATCCCAACTTCTTGGCATTTTCTCATAGTTCCAAGATGTTTTTGTCAAAATGACCAACATGAAAATTATAGAGGATGTTTCAAGCTTTCAAAAACATCCAAGAGCATGAATTTATCATACTTGAGCTAGGAGGTTCAAGGGCCTGAAGTTGGGCATCTATTCTTGAATTGCAAGTCATTTTGTTGAAGAACAAATAATCCAATTTGCATGATGTATTGCATAATCTTACTTTGCATGCCTTGTGACTTGCAAATGTATCCATAATTAGATATTTACACAACTATTTGCACCATTATCCAAGTGATTCAAGTATTGTCCATTGCATCTTTCCATTTATGGCACAAAGGCATCATTTCCATTCACATAAAGCATACTTTATGCAATTGTCAACTGCTTGAGCCTCTCAATTGTTTTGTATGCACATACACAATGTCACAGCAAGAAGCAAAATGCCTAAAAGCCTCTAGCAACTTCAGACCATGCTTGTACCATGCATTGGAACACCAGTTTTCATAATAACTTGGTTGTTTCATCTCAACTAAACCAAAATTTTGACAACTTATAAAACAAACTTTCTCATTCTCTCAAACCTCCTCTATAAATAGAGAGGCCACTTGGAAGCTAAAGGGCCAGAAGTTTTGTTGTGTAGACAAGCCCTCAAAATCTCCTACTCTCAAAAATCCATAAGTGTCCACAAAACCTCCATTCTTGAGCTTTGAAGTCTAAATATTTGAACCTCTCATACTTTGCAAGTTCTATCCAAACAAACTATCCAAACACTCCACATACATCATATAGAAGTTGTCCAAACATAATAATAGCTTTTGTAACATCACTACTTTCCAAGCTCGAGAACAGCCAACACGGAAACTTAAACTCAAAGCACAAATTTCAGTTTCAAGGTAAGTTTTCTTGACTTTGAACTCTTCATATAAAGCATCATTAAAGGTTCATTTGTGAAAATAATGTAGATATCATTGCCTTGAAGCTAACCATATGATTGCCTTTCATTTTCACTAACCATGTGTTGAGAACTAACCCATATATGTAGCAAAACAATGTTAGAAGTAAAAAACTGCAACATGAGTCGATGCATACTCACATGTGTCGACACATTTTAGTTACAAAACGGGTTATGATTCGATACAAGACCTTATGCATCAATGCGTACTGTTATCCAGGCACAATACAGAGAGACAAAAGGAGTAGGAGTCGACACAAAACACGAATATGTCAACACATACCATTATGTATCGACTCATACTGAACTGTTTTTGACTTCCAGGAGCAAGAAAATGGCATGTGTCGACACAAAGTTGATATGTGTCGATGCAAAACAGGAAGATGAGCCAATGCAGGCCTTTATGCATCAATACATACTGAGTTTGATTTTGATTATAGCATATTCCTATTATTATTTCTTTCTAAACCAAAAAATCATTAAAAAACATTTTTCTTACAAACTTAATTTATTTTCTTTCTTAATCAATTCATGATTAGATTAAGGTTTTATTTTTTTTCTTTTCTCAATTAAAATTAACTTAGAATTTAGGTTTCTTTTTTAGTTAATTAATTTTTTTTCATACCTTTTGATTAATATTAGAACCTTTTCTCAAAAAAAACACCTAAAAAATATTTCTTTTCCAATTAACTTAGTTTAATTTTCTTATTTTTAATTAATCATTTTCTTTTAGTTAATTAGGTTAAAACCAAAACTTTTCTTTAACAAAAAACCAAACAAAATCCATTTCTTTTCCATTTATATCTTTCCACATTATGTTCATTTCATTTCTTGTACATTATTCAAATTCAATATGGTTGTAATAGATAAGTAGGACTTTTATTGCTTTCATCCCCCATTTGTAAATTTGTATCTCCATCCCCTAAACAATATAATAGCGTAGGACTTTACTTTCCGCAATTTATCGCTTTCAAATATAAATGCTAGTAATTAGAGTTTGTATGGCAAGACATAAAAACAACAAGTAGAAAACCCTAATTCAAAGATAAACATGCATGAAATCAAACACTTGCCCACTTGCACCTCTAGGTTAACTCCACTTGTTATCTCAGATAAAAAATAGTCATGTCCCTCGAACGTGGAATACTTTAGCAATGACCCTCGAATACAAGATCGTAGTCCCTTGATGACCCTTCAATGTTGCCTTCGATAAACGATCTTAGATCCTTACAACAAATGGCTAAGGTATCCTACAATGTTGCCTCGTATGATTATACGATGATCCACGCCCGTTCCTTCACATCCAATGATAGGGCTTCTTATCAATCAATGGTAAGGTAGCAATATCTAAAGGAGGAGGAAAATAACTAAGACTCTTTGAATAGGTAGAACGTTCATAGTTGCTTGCTCACAACCATCTTCAAAACATCTTTCAAACGCACCAACACTTTCAAATGAAATATTTTCAAAAGTCAACACTTTGTATGCATTCTTATAGAGACGAGAATCATTACAAAGTTCGCCTAAACGAAGGCACTTTTAAAATACCTTCAAAAATAATCACAAACACATTTCAAACAAAGAATTTCAAAGTGAGCTAGCAACTAAGAGCACGTAGATAACTATGAATGAAAAGAGTTCAAACATCTTCCCTTTTCATAACCTACCCCCCGAACTCAAGAAAATTCTCAAAAGGTCTTTCCTATTCTTTTCACCCTTTCCTTTATTGGATAAAAGAAAAGTCGGTGGCGACTCTTTCTATACGCAACAATTGCGATAAAACTCAAAACACTCAAGTCATTTCTCCCACCGTATCAGTGTCCAACTGATCTAGGGGATGTCGATTCAAGATTCAAGGAATCTCTCAAAAGTGCCAAATAGACAGGGGCAAATCTTCATCTGAATCACTTGGGGCATTGGACATGAATTCTAGCAAAGGATCACATATATCGAGCAAATATTTTTCTGGCAGTGCTACAACACTTACTGCTATGGACGGTGACAATTCTCTGCACCCGATGAACGCGGACATAGTCGGAAAATACTACGCATGAAATATACTCGCTAGGTTGACTAGCCTAGGAAAAAATAAGGGCATCCTGGATAAACAAAAGAGTTCATGCAAAAATTAGGGATATATAAATAAATTTTTACACCTGGTAAATCGAAAACCTAAAAAGGCGGCTTGGGAAAAAAAGTGTATCCCGGTGGACTGAAAATCTGAAAGGACAGTCCAGGCAAAAGTTGGGGATTAAAGTGTACGACTATGCCCCGTCATCTCGTCACCTATCTATCGGTATAAGATTTGTCACCCTGATCAACATTCACCAAGGGCTCTAGAAGTAGAGGTATGTTCAAGTCTCCCCGGATCTCCACAGAACCACTTCCATGAGATTACCCCTACAAGGTAATCTTCACAAGTTCATACATTCCCTGCAATTTCCACGGTAGATTGCTCTGGCTGATAAAGGAGTATGATCTTCTTCCCAGAAATATCACCAACCTACGGAGTTCTGATTGGTACAGTTCATGGAGTTTCTCTTCCCCAGCTGAGCTTATTCCTCCGAGGTTATAAAACCCCTTTAGACTTCTGCTCTCCAGTAGAGTTCATTTCCTTAACAAGGGTGTTTCCTCAGCAAGAGTATTTCTCCATCAACAGGGTTTATTTCCCCAAACAGATTCTCTTCCAGATATAGTTCAGATACAATCTAGATATAGATTCATGACACTCATTCTAGATCCATTTCTAGATACAGTTCAGATACAATCTGAATATAGATTCTTTCTGACACTCATTCCAGATCATCGTCTAGATACAGTTCAGATACAGTCTAAATATAGATTCATTCTGATACTCATTCTAGATTCTCTTCTAGATACAGTTCAGATACAGACTAGATATAGATTCATTTTGACACTCATTTTAGATCCACTTCTAAATACAGTTCAGATACAATCTGAATATAGATTCATTCTGACACTCATTCTAGATCATCGTCTAGATACAGTTCAGTTACAGTGTAAATATAGACTCATTCTGACACTTATTCCAGATCCATTTTTAGATACAGTTCAGTTACAATTTAAATATAGATTCATTCTGACACTCATTTTAGATACAGTTCAGATACGATCCAGATATGGATGTCATTCTGATACTCATTCAGTACATCTTCCAGATACATTTCAGATACGATCCAAATATGGATGTCATTCTGATACTCATTCAGTGCATCTTCCAGATACGGTTTAGATACAGTCTAGATATGGATATCATTATGATACCCATTTAATACATCCTTGGATACAATCAAGGCATATATTTATTCTGACACTCCCCAGCTTGAGTGTGCTTATACCACAAATCACTGTCAAAAATCCCTTCCCCGGTGAAGTCATCACTATCCCCAGAGAGTTACTACTGAATCTAAAATCGGATCAGATGTCAGTCAACTTTATCCTTCTCAGACAAGTCATAAAGTTATCCATCGATGTTAGCCCCAGTCAAGGTATGCAAGGAATTATAACTCCCCAGTAGAGCAAAGAACAACCAAAATTTTGAACTCTTCTTCCCCAAGCAGGAGTTAACACTCTCCAGCAGAGTTCCCTCAAAAAGAAGAAATCAATGTTCCCCAACGGAGTTTCCTCAAATAGGAAAGCAGGAGTCCCCAACGGAAAAAATCCCCAGAAGATCTAAGATACACATATTTTTCATCCCCATCAACAATCAGGGATTTATTTTCCCCAGGATAAGATGCTGCTCAAATTTGCGAATGTACTTCAATAACAATTCACATTCACCATCATTTACCAATACCATAGCATATGCCTACGAAACGGATATAGCACAGTCTCATTTATTTTTAGAACGTCATTACGCAATGCATTTTCATACATCATGACATTGCATACATGTAACCCTTTATCTTTTCAAGTAAAGTCTATAAATAGATGAATATCATCAACTATCTACATGACCAGACAAATTTCGTCAGAAACCAAATTCTAACAAGTATTTCCTCAGAGACTTTCCCTAGAAATTCATTCTGAAAAATATCTCTTCAAGATGAAGTCAAGCGTAGACATCTTCTAGTGCATCATTCAGACGAAATCAAGTGCAGATTCCTTCTAGTACCCTTCGAAGTAGTAGTCACCATAGATTCCTTCCAGTACCTATTGAAGTAGTAGTCGCCATAGATTCCTTCTGGTACCCTTTGAAGTAGTAGTCGCCATAGATTCCTTTTGGTACCCTTTGAAGTAGTAGTCGCCATAGATTCCTTCCAGTACCTTATTGAAGTAGTAGTCGCCATAGATTCCTTCTGGTACCCTTTGAAGTAGTAGTCTCCATAGATTCCTTCTAGTACCCTTTGAAGTAGTAGTCGCCATAGACTCTTTGTGGTACCCTTTGAAGTAGTAGTCACCATAGATTCCTTCTGGTACCCTTTGAAGTAGTAGTCGCCATAGATTCCTTATGGTACCCTTTGAAGTAGTAGTCTCCATAGATTCCTTCTGGTACCCTTTGAAGTAGTAGTCGCCATAGATTCCTTCTGGTACCCTTTAAAGTAGTAGTTGCCATAGATTCCTTCTGGTACCCTTTGAAGTAGTAGTCGCCATAGATTCCTTCTAGTACCTTGTTGAAGTAGTAGTCGCCATAGATTCCTTCTCATACCCTTTGAAGTAGTAGTCTCCATAGATTCCTTCTGGTACCCTTTGAAGTAGTAGCCGCCATAGATTCCTTCCAGTACCTTGTTGAAGTAGTAGTCGCCATAGAGTCCTTCTGGTACCCTTTGAAGTAGTAGTCGCCATAGATTCTTTCTGGTACCCTTGGATGTAGTAGTCGCCATAGATTCCTTCTGGTACCCTTTGAAGTAGTAGTCACCATAGATTCCTTCTGGTACCCTTTGAAGTAGTAGTCTCCATAGATTCCTTCCAGTACCTTTTGAAGTAGTAGTCACCATAGATTCCTTCTGGTACCCTTTGAAGTAGTAGTCTCCATAGATTCCTTCCAGTACCTTGTGAAGTAGTAGTCGCCATGGATTCCTTCTGGTACCCTTTGAAGTATTAGTCTCCATAGATTCCTTCCAGTACCTTGTGAAGTAGTAGTCGCTATAGATTCCTTCTGGTACCCTTTGAAGTAGTAGTCGCCATAGATTCCTTCAAGTACCTTGTGAAGTAGTAGTCACCATAGATTCCTTCTGATACTTATTGAAGTAGTAGTCGGGCGTAAACTCCTTGAATTACCTATTGAAGTAGTAGTCGGACATAGACCCCTTCCGGATACATCTCCTAAAGACCAAGTCAATCATAGACTTATTCTTATATTTCTATCAATAGTTACTTTGGATGACATCAATAAGCCCATCTCTGATGACTCTCCATCACCTTTGGATGGCATCTATAAGCCTATCTCTGACAATTCTCTATCACCTCTCCAAATGGTATCTCTAATCCCATTCCCGGTACAATCAACCAACAACGTTACTTCTTGCACAGGTGAGTGCAAATTTTTGGGCACTTAAGTGTTCAATCATCTTCTACCCTCAAGTCACGAATGACGAACAAACCAATCTAACTCTTCAGGTTTAAGAAGATTGAACAGGGGAAGTTGTTGTGCCCTAAAATTTTCCCTCACATTTTTCTCAAAGCAATCTTTCAAGGATCTTCAAGTAGTCAAGACACTCAAGGGTTAACTAGTTAAGATGCACCTCCTAAACCAAAGGCCTACAACTAGGGTTTGGAGTTTCTCAAGGAAATTTGGTATGAAAAGGTCCCAAATGGTTTCCATGGTTCTTCATAGGTCCTCAACAAGGTTCATGTCAAGTTTCAAGCCCTACATCACAAGTTTGCTCAGTCAATGGCTCAAATGTTTGAAAATCAACTATACTGGTCAAAAAGTCAATTATGGTCAACACGCAATCGAACTTCAAGATTTTTGGTCAACATCAACATTTTGAATTGATATTCATCATTTGATCAAGGATTTATTATGATTCCCCAAGGAAAGTCCTCGGATCATCAAAAGTCAAGAATTGCCAAATTAGGGTTTCCTTAGGAGAAGTCAACTAAACTTTGACCAGGCATAACTTTCACATGTTTCATCAACTTTTCCCCAACTAGATACCATTTTGAAGGAAATTCAATTCTCTACATCCTTGTTTTTATTCTCAAGTCCAAAAAATGCTTCATTTGGAAGATATGATCTCATACATTATAGGTCATTTTCGAAATTCAACAAAAGACACTTTTTGTCAAGGCAACTTACATCAAGATAATGTCTTCAAAAGAAAAAATAATAAACATAGAGATTGTAGAGGACATCTTGATATTTCTAAAAAGTCATAGATCATCTTCAAAAGATGAAAATTGATCAAGTTATGAATTTCACAAGTTGGGAGATTTTGAAGAAATTCATGAAATGCAAATGGAGAAAAATTGCAATTTTGAACTAATGGGACTAGTTTTTGATATTCAAACATGTTTATAAGATGTGATAGGACCTATAAAAAACATTCACACATGCTCATGATTTTTATTTATTTTTTTATTCATTTAAAAATGAATAAAATTGAATAAAAAGATGAAAATAGAGTGTGAAGACTTGAGCCTTTGGATTTTAAACCTTTTGCAAGCTCAAAAAAATTTGCAAGCCCAACAAATTCGTGAAAGCCATACCATAATATGTCCAGGTTCATGCAAATTCAAAAGAGGCAAGCGATATCTCAAAGATGGCAAGTTTTCAATGTGTTGGATTTTTGTTTCATAAGCCATGAATGCATTGTTTTCTTCCATATTGGTTCACCCTCACCCTTCTATTTCACTCTATAAATACAAAATACATTTAGAAGAAATGGACCATGAAATCCTTGCATACAAGAGCTCTCTCGAAATTCTCAAAAATCAAAGAAAAGTTGCAAAATTTGTAACTTCACTTCCAGGCGCTATCAATCAAAACCAAGGCCACTAATACATTCTTGAGATCCCCAAGAGTCTTCCAGAGTCCAGATTCAACCCTAAGCATCCCAGATCATCCTCATAACCATTCCCACGGTTTTGGTAAAATTTTGAATCTCAAACTTTCTTACCATGTAATTTAAATCAGTTTTATGCATGCATTCTTATTACTATTAATGTTTTGAGTGAATCTAACGTCTTACATGTAAGCATAGACGCGGGAATTCAGATGTATTAGATTAACGAAGCTCCTGGGCTCGGTTGTCTTGGGCCTAGCCAAACTCGGAACTGCACCCCCCCATTTCCTTTTGCAAACGCCTTGGCCTGAGATGTTGGGCCTTGCAAAAATTTGATTATTCACCCCCTAACATTTTTTGCAGCAGCTCATTTATATTTCTTTATTTAATTGTATTATTTCATGTACTATTTTATTCTTTCCTTTCAATTAATTCTTTTTTATTAAAAAAATCATAAAATTAGAAAATCACAAAAATAATTAGGCTTAGGTTTTCATTAATTAAATTAATTTTAATTAATTATTTAATCATATTTTTCTTAACTAATTAAGTTAATTAGAATTAGGGTTTTCTTCAATTGAATTTAAATATTTTCCTAAAACAAAAAATAACAAAAACATTTTTCTTTTAGTCACTTAGAAATTTTTTTAGGGTTTTCTCTTCTTCGCGCGTTTATTTGTTTATCCGCATTATTATTTTCACGAATGTTATGTATTTGCACATAAGATATAATAGTTAAATTAGGGACCTTTTACTTTTTATCCCCCATTTTTTGGTTTGTAATTTCCCCATCCCGAAGCATTGTAATAGCGTAGATTTAAATTTTGTACTTTTATTTTCTGTACTTATATATATAATATATATATATATATATATATATATATATA
The DNA here is from genome assembly GCA_948472305.1 of Vicia faba. Taxonomy (NCBI): domain Eukaryota; kingdom Viridiplantae; phylum Streptophyta; class Magnoliopsida; order Fabales; family Fabaceae; genus Vicia; species Vicia faba. The sequence continues at coordinate 442,663 of CATIWC010000389.1, forward strand.
TATATATATATATTATATAATATATATATATATATATATATATATATATAATATATATATAATATATATATATATATATATATATATATATATATATATATATATATATATATATATATATATATATATATATATATATATATATATATATATATATATATTAACTGCTAGAAGAATGTTTAATAGGATTGCATGATAAGATCTGAAAATAAACAGTAGAGAAACTAAAATGTTTAAAGATAAATAATTGAAACACAACACACTCCCACACGTGCACCTCTAAGGTACCTCCACTTGTTGCCTTCGGAATAAAACGGTCATGTCTCTCGTACATAGGAGATTTTAGCAGTGGCCCTTTGGTTATAAGATCATAAGTCCCTCGATGACCCTTTCGATGTTGTCTCCGTAATTAATCTTAAAAACCTTAGGGTAATTTCTAAAGTATCCTATGAGTGGCTTTGTGACTGTACGATGACCCTCGCTCGTCCCTCAAACATCCAATGATAGGGCTACCTGATGACTAATAGTAGGATGGAACTCTCTAAAGAAAAAGAGGAAAAGAGCAAAGATCGTTCTAGTATGTAGACCTCTTATAGTTGCTTGCTCATAAAAACAAACAAAACAATTTCTACACACATACACAAACTCTTTTCTAAATATTTTCAAGGATAAAAAACACTTTGTATACGTTCTCGCCGAAACGAGAATATTACAAAGCTCACCATACTAAGGAATCTTTTAAAAAATATTTTCAAAATACACTACATAAAAAAAAACATTTTCAAAGTGAGCTAGCAACTAAGAGCCCGTAGATAACTATGGATAGAAAGGATTCTAACACCTTTCATTTCATAATCTACCCCCGAACTCAAAATCTTTTAAAGGGTCTTTCATGTTCTTTTCACTCTTTTCTTTGTTGGATAAAAGAAAAGTCGATAGCGACTCTTGCTAACGACAACATTTGCAATAAAATGCTAAACCAGTAAAGTCAGTTCTTTCACCGTATTACACACTCGTTGCAGAAAAAATATACCTCTGAATTACAATCTTTGGAATACACCATCCAGATATTGAAATTCATGTACACCCTTTTAATAACACGACTTGTCTTTTCCTCCTCATTCTCTTACATTTGATACTACAAATCAATTTTGGTCATTCATTTTTTCACATTTGAAGAATATCTGATGCGTGTAATTTCTTCATAGATTCAAGAGAAAAGATTATGATTCGAGTCAATTGAGAATGATTTGAACCAAGAACATAAAACCCAATTTTTTTCACCTTTGATTCGAGTCACGATTCAAGTAAAAGAAATTCATAATTCAAATCACACAACCAAGAGAGGAACTCCAACTTTTGAAGCACGGTCATAATTCAAATTAGCCTTATGTGATTTGAGTCAAGCTCCAAACTGATTTGGATCAGGGGGTCTTGTGATTCAAATCACACTCCCAAAACTAAATCTTGATTTACACATCCATGTCATGATTCAAAATACACTTAATTTTCATTTGAATTATGTAACACCCTAAAACTTGTCTCTTTATTTATAAAAGATAAACAATTATTCTCCTAAAGAGGTGTTACACATGCTCAACAAACATACTTTTTAAAAATAAATATAAAAGCAGCAGTGAAACAACTTCAAAAATACCTTACATTGTTTCGATAGAATAAAATATTTGATTAATAAATAATTCAAACAGCAAACTCATAACAACAACAAAAATCTCAAACCCATATTTACAAATCAAAGCACCATCGAAAATTAAATAACATGAAAAGCAGTAAATAAACGAAGATGTCTCAATGCCTTCCTCCAACTCAAATAACAACTACTCTTCAACATGATTATATATATTCCAGGAAAGCAGTGGTAGAGTCAGGATCCTGGCTCAGGGGGTGTAACCTATTTTAAATAATAATAATAATTTTAATTTTAAGTGTTAACATATATTAAAATATAAGTGTTAACATATATTTTAATAACTATTATATATTTAAAAAAATGTATTAAATAATTTTTATCTATTATTATAAGTATAAATATTAAATTAAATATTTTTCATTAAATTATCATGATATATAACTTGTGACCGAAAGACTTCATAAAGTGTTTGTTGGCTTTGTGGCTAAGTGTACACATTTAACTTATGAGATATGCGTTCAATCCCAACTTTGTCCATTTTAAAAGTTAATTTAAGCCTTTAAATTAATAGAGATAGAAGATAGAACATGGCATAGTAAATTATTGTGTGATAATAAAATCAAAATAGAATGGCTTAATAAGTTTCTATAAGATTAGAGAAAAAATGGGCGCATTGGACAGTTACAACAAAGATCAATAAACACAAGAAAAATAGACGTATAGTTTAAAATTGAGAGGGGTGCACGTATAGTTTAAAATTGAGGGGTGCACCTGAATATCAAGGATGTTAATGGTGAATTAAACATTAAGGATAGTTTCTAAAAGTATTAACATCAAATACACATATTAATTCACACCCGTAAACATTTACAACGCAACGCAAATATGAAATGTTATGTAATTTCTCTTCTAAATACATGTGGTATCAAGCACAAAGTTTGTTAATATAAGGCCAACGGTGTAATTCTTCTCTGAATTAC